>SJYA01002444.1:5253711-5314971 GCA_006410615.1 Neotragus moschatus
AAAAATAAATTAGGAGTTTGGGATGAGCAAATACAAACTACGATATAGAAAATAAACAAGTCCATACTGTATAGACAGGGAATGATATTTGATATCTTGTAATGTTGCTGCTGCTGCTGCTAAGTAGCTTCAGTCGTGTCCGACTCTGTGCGACCCCATAGACGGTAGTCCATCAGGCTCCCCCGTCCCTGGGATTCTCCAGGCAAGAACACTGGAGTGGGTTGCCATTTCCTTCTCCAATGCATGAAAGTGAGAAGTGAAAGTGAAGTCGCTCAGTCGTGTCCGACTCTTAGTGACCCCATGGCCATGGACTGCAGCCTAGCAGGCTCTTCCACCCATGGGATTTTCCAGACAAGTGTCCTGGAGTGGGGTGGCATGGCCTTTTTCATCTTGTAATAAACTATAACAAAAAAGAACATATTATATTCAGTATATATATGTGTATGTATATATACACACTGAATTATTTACTGCACACCAGAAACTAACGCAACATTATTAATCAACTGTACTTTAAGAAAAAATAATGTCCAGCAAGATCTCAACAACAACAAAAAAAGCCAACCCCATATAAATTTAGAGAACACTAGGGATGGACACCAGGCTAATTAAGGCTGAGTAGCAGATTGAAGAATGGGCATTTGGCCTACCCCAGGTGGAGGGTGGTACCAGCTTGAAGGCAAGCTGCAAGGACAGAAGAGGTTATTTAGCTCAGAGGCAGGTGGAGGCTCACTCAGTGCCTGAAAAGAAGCATGTGCTCAGGAATGATGAAGAAGAGAATAAACATAAGAGTATCACTAGGGGGATAACACAGGAAAAAAAATAAGTATTTTGTTGTTTTCCAAAGAAGAGATGAGTATCACTGTAGATGTGTCTATAACCAGAGGATGGGGAAATAGAGGGGCATTTTGGCTTGATGATCTGTATTTTCCCTTCAAGGGAGAAAGCAGAAATAATGGATTTTGTGAGTGGTGAATTTGTACAAATTGAGAGCAGCCACCCAGAAACACATACATAAACAGTGTCTTATCCATCTTCAGGGTGAGCTATATGCCTTCTTTTTGAGAATATGGGGGGTGGGTATTTTGGCCCCCGGGGTCCATTTTCACCTCCTGATTTCAGGAAATGCCTTTTACGAACTCTTTGGAGAAAACAAGATTAAAGAAAATGGGCTGGTGCTGCAAAGGCCTATTGCCCTAGGGTTTCAGTGCTTTATATAACTAAAAATTCCACTTCTGAAAATATGCCAACACTATACTCAGGAAAAGCAAAATGCATTTGTTGACAAAACTGATTGTGAGACACTTTAATTTGGAAAATATTTTGGAGTAGGGATTTCCTTTCTGGTCCCTTCAGAGGTAATAGAGACAGATCTGAGACATCTTCCCCCACGTTCTGGAACAAGGCTGAAATGCTTTCATCATTAATTGGATTGTGGTTGGGTTAACAAAGAATGCATTTTGGTGCACTCTCTCTGTCGCTGTGTGTGTGTGTGTTTCTCTCTTCTCTCCCTTTAGAAAGGGCATATGGCCCAACTTTATTATTCATTAGACATTTTGCTTCATCCATTAACTTTGCTCATAAAATCTTTCTAAGATTCTAAAAATGAGACAAACATGCATTCTGCACAGTCCCCTCCCCCGTCTCCTTTTTTTTTTNGGTCCATCTAATCAAGGCTATGGTTTTTCCAGTAGTCATGTATGGATGTGAGAGTTGGACTACAAAGAAAGCTGAGGGCCTAAGAATTGATGCTTTTGAAGTGTGGTGTGGGAGAAGACTCTTGGGAGTCCCTTGGACTGCAAGGAGATTCAACCAGTCCATCCTAAAGGAAATTAGTCCTTAATATACATTGGAAGGACTGATGTTGAAGCTGAAACTCCAATACTTTGGCCAGCTGATGAGAAGTACTGTCTCATTTGAAAAGACCCTGATGCTGGGAAAGATCGAAGGTGGGAGGAAAAGGGGACAACAGAGGATGAGATGGTTGAATGGCATCACCAACTCAATGGACAGGAGCTTGAGAACTCTGGGAACTGGTGTTAGACAGGGAGGCCTAGTGTGCTGCAGTCCATGAGGTTGCAAAGAGTGGGACACGACTGAATGACTGAACTGAACCTCCTTTGGGCAATGCACATCTTTGCATCTCTGGTGTCTTGAAAAGAGGATAGTGTTCCAAGTTGAATTCAACTCAGCCTATAGATTTTAGCATTTAACCCGCTTCTGGGCAGGGCCAACCACTCCAGTATTCCTTCCTGGAGATTCCCATGGACAGAGGAACCTGGAGGGCTACAGTCCATAGGGTCACAAAGAGTCAGACACGACTGAAGTGATTTAGCACTCATGCTCAGGAAAGTACAAAAAAGCATCAAGAGAGGGTTAAAGATGGGTGAGATGAGAAATAGATGGATCTCCCACTTCAAAGATGAGAAAGAAGGTTCAAAGAGGACCATCCTCTAGTTTGGGCTGTTTTCTGCTAGATAAGCAGGTGGGTCTAAGATGCAGAGACAAACACCTACCAGGGTCTGGGGGAATCTAAATAGGGCAGGTGGGGGAGATGGCAGAAACAGAATCATGAAGGAGATGAGGATTTTCAATTCAGAGCACCAAGCAGAAAAGCACCATTCAAACAGCTAATACCTATAAGATATCTCATTAAAAATAAAATCGTCCTGTAAGAATGCAAAAGTATGAGTCTCCTTCCCACCAAACCTGCAGACTGGTAGGATCTCAGCACTCTTCCAGTCCATGCTGTGGTTTGGCCATATTTTATATTTCATCTGCACTAAGTAATCCTCGTGTGTATAGCATTTCTGCCCCAAGCTATTCCAAGGAAAATCTAGAGATCAGACTGAATGAAATGACTTAATGAAAGTTTCTCATCCCATCCCATTCTCACCTTGATGTGTTTATTTCTAATCCCCATAGTAAGTCCTCTGAGCAGATTGTTGCACATTTCCAGAAACTTCCTATGCATAGGCTAGAACATATATAAGATGGGTATTCTTCCTTTTTAAAAAAGTGAAGTATAGTTGATTTATGGGCATTCCTGGTGGCTCAGCAGTAAAGAATCTGCCTGCAGTGCAGGAGCCACAGGAGACACGAGTTAGATCCTTGGGTCAGGAAGATCCCCGAGAAGAGGGCATGGCAGCCCACTCCAGTATTCTTGCCTGGAGAATCCCATGAACAGAGGAGCTTGGTGGCTATACTTTATGGAGTCACGAAGAGTTAGATGCAAATCAAGTGACTTCTCAGGCAAGCAGGCATAGTTGATTGACAATGTTGTGTTAATTTCTGCTGTATAGCAAAGGGACTCGGTTATACATATGCTGCTGCTGCTAAGTCGCTTCAGTCGTGTCCAACTCTGCGCGAACCCATAGATGGCAGCCCACCAGGCTCCCCCATCCCTGGCATTCTCTAGGCAAGAACACTGGAGTGGGTTGCCATTTCCTTCTCCAACCCATGAAAGTGAAAAGTGAAAAGTGAAATTGAAGTCTCTGACTCCTAGCGACCCCATGGACTGCAGCCTACCATGCTCCTCCATCCATGGGATTTGTCAGGCAAGAGTATTGGAGTGGGTTGCCATTGCCTTTTCCCAGTTATGTATATACATTATTTTTAATATGCTCTTCATTATGATTTATTGTAGGATATTGGATATAGTTATCTGTGATATACAGTGGATATCCTTTCTTTAGAAGCACAANCATCCACGGGATTTGTCAGGCAAGAGTATTGGAGTGGGTTGCCATTGCCTTTTCCCAGTTATGTATATACATTATTTTTAATACGCTCTTCATTATGATTTATTGTAGGATATTGGATATAGTTATCTGTGATATACAGTGGATATCCTTTCTTTAGAAGCACAAAATGGAATCATACATATATCTCACTGCCACCCACATATATTTGAACAATCTATCTTGGCCATTTTTTCTGTTAGTAACAGATCTACTTCATTTTTGTAAACATTTTTTCATTGGCTGTATGTCAAGGGGCTTCTCACTGTTGGACATTAGTTATTTCGGATGGGAACAAAAACCTACTTCAAGGGAATCCACTTAAAACTAAGCCCTGCAAGTCATGCAGTACACCCCCCCCAAAAAAAAACCCAAATAAAAAACACAAACAAAACTAACCCCTAGATTTTAGAGTTAATAGGGAAAATTTTTGTAAAAATAAAACCACAATCTGTTAAAATAGGTTTATTCTCTAACAAAACATCAGCGATAGTTGCAATTATGCAGGAATACTGAGAGGAAACAGTTTAAGAGTCACTTGTCTGGGCAGAAGTTTTCTCATGAAATTTTAGCATGAGTTAAAATGCTTCACTTGGTGTCGATTTGTCCAGTGGGATCTTTAAAAGGGTCTTTTTTACAGAGATATTTAGAGTCTCATTTCTCTCCCCAAGGGATTCTCAGGATTCTCTGTGGTTGAAGTTGTTATCTTTTGAGTCACTCATCATGCTAGCATCTGAGTCCTTTCTCTCTTCTTCAGTAAGACCTGTTGTAAGCTCACCAAGGCACTCTGTAGGAGTCAAATGGCATCACTTAACGCTAACTTCATGAAACTCTGTCTTTTGCGTGGTTTTTCCCTTCACTTTCAATGAACTTGCATGGCATTTACATTGTAGCATAGCTATTTTAAACAAAGATAGAAACTTGATGTCATGAGTAAGGACAGAGTCTAGCATCACATGGGGTCAGATGCTGGAGGAGGAATTCCTTTCATAAGGGTATGGTTCACCAGCGAATATTTTCCTCTTATGAGGATGTTCACTTAGGAATTCTGGGAATTCAGATATTTACAAGACATGGATCTGGGTACCCGAACAAGTTTCCCATGTCCTAAACTAGTGGACATTTAGCATATTTCCAGATACTTGCACTTATAAATAAACATTTTTGTCTTCATATCTTTATAAATTAGGGCAACCTTATCCAAAGCATTACATCCTAATTCTGGAAATGCGAGGGTTAGATCAAAAGACACATGCATTAAAAATTTTGGTAGATATCATCAAATTACTGGACAGCATTCAGACACAGCCCCATCAACCTTATATCACAGCACATTTTTCTCACATTATCAACTGCACCCATGTATTACTAGTCTTAAATTTTGTAAGACTCGGAGGTTAAGAAAATGATTTCTATCGTTTTTAACTTCTTATATTTAAAAAATTTAATCATTTCAAATGTTCCAGTGCTATCTATATGGTCTAGAAGGTATATATGTCACATTCTGTGCAAAAGAGCTGATGTTTGGCTATATACAGCACTCAGAAGAAAATTTAAATTATAAAGTTTTATCTTTATATGTGCCATATATTGTGACTTTTTTCCTATTATCAATACTAAGCTTGACTAATCCACGCCCAAGAAACAGGCAACACTTGCGCTTATGCCCTGTATACTAACCTCTCTTGCCCACTCACAGACTTCCCTCCTGCCATTCCCCCCTCTCTCTCCTGAGTCATTCATCTTCCCCGTTCTTCCCAATCTTTACCATCAGCCTACAGATGTGCTGTTATCCAATCTTAAAAAAATGAAAATAAAGCTCCATGGACCCAATACTCCCCTCTAGCTGTGGCCCCATTTCTTGCCTCCTCCTTGCTTCAAAGCGCCTAGAAATGATCGTCCCCATTGGCTGTCTCCAGCTTCCTGCTTTATTCACTCTGAAGCCTTCACCCTACACGCCTACTGGACACCCATATGAAGATATCAAGGAGCTAGTTGAACATACACGTCTGGGGTTTAAGCCACAGGCTGAGGAGATTCACTTGGGAGTCACCACCAAAGAGATGGCCATGAGCACCGTGAGAACAGACAGGACCACCCAGAGAGCAGGGTCTAGGCTCTGCGCACGCTCATGTTTACTATCCGGGGAAGAGGAGCCCGGCCAAGCACACTGAGAGAGCAGCTGGTGAGGTGGGAGGGGAAAGCGGTGTGGTTCCCTGGAGGCCAAGCGAAAATCAAGTTGAAGGAGGAGTAAGTTCTGACCCGGGTGACATACCAACAAGAGACCAAGAAGAGTGAAGCCTCAGTCACTGATTTAGTGTGTGGAGGTCCTTAGGAACCTTGATGGAGAGTCTCGGAGTGCCCTAGAGCAGGTGGTGGGGCTGCAAGTAACCCAGTGAAATCCATTTCCAACTTCTGGCATCCAGAATATAAAAGAGTAAATCTGCATTGTTTTGATTACCACTGGGCCTGCAGAAATTTGTTATAGTGGGAAGGGGAAACTCATACCTATGATATCAATGTGCCATAAAAGAAGGGCTTGACTGAGTCCTCTGCAGCTGGTAAAAACTGCTATGTAGATATTGCTATAGCTATAAACGCAGATAATGAGATTGTTCTTATCAGTTGCTGAGGACTCAGTCATATCCTAACTCTGTCTATTCACCTATCTATCCATTCTCCTATCCATCCGGCCATCTATCAGTCAGCTATCTGTCCATCCATCCATCTATTATCCATCCATCAATCATCTATCTATTGGTCTCTCCATCTGTCCATCAGCTGTCTATTCTCCATCCATCCATCCTTTGATCATCTATCCGTCCATTCATCGGTTGATCATCCATCTATCAGTCAGTCTTCCATCTGTCTGTCTGTCTACCCACTTATCTATCATCCATCTGTAAATCTTTCCCTCCATCATTCCAGCCATCAGTCATCTGTCTAACTGAAGTGGCACAGAACCCAACAGTGCTCACTTTCACCACCACCCACTGGTCCAGACTCCCTTTATCTCTCACCTGAATTATTATAGCAGGTTCCTAACTGGCTTCACTGCTTCTGCTCTTACTGACTCCCTCAGTTTATTGTCCATACTGAGGCCAGAACGACCGCGCAAAAAAACAGAAGCACTGCCTGTCACTCCTCCCCTCAGGAATTTCCCACGTCACTTGGAATAAAAGCCGAAGTCCCTAGGGATCTCTGAGGTCATCTGTGCTCCTGCTCCTCTAACCTCTTCGACTTCCTCTCCTGCTGCTGGCCGCTTTGCTTGCCCTGCTCCAGTCTCCACACAACAGGCCAAGTTTGCCCTCCCTCAGTGCCTAGCCCTTGCTGTCCCCTCAGCCTGGGATGCCCTTCTCTCTGATAGTCACCTGGCTCGTTCCCCTTTCCTCCTTAAACTCTCTGCCCAAAGGCATTAGATCTCTTCTGGAATCACTGTCCAAAGTTCCAGCCTGTAACCCCAACCCTCTCTATCTTCCTCTGTTGCTTTACTCTTTCCATAGCCTTGTCACTATCTAACACCCTCTGTCTATTGACTATTGATCTTATTTAACGTCAGTGTCCACCCACCAAATCCGTTCAGGAAGACAGCCTTTTTCGGTGCATCTCATTCAACTGCCGTGTCCTCAGTGTTAGCACATAGTAGGTGCAGAGTAAATACTTTCTGAGTGAATTGGGTGGATAAAATTGTAATTTATAAACTGGGTTTATAAACAAAGTGTTGGAAGTGATAATAGATTAGAAGTTTCTTTTCTTTAGGATAAAAAAATGAGATGATGCATCCAGTGGACTTTTGTGAGCTTAGCACCCCAGTGTGCTAAAAAATCAAATAAAGAAATGTCCTATGCTTTTTCGTACGTTCTTCTTTTAATGTAGCATCAAGAATACAGTTATTTGGGGAAGCTGGAAAATTCAAACACTTTGATCACGATCCATTCATTGATTTTTCAAGAAGACCTTTAGGTGGGATTTTGACTGTGTTTGATGTACCTGATTAGAAAGCAAAGGCTCCCTCACCTAAATTTGTTTTAAAAGCCCAATTCTCTGTGTGGATGCTCACAGAGGTGTATCCTGCAGACTTCAATGGGTTCATCCAAGGATCAGGTTTTGTTCAACAGGAAGGAAACAGCATCCCCTGGATTTTGAGAGCACATAAGTTCAACACTTCTGGGTTTGACATGAATAAACATACACGCCCACTCACACACATGCTGTCTTCAGCTCATTCCCATTTCTTGGCTAACATAACTTTAGAGTCAGCCCTCTCCAATCTTGAGGGTGGGAGGTGTCTTCCTCCATCCTGACTTAGAGCTGTTCCTAGCTGGGGCACAGTCTGGGTAACTTTGGCAGGATCCTACATTTTTCACTCAAGATGGATGTGGTCATGGAATAAAGACCCCAGTTTTGAAGACAGCAATGCTCCAAGTAGTCTCCAAGGGCATCCTGCACAAAGATGGATTTTTATTTATGAGATTTTTGCAGCAGTAAGTGGGAGGAGAAGCCATCACGATGGGCCACTGAGACTCTGGTACCTACTACTTACACATAATCCAGCACCATCATCGTAACTTCAGCTACTCCATGCACTATTACACAAGTAAATACTCTGTCCAGTAATACACTCCAACTCAGACACAGATGAGATATTTCCAAGTTATGGCATTTCTCAGGAGACTCTCCTTTCACAAGGAAATCTCTTCCATGGTCCAATTCCTAATTCCACAGAGTAATTCCATAGGGGTGACTTCTAACCTATCTTGCACCTTTTTAGAAAAAACAAGTAGAGTCCATAATGTTTGCTTCAAGGAGCTGGGCACCATGCAAATGAAAACCCTTCAAAATTCCCAATGAATCTAAATCTTTTCTGGAGTGTTTTTTGACTTTCAGGTGTGAATTTGCATTCTCTGCCCTTGTGAGTGATTTGATTGCTAATTTCAAGAGAGTATCACAAAATCTTTTTTCTTAAAGTACAGAATTCTCCAAAATTAAATGTTTTCATAAGAGCCATGAGTGTTGAGCAATACTGATAAATTTGATTTAAATAATAGCAGCTAATCATGATGGAATATTTAGTGTTTATCACACTCTGTTCGAAAAGCTTTACACATATTATTTCATTTAATTTTCAAGTGACAGCTGAGAGACAATTATTATTTTTGTTCCCAACCTAACAGATTAAGGAAATAAAAGTTCAGAGGGTATAAGTAACATGCAAAAGGTCATATGCTAAAAAGTACTGGAGACATTGAGGCTTTTTTTTTTTTTAAATGTATAGTCATATTTAAAAGAAACTAGCAAAAAAAATCATCATTTAGTACTACAATAATAATTGTTTCAGATAAGAATCACCAATAGATGCTAAAATTAGTGGGTGAAAGTTTGGTGAAAAACAGGTTTATTTACATAGTTTCAAAGTATCCTCCTCATAAGATATTTATTACTTACAAAGGGAAAAATAGTAACTTTACAGGAGAGAAATCTGGTCAACCTCACCTTAAAGTTGCATTATTCATTCATCCAGCATTTACTCCCTGCCTCAGAGGACATAAAGCTGAATAAAACACTGTCCTCGACTCAAAAGTCATTGAGAGTAACAATCAATCATCTCTACATTTCTTCTGCTGTAAAGGATGTTTGAGGTCAAGCCAACTTTCATTACTTGTTGAAAAGATTAAAAGAGTAGGTGTGAAGGGTGGGGGCCAATGTTTATAGAATGAGATCGCGCAATGAACATGTTGTGTGTCTCTACTTCCACCAGGCACAAGTTGGAACCTGGAGAAAAAAATCCAGTGAAGTCATGTTTATGTCAAGTCCTGTGAAGAGTTAAGCAAACAAAACTTCTCCACCAAGCCAAGAACTGTCCCTCCACAAGACACTCACATTCACAAAGAATTCCACATTCTTCCCACCTGTAAAATGTAAAGATTACTAACAAGAACTATACTTTATTCTTTATACTTTATTAACAAGAACTATACTTTATATACATAAAGAAAGCTGAGCGCTGAGGAACTGATGCCTTTGAACTGTGGTGTTGGAGAAGACTCTTGAGAGTCCCTTGGACAGCAAGGAGATCAAACCAGTCAATCCTAAAGGAAATCAGTCCTAAAGGAAATCAGTCCTAAATATTCATTGGAAGGACTGATGCTGAAGCTGAAGCTCCAATACTTTGGCCACCTGATGCAAAGACCTGACTCATTGGAAAAGACTCTGACCCTGGGAAAGATTGAAGGCAGGAGGAGAAGGGGACGACAGAGGATGAAATGTTTGGATGACATCACTGACTCGATAGACACGAATTTGAGCGAGCTCCAGAAGTTGGTGATGGAGAGGAAAGCCTGGTGTCCTGCAGTCCATGGAGTCACAAAGAGTCAGACACGACTAAGTGACTGAAATGAACTGACACTTTATTCATCTTTGTGTCTTGACAACATTGCACAGGGCATTCAGTGTACGATAGACTTCATGAACGTTTTTGAATGAGCTGATTATGAAAATCCTAGCACTCTCTTAGTCTGAATCTAGCTTCTTAATGACAAAAAGTTTGTTGTGGTGGAAATTCAGATATCAGTCATTATCTGATAGTTTACTACTACAGTAAAGTTGAATCCAAGAAATTGATTTTTATTGAAAAATGCAGAGAAAGAGCCTGCATTAGGCTATTTAACAGAGGAAGATGCTTTTCAACTGTATTCTGTGAAACCAAAAGATTCTTTTGGAGGACACTAAGTCATCCTATCCGAATATTTCATTAGTGGAATTAATGCTCCATATTTTAAGTGTTTTTAAAGTCCAGTTTCTAACCCAGTTTTTTTCTCACTTTCTATTTTCAAGTTACCTTATCCGATTAGATTGTGTTCCTCTGTGGCATTTATTTATAAACACCTCCCAAGTGCTGACTCACTTCTTTAGTGAGTTAATGTTTACTGAATGCCCATTCTGCCCCAGTGGGAAATGTTAGTAAAACAAGTCAAAACTGCTCACAGGAAGCTTAAAGTCAGGAGGAGGAAACAGACATTGGATAAAGTATTGGCAAATGTGAGAGCATCAGGCCAGGCAGGAGGCATGGGAAACACCCTGGGGAGAGATCCAGTCACTGCTCCTCAAGGGACTCAGGGACTCCTCTGAGATAAACAAATGAGCAATAACCATGACGGTAGGAGGAGGAGGAAAGAAGGAGAAAGGATAGGAGGAGAAGGAGAAAAGAAATTGCCACTGTTTCATCTGAGCAGAAAAAAATGAGCTTCAGCATTAGACAAACCCAGTTTCCAATCCTAGGTTTTCTTCTTACTAAGAGTGGTACCTTTATACAGATTAATGTGTTTGGGTCTTAATTTCCTCATCTTTCAAAGAGGGAGTACAATACCTTTTTTTAAAAAAAGAATTTTCATAAAAAATAAGAGATTGATTACTTAAAATTTTAAATCCTAAAAAATGTCTTTGAAAAGGATACTTGATCAAAATATCATGTTAACTGCTGCCTCTCCTTCTTGCTCCCAAATCCCAGGAGTTATGGGAAAATACAATTATATATATAATTAGATTTAAATCTTAAGGTCTGTGGAGTACAAGAATGGTGCCAACAGTAGAAGAGAAAATTCCAGAGGTACTTAAAAATAAGAACTCAGATTGGGTGAAGCAGAGTTACTCAGCATCCCTTATGCCATCAGGAGACACTGGCTGCAAGGGATGGTAGAGGTTAGATGCCTTCCATAGAACCTCAGTGTGGCTGGAAGGCAGGGACTGAGACAGAGAATGGAACTGAATATCAGCCAGAGTTCCTGTGTTGTTTGGTGGGTGAAGCTACTGATTGCTATTAGATATTAATAAAAATATAAAATTGAAGTATGATTAAAATTTTAAATCATCTCTAGAAAAATATAGCCAGTATGTAAAGACGCTTGCTACTTGGAAGAAATGTTGTGACCAACCTAGATAACATATTCAAAAGCAGAGACATTACTTTGCCGACTAAGGTCCGTCTAGTCAAGGCTATGGTTTTTCCAGTAGTCATGTATGGATGTGAGAGTTGGACTGTGAAGAAGGCTGAGCGCCAAAGAATTGATGCTTTTGAATTGTGGTGTTGGAGAAGACTCTTGAGAGTCCCTCGGACTGCAAGGAGATCCAACCAGTCCATTCTGAAGGAGATCAGCCCTGGGATTTCTTTGGAAGGAATGATGCTAAAGCTGAAACTCCAATACTTTGGCCACCTCATGTGAAGAGTTGATTCATTGGAAAAGACTCTGATGCTGGGAGGGATTGGGGGCAGGAGGAGAAGGGGACGACAGAGGATGAGATGGCTGGATGGCATCACTGACTCGATGGGCGTGAGTCTGGGTGAACTCTGGGAGTTGGTGATGGACAGGGAGGCCTGACATGCTGCGATTCATGGGGTCACAAAGAGTTGGACACGACTGAGCGACTGAACTGAACTGAACTGATGTATGGCTAGCATAACAATTTGTTGAAAGAAGTACATGGGATAAATAAACCAGCTTGGCTCAGTTTTTAAAAAAAAAAAAAAAGAAAAGAAAGAAAGAAAGCATGGAAAAGAGACAACATGAACTAAACAGGAACAAGCCTATGCATGTAGAAAAATCATGATATAAGGATTATTTAGCCAATTTTNTGTATGGCTAGCATAACAATTTGTTGAAAGAAGTACATGGGATAAATAAACCAGCTTGGCTCAGTTTTTAAAAAAAAAAAAAAAAAAGAAAGAAAGAAAGCATGGAAAAGAGACAACATGAACTAAACAGGAACAAGCCTATGCATGTAGAAAAATCATGATATAAGGATTATTTAGCCAATTTTCCCTAAAAAAAGAAAAGTTACATCAACTTGGATGAAAAGAGAAACTCAGCTACATGCTGTTTTCAAACAACGCATTATAGATTTAAAAATATGAAAACAGAAGAATGTAGTAAGAATGTATCATTAACATTGGGCAAGTAAATTCTAAGTTAGAGTCTAGAGAAGAAAATCTCAAATTATCAAAGATGTAACTATTAAGAAAATGTGACAACCACAAAGTTTTATGCCCCCAAAGTTATGGGCCAATCTTGTATATAAATATAAATTTCCTAGATAAATATTAGCAAACTGAGTCAGCAGCACATTAAAAGGATAACGTATCAAGTCAAAGTTGACTTTATCCCAGAAGTCTTTAAAATAATGAAAGAAATAGAAAACTAAATATGAACAGTACATCTTTTTTTTTTTTTTTAAGTATAGTTCAGTTCAGTTCAGTTGCTCAGTCATGTCCGACTCTTTGCAACGCCATGGACTACAGCATACCAGGCCTCCCTGTCCATCACCAACTCCCAGAGTTTACTCAAATTCATGTCATTGCGTTGGTGATGCCATCCAACCATCTCATCTTCTGTTGTCCCCTTCTCCTGCCTTCAATCCTTCCCAGCATCAGGGTCTTTTTTAAATGAGTCAGGTCTTCGCCTCAGGTGGCCAAAGTATCAGAGTTTCAGCTTCAACATCAGTCCTTCCAATGAATATTCAGGACTGATTTCCTTTAGGATGGACTAGTTGAATCTCCTTGCTGTCCAAGGGACTCTCAAGAGTCTTCTCCAACACCATAGTTCAAAAACATCAATTCTTCAGCACTCAGCTTTCTTTATAGTCCAGCTCTCACATACATGCATGACCACTGGAAAAACCATAGCCTTGACTAGATGGACCTTTGTTGGCAAAGTAATGTCTCTGCTTTTAATATCTAGGTTGGTCATAACTTTTCTTCCAAGGAGTAAGCGCCTTTTAATTTCATGGTTGCAGTTGCCATCTGCAGTGATTGTTTTAGTCCCCCAAAATAAAGTCTGCTATTATTTCCACTGTTTCCCCATCTATTTGTCATGAAGTATAGATTTTAAGTATAGATTTGCAGAAGAAACCCATAGAAATGCTAAGGTAAAGAAATATAGTGATTGGGCAAAACATTTAATGGATGGAATGGAGAGCAGATCAGACTCAGTTGAAGAAAGAATTACAGAATTGGAAGATAAAGCTGAGGATATACTCACAATATGCCACAGAGAAAAAGGGGTAGGAAATGTAACAGGGAAGTAGAGTTGTGGAATCTGCTGGCATATACGCAGGGATGAGAGCTTAGTCTGAGGTGACTTTCCCTTCTTTTATCTTGCTCAAGTCACCCAACCTCCTGTCTGCTCTTTTTCTCATTCCAACCTCTCTGCACTTCGTAACTTTTAATGAGCTATTCCCTGTGTCTAGGTTTCTTTTCTGCCACTTCACTGGAATCATTTCCGTTTTACAGGTATCAGCTCAAATGCCACTTAATTCATCCAACAATGTTTTATATGTGCTTATTTTGGGTCCAGGCACTGCAGACACAGACCCAGAAAGAGTTCTTGTTTCCATGCAGCTCACACTTATAATTTGGAGGGGGACTGCAGAGTAGATAAGACACAGCATGTAACTTTAGAAGAACATGTTAATTCACGATGAGTGGATGAAACTAACGAAACAGGACCTTTTCAGGGAGGTCTTCTTTGCCTATCTGATGATAAAGCGGCCCCTCTATTCTCTAAGACATTTTTCAATTTACTACACCTATTGAATATTACCTTAATACCCGATAATTCAGCTCCCTGAGAACACTGGAGAACAGAGACTTGGCTACTCTATTGGTGTCTGTATTCCCACTACTAAGAATGTACTACGTACTAGTCTAACAGTGGAATTTTCAAACCAGGAAATGACTTTCAGCGGCTCTCAGATGCAAGTACTGGCTTCAGGAAGCTAAATTTTAGCCTAAGTGTCTCTTGAGCCATTCTCCCCCACACACCGCCCCACCTCCATTGCCAGTGCAGTGCTGATAACATGTTTAAGAGCTAACTCTTCAGGAAAACAAAGCAACGGAAAAAATAAGTAAATTTGCAGTGTTTGCCAGTTTCCCTGATGGCTCAGTGGTAAAGAATCTGCCTCCAGTGTCGGAGACCTGGGTTCAATTCTTGGGTTGGGAAGTCCTTGGAGAAGAAAATGGTAACCCAGTCTAGTATTCTTACCTAGTCAATCCCATGGGACCTAGTGGGATACAGATCATGGGATCGCAAAAGAGTTGGGCACGACTTAGTGACTAGCAAAAAAATGATGCAAACACTCCCATCACAGTCAATTTCAAGATACCAACTTGACATCAGCAGTCAGAGCTGGGAAAATATACCCTGCCGCCCTGCATTACACAGCATTTCCTCCCTATGAATAAAGCAGATATGATGAACCTCATGAGCATAGATCGGGGACTTCCCTGGTGATCCAGAGGTTAAGACTTTGCCTTGCAGTGCAGGGGACATGGGGTCAATCCCTGGTCAGAAACTAAAATGCCACATGCCACGGAGCAATTAGGCCTTTGTACCACAACTACTGAGCCTGTGTGCCACGGAGAAAGATCCTGCATGATGTAACATAGATCCCTCATACCGCAACTCAGGCCCAATGCAGCTAGACAGGTTTTTTTTTTTTTTTTTTTTTTTTAAGAATAGCAGTAATAAAACATTTTTAAAAAGAGCATAGTAAAATGGAGTAAAATAATTAGGAACTCATAAACTTCAAGGATTTATCACCTTTGTTTCTAACGTGAGGTAAAAAATATCAGTCGTTCAGACCTTTCCAACTCTTTGCGATCCCATGGACTATAGCCCACCAGATTCCTTTGTCCATAGGATTTCCCATAGACAATACTGGAGTGGGTTGCCATTTCCTTCTCCAGGGGATCTTCGTGACTCAGGGATCGAACCAGCATTAGTCCCCTGCATTGCAGGTGGATTCTTTGCAGTCTGAGCCACCAGGGAAGCCCCCGTTTCTAGCACACTTTATTTAATTGTAAATATATACTTTAGTTTTTAATAATGGCTATGTTTAATAACTGGCTCACAAAATTCCTGAAAAGTAATAATCAGTCCTCATGGGCCAGTTTGAACAGAATCCATCACACCACTGCCTGATGCTGAGAATTAGAGAGAGGAAAAAGCCAGGTAGTTAGCCCTCTCCTATGGTTTAATATCAAATCACAGGAATTGCCTTCATTCATTCACACAGGGAAGGGCAAACACCAAAAGGCACATTTGAGTACAGAGGAGGGGTACGCTATGCCATTCGATTGTACTAACGGTACTCAATCAGCAAAACGTCCTTTTATGAGTCACATCCTTGCAGAATCTGAGATAAATGGGCTCCAGAATCCCAGCTAATTCAGCTAATAGGAATGCAAACATTGATCTAAATTGAGGCCCAAAGAACGGTCTCTTACATCTTCCTCACCCCAGGGGGGATGAATGGAAAAGATTACTTGTGGATTATAATTGCTTAAAATACGTTGTGATGTAAAAATCTAATCCCGTCTCCTCTTCAATAGTAAAGTTCTACAGACAGAGAAATTATGCTTAATGCCAGTGTCTTGAAGGTAAAAAGAAAATTCTGTTCTCCCTTTGGGGGAAGAGAAAGGACATCTTTTTAGAGCTGTCAGAATTCACAAGCCATAATAAATTATTCTTTTTCATTACTGACTTATTAAGCAGGCTGCTTGGTGTAATGGCAGAAAATTTCTGTTTAATTTTCAGAGTATTAGACTACTGTGATTCTTGATCTGAAATCAACTCAAGTTATTTAAAAAAGGGATGTATTTAATGTCTTGCATTAGGGTCTGTCTTTACTAAATTCTTCCCAGTGCAAGGTTGAAGCATTTATGTAATATGGTCATTGTTTGCCTGGAAGCCAGGCATCAGCCATGTTCTTGGGATAGTTTCTATCAGTAATGTACCCCTCATCCCCAAGGCTCCGCTCTTACACTGACTGGCAGGTGGATAGATCACTTATAAAATACTAAAAGTGTGTCCAGAAATTCCAAGCCAAAGAGTCCTAGGGGCCAAAGAATTCTCATTTTCCCTGGAATTAGAATCATTTTACTCCAATGATTCCAATTCCAATATTTGGCCACCTGATGTGATGAGGCAACTTGCTGAAAAAGACCCCGATGCTAGGAAAGAATGAGGGCAGGAGGAGAAGGGGGCGACAGAGGATGAGATGGTTGGACAGTATCATCAACTGGATATGAGTTTGAACAAACTCCAGAAGATAGTGAAGGACAAGAAAGCCTGGTGTGTTACAGTCAATGGGGTCGCAAAAAGTTGGATACAATTTAGCAACTGAGCAACAACAGTTCTGTTACAGTCATCATTTCTGCTGATGAGATGATCTCAAGCTGACTTTTCTTCATTCTACTCACAGATCTTGTATTAAACAGCATTTACCAAGCTCTTATGAGGGAATGCTCCAGCCCTCCAGGAGGTTTTAAATTATCTTGGGGAAGACAATATACAGGAGATCCAGATGACATACTAGCTGTACTGGGCAGGTGTGGGAAAGCTTGGAGAGACATCAGTGATCCATACAGCTGTCTTTATGGATTTTGTGGAATTTATCTGAAATGAAAATTATAAATAAATCTAGTGGCTTATTTCTTTTCATAATGAGTTTTAACTATATTTTACTGAACTGGCAGATTTATCTTCATCGTGTCTGATTCTTTGTGACCCCATGGATTGTAGCCCACCAGGCTCTTCTGACCATGGGATTTTCCAGGCGAGAATACTGTAGTGGGTTGCCATTTCCTTCTCTAGGGGATCTTCCTAATCCTTGGATCAAACCTGAGTCTCCCTGTATTGCAGGCAGATTCTTTACTATCTAAGCCACCAGGGAACCATTTAATAAGTAGGTGTTACCCTATTCCAGATAATATAATTTCTACTGAAGATCATTTTGTAAATCAACCTCTAAATTTGCAGAAATCGGTCAGATGTAAACTAAATGTATGATAGTCAAGTGGATAAGCTTGGGACTCCTCTTGTTTGTTTGTTTTTGAGTATAATTGCTTCACCATGTTGTATTGGTTTCTGCTGTACAACAGCTAGGTGTGTTCATGCGTCTCCTCCCTCCTGGACCTCCCTCCAGGTGCTCTATCCCTCCCCTCCGGGTCATCACAGAGCACTGAGCTGAGCTCCCTGTGCTCCACAGCAGCGTCCCACTAGCTGTCTGCTTTACACATGGCAGTGCATATATGTCAATGCTACTGTCTCTGCTCGTCCCACCGTCTCCTTCCCCCACTCTGCTCCCATGTCTGTTCTCTACATCTGCATCTCTAGTCCTGCCTGAAAATAGGTTCATCTGTATTACTTTTTTAGATTCTACACATATGCATTAAGGAAGTTGGGACTTTTAACCACATGCTAAAAATCTCCTTTATGCACGTGAATGTTCAGCTCTCCCTGATTTAGTTGGCCAAATAGTAGACACCACCCCTGCCATCCTCTATGGTGGTCTGCTCTTGAAATCTATATTGGATTGGCCGAAAAGTTTGAAAATCTATGGAAAAACCCAAAAAACTTTTTGGCCAACCCGATATTTTATACGTGGTGCTTTTTTATTTTTTAAACTGAAGCATAGTTGATTTACAATCTTGTGTTAATTTCTACTGTACAGCAAACTGATTCAGTTATATGATAAAGAAGATGTGGCACATATAAACAGCGGCATACTTGTCAGCCATAAAAAAGGAGACAGCCAAATGATGCTTTTTATTACAAGGGCCACACCGAAGATAAATACCATCCATTCTCCATGAGGAGAGAGACTCTGTCTTGATCACTGCTGACCCCTCACTACCTAGAAGCATGTCTAGCACACAGGGAACATTCAAGAAGTAAACACTGAGTGAGCAAGACCAACTGAGTGCCCACTTACCTGCAGCATGCATCCAGTGGAAGTAGCTGGGTCATCCACAGATAGATTAATTCAGGTAAAGATAAGTGCCTTGAAGAAAATAAAATGGGGATGAAAGGACAGAGAGGAACATCACACTGGGAGGTGGGGTGGGTCAGGAGGTGTGTGCATGGATTCTTGAGGGGTACACTTGGCTGTGTCCCGACTAACCAGAAGAGCCAGTTCTGTGAGCTAGTCTTTGAGGAAGGGTGGGGACAGCAACCAATATCACCTGGAGGAGGGGAGCATGAAGGCCAAGTTGAGTGCACGAGAGTCGGGCAGGGCCCAGGGCATGTAGGGCTCTGCGGCCACTTAGTAAGGAGTTTGGATTTTCTTCTAAAAGAATTAATGAGCCACTGAGAGTTTAAGCAAGTCAAAGACATGAACTTAATTTTAGAAAGATCCCACTGGTGGCAGGGTTAGAAGGACCAGAGATTAGGAAGGGAAACCAGGAGGCCCTGAGATTCTGACTGTCCTCCAGGCAAGAGATGACCCAGCTTGAACTTGAGCAGAAGTGAACATGAATAGAAGTGGTGTCCTTGAAACGCATTTTAAAGGTTGAAAGAACAGGTCTTCCTGACTGGCTGGACATGGGTGAGTGGGTGGGGATGAGTTAGTATCAAGAATGCCACCAATGTTTTTGGCACATATGACTGGTGGATGGACTTGCCGTGACAGAGCATGAGGAAGACACAGAAAAGAGCAAGTTTGGGGAAGCGGTGGATGAGGAAGGAGGACTCGTCTTGCTTATGGAATGGTTTTGTGTTTACCCTTTTCTACCTGTGACCAGCATGATTCCTTGGGATGGAACCACCTCCTCGTTGGCCCATGGCTGGCCTCTCAAGATGGTGCCAGGAAACACAACACTCAGCCTTCAAGGAAAGAGAGAAGTTCCTTGCCAAAGAATTCCAGGCCATTTCAGAGGAGGTGAGGTTTGTTTGAATAAAACTCAGTTCTCCTGGGTTGCCACCATCTGTCTGCTCCCCAGGGGCCCTGCCCCTGCGGACACCTGGGTGTCGTGGACTTGGAGTAGGTGGTCCAGTTTGCAGATGGTGGAGAAGGGGTAGGAATTGTATTCACAAAACCCAGTGATCCAGAAAACCATTGTGAGGCAGGATTTTCAATTTCAACAAAGGTGGGGGGGGGAAATTAAAGGGTGGTGTGTTGTGGAGAAGGGGGGAGAAGCAGAAACAAAAATAACAAGGCCATTAATCTTTCATTAAGTTAAAGGGATGAAAAGGAACTGCTTTAAAGTATCATTCTTCCCCAGCACCACAAGCATGTTGCCCCCTGCTGACTTCAAAGGCCCTGCCGAGAAGTTGGCTAATGTTGTTGGCACAATATCAGGCCGTGGTTTACTTTTGCTTAAGTATGATCTTTTTTTTTTCCTTCTCAACAAAGAAAGCGTCAGGGTCGGGCACTCTGATGGGAGGAGGCCCACCACGTAAAAGATGCCTTTGTGTTGTGTGCAGAGGCCTTCCTGAGGTTGGCTCTGCGAACACGCGCTGTTTGCATACTGTTTGTCACAGACCCAAGAAACCAACACCACACGCACACACAAAAGTCTGCCAGAAAGAGCAGAGAGATTAAGTTCATTGTCTTCACTCGCTCTCTACTTTCCACTTCCAGAGAGTCAGGCTCAGTCCCCGACTTGGCATCTGGGCTCCCAGTTGCCCTGATAGAGATGCAGTTTGCAAGAGAGCATTGCTTTTCCCAGCATCTCCCACCTGTTCAGTGCTTTTCAGCCCAGGATCTCTCACCTGTTTGGGGGCTGTAGGGAGGGAGCTTTGCTGCTTTGGGAGGCTGTATTTGTCTTCAAGGTAGTGCTGTTTATACTGAAAGCAAAGCTAATTGGTGGTGAGTGGCAGGGTTTTGTGGTTAGGCCCTGGCTCTGTGTTGGCAGCTGCTGAGTGTTGAAGGCAAGCTATCCTATCTGGCAAGTGCAAATCCCCCAGGGCAGAGGGAGAATGAGGAGGGGGTGTCTGAGAGGGTCTGATGACCTGCTTGAAGACGCCATTGCTGGAGGCCCACCAAAGGGCTCCTGCTATATGGGAAAGTTGTTTCAAAGCCTTCTCTTTTGTTTTCATGAGAAAAGCAGGGAGAATAGGATGGAAACCAGTTGCTGTCTTTTAAGAAAGATGCTTCAGGGACTTCCCTGGTGGTCCAGTGGTTAAGACTTTGCCTTCCAATGCAGAGGGTGAAATTTGATCCTTGGTTGGGAAAATAAAATTCTGAATGTCTCGGGCCTCAAGACCTAAAACACAGAAAATTCAGAAGCAACATTGTAACAAATTCAACAAAGACTTTTAAAATGGTCCATATCAAGAAAAAAAAAAAGCTTAAAAAAAGAGAAAGGTGCTGTAAATTCGATTCTCTAAGTGCCATGCTTGTTGGGTGTCATCACAGGTAAGGGTTATGTCTTTCAGACCCAGAAGGAAGTGACCAAGAGCTACCTGGTATTCCCGGGACTGTTATGGAATACACAGAATGAACAGTCTCTGCCATCCTTGCCATCTGCTTTCTTAAGCACCTTCACCCTGCACAATAGACTGTTTGCAGTCAGATTAAGCCAGGTTGGATCCGGGCTCTGTAGTTAACCCCTTGTGAGATGCTGAGCAAGCTGCTCACGTGCCACCCCCTGTTCTCCACTTGGTAGAGTGACAAAACTATCTGCCAGGGCGACTGGGAGGACGGATGGGGACAAAGGGCATGGAAGCACCCAGCATCTACACAGGGTTCGGTGAGGGCTGGCTGGTTCCCACCGCCGTCACAGACAGGGACTGTGTCTGCCGAACGGCCATGGGAAAGGGCACAGGCAATGTTAGCTTTGCCAAAAAATATTTACTTTAGCGAAAGGGAGGGAGGTGACTGTTTTTTTAAAAACATCACACATAGAGGTTTAAATAGGATTTCATAACAGCTTCCCTCTGCATAAAGAACCAAACAGGGCAACTCAGAGAAGTAGAAATAATTTACGGGGAAGGGAGGGGAGGCACAGAAGTAGATCCTTCCATGGGGCCTAGGGATGTGGCGTCGGAGCCTCGGCCACTTGGGAACCAGGTGACATGAGGCAAGTTCCTTGCGGGGCTTTCTTATGAATTTGTAGGACAGGGTGCCTGCACACAGCACCCACTCAGGGTGAGCGGTTCACATCATCACCATCTTTATTTAGTAAGATAGCCTTGACCCAACCTAGACCCTTTGGAGCAGAGAGCTCCTAATTTGCAGTTATACAAGAGGTGTGGATTATTATTATTATTATTTTTAAATGTTTCAATATTTTCAATATTTTATTTCAATATTTAAATGTTTATAAATATTTTTTAAAATTTAATTTAATTTTTTGAAATCTTTTATTGGAAGGATTATTAATAGCAAGATGAGGAATCCCAATTCATCAGGTTCCTAGTTTTCCCCAGAACCCCACCAGCATATTCTTATGCACACAACTTTGCCATTGGGATTTTCAAGGCACAATGAGAAGCTGAACAGGGCCTTGCTGCCCGGGTGAATTCTGACCTGCTGCTAGCTTGCTGCACAGGGTCGAGCCCTGTTTGACCTTAGGTGTTCCAGCTATCCCAGGTGGCATGGGGTTTCAGCAGGGCATTCCCTTGGGGGAGAATGGGGACAACCAACACTGACAGACAGGCAGATAGATAGATGGATATGGGCCCAGGCATGAGTATAGATATGGGTTTATGTGTGGACATGGGTATAGATATGAGTGTGCATCTGGAGGAGGGCACAGCAACCCACTCCAGTACTCTTGCCTGGAGAATCCCAAAGACAGAGGTGCCCGGTGGGCTGCAGTCCATGGGGTCGCAAAGAGTCGGACACAACTGAAGTGACTTAGCATGTATGAGTACGGGTATTGATATGGATATGGTTATGGGTGTAGATATGGGTCTGTGTATAGCTATGGATAGGAGAAGGCTATGGCAGCCCACTCCAGTACTCTTTCCTGGAAAATCCCATGGATGGAGGAGCCTGGTGGGCTGCAGTCCATGGGATCACTAAGAGTTGGACATGACTGAGCGACTTCACTTTCACTTTTCACTTTCATGCATTGGAGAAGGAAATGGCAACCCACTCTAGTATTCTTGCCTGGAGAATCCCAGGGACGGGGAGCCTGATGGGCTGCTGTCTATGGGGTCACACAGAGTTGGACACGACTGAAGTGACTTAGCAGCAGCAGCAGCATAGCTATGGATATGGGTATGGTGTGTGCATAGCTATATGTATGGGTATAGATATGGATATGGTTATGGGTGTAGGTCTGTGTATAGATAAGGGCCTGTATGTTGATAAGGATATGTGCATTTATAAGTATGTGTATAGATACGGATGTGGATATGTGTATTGATAAGGTACAAATATGGATATGGGTGTAGATAAGGATACAAGTGTAGATATGGGTATGTGTATTGATAAGGGTACAAGTATGGATACTGGTATGGGTATGTATATGAGTGTGTGTGTAGATATAGATATATAGATATAGGTCCAGATATACAACATGGGCTTCCCAGGTGGCTCAGTGGTAAAGAATCTGCCTGCCAATGCAGGAGACTCAGGAGACATCTTCCCTGGGTTGGGAAGATCCCCTGAAGTAGGAATGGCAACCCACTCCAATATTCTTTTGTCTGGGGAAAATCTCATGGACAGAGGAGGCTGGTGGGCTACAGTCTGTGGGATTGTAAAGAGCTGGACATGACTTAGCAATGTGCCTGAGCACACAGGTGCAGATATAGATACAGGCGTAGATACAGACACAGATATATAGATAGAGATATAGGTACAGATGTAGATATAGCATTTTTTTTTTTCAAAATGGGTCACTGGTGGACAGGCAATATCATTCGAAAGCTGGGAGGAGGCTGATGAAAAAGGTATTTGGAAGGCATTCGTGTTTGGGGATCTCAAAATAAGCGATTCTAATGCTGCTGGTACAGGAAGCATTTTTAAAAGATCGACTTTCTTAAATTTCAGCTGACTTCTCTTCGTTTCAGTTTTGAAAATGAGTGTATTTCCTAGGTCAAAGTGTCTGTAAAATAATCACTGAAATGCCTAACTCTCCACTCCTAATTCTGGACACTATACTCTGGCCATGAGAATCTAAATTTGTATCTATATGTCATTCTGGGTAGGCTAGGTTAATTGCAGTAATAAACAGCTGCAAAACCACAGTGATGAAATAAACCAAGTTTTCCTCTTGCCCGATTCCAAGTCCATTGCGAATCTCGGGGTCCAAAGGGACCACAAGATAGACTGATTCAAGCAAGAGAGAAGAGCAGCTGAAGCTTTGCCAGGTTCCATAGCTCAGGAAAAAGTAATACAAAAGGACTTGAAGGTGGTTGGGGTCCTGGACATAACCCACACTGTTTCTATTCAGCACTCAAAAGTCAGGGCCAGACCATGATCCCACTCAGCTGCTGGGGGATCTGGAAGTGCAATCATACTTATACATAGGATCCAGGGGGCCCAGACTCAAGACTTGGAATACTATCGATGCTTAAATACCACCACAACTCCTAAATTCTTCCAGAGTGGTCTCTCCAGGCTGAACCTCTTCCCTAAACTCCAGACTCACATACCCAACAGCCTTCTTAATACTTCCAAAAGGTAACACTCAAAGGTAACATTCCCAAACCCAAACCTCAGGTATTTCCCTCCAAACACGTTCCCAATTCAACTGATGGTAATTCTGTTCTTCTAGTGTGTTACTCAGATCAAAATTCTTAGACTCATCCTTGACACATTTCTTCCTCTCAAAGTGAAGTGAAGTGAAGTCGCTCAGTTGTGTCTGACTCTTTGTGACCCCATAGACTGTAGCCCACCAGGCTTCTACGTCCATGGGATTCTCCAGGCAAGAATACTGGAGTGGGTTACCATTTCCTTCTCCAGGGGATCTTCCTGACCCAGGGATGGAACCCAGGTCTCCTGCATTGGAGGCAGATGCTTTAACCTCTGAGCCCCAAAAGATGAACCAACTCTATAAGCTTCCTCCTCAAAATGCACAGGACCTGGCCTTGCACTGCCACTGCCCTGCTCCAGGCCAGCCTCTTTTTTACTCATATTATTGCAATAGTCTCCAGAACAGTCTTAGTTTCCATCCTTGCCATCTTCAGGCTTAACTGAAGTAACAAAGGGATCACAAGATAGACTTGTTCAAACAAGAGACAAGAGCAAAGATTATAACTCTCTCCAGACTGTCCAGAGAGGCAGTCTGGGGTGGATGGAGTGTGTGCTAAGTTGCTTCAGTCGTGTCTGACTCTGTGAGACCCTATGTACTGCAGCTTTGTCTCTTCTTTGAACCAGTTTATCTTGTGGTCCCTTTGTTACTGCAGTTAAACCTGTACCCTCTACCTTTGACTGTAACAATACAGAGCTGGGGGTAGGGCCAAGGTTGGCCTTTTGATGATGGTGGTAGATGGAGAGTGGGGTCACCAATGGGGAAATCCTTGCGTAGGAAAGTGGACAATGTCCACCAAAGTGTGCTAAGAGCTATTTCATCAAGCACACATATTTTCAGAACAATTAAGAGTCTGTGGTCTTTATGTCAGCAGTAAATAAGAAAAGGCAATACACTGAAATTTAAGGGGAAGACGGCCTTATCAGAGTTTTAGCACAAGCTTTCCTTCACCTAATTTTTTTGACTTTTCTCGGGTTTTGCATGAGAAAGGTCTTTGGAAGGCAGAACAAAGGGACTGTATACCTTTAACCCGTGCATTTATATATTTATACATTTCTCCTTTCACACCCAGCTCCTGTTATTAACTTCAGATGTTTGTCCATTTCAAAACTTCATAGATCTGAAAATTGAAAAACCCTACATATCTTTATTTTCTGATCTGGTGACTATATTCTAGAATATTATCTTCCCCGTTATCACAAAAGCACTGCTTTGAAACTGTCTCCTTGGAGAGTTGACTTACACATGAAGAACTGTTCTTGTACCTACCGGGCTGGGAAAGGCATTAGGGTACAGAAGTGATATTGCATTAAAGTAGCCCAGGATAGTGGAGGAGGGGGGCTTGAAAATCATGGAATCAAAGGAAAATGATCCAATATTTCAAACAAAATCAGGTCTCGTATATTTCTGCTCCATTACAATAGGGTAAGTTAGATCTAGTCTTACCGAGGCTGCGATCTTAGATGTGGAACTCTGTAAGTGCTTGAAATGTCTTCTATTTTATTACATATACAAAGGAGCTCTTTAATACAGCTACTGTCTGTGACACGGAAGTCATAGCTCAATTTTCTTTTTCAACTAAAACCACTCTAAACTGGAAAGCTATCCCACTACTGAAGAAGTTATCGCTCCAGTATTCCCCATGGGTGAATGAGCAATATACCTTACCCTTTTTTTTTTTNTGTCCATGGGATTCTCCAGGCGGGAATACTGGAGTGGGTTTCCATGCCCTCCTCGAATAATCACGTTAAATATCTGTAAATCATCGAGGGGAGAAGCTATACTCTGGGAGAGGGTCTGACAAAATTGAAAAAGGCATTTCCTGCAGCAGAATGTGTCTTCCACATAATCACGAGGTTTAAGTACTGTTATCAGTTGAATAAGCTACTTTCCAATTTAGCTTCAAGAAAAAGAATCTGTTTACCCCCACTTACCGAAATCCTCAAGATCTGCCTGCCCATGGACCTTGGATGGCTTGACAGGAATCATCTAGTCCAGTCTCTTTGCTCCAGATGAGTCAGCATGGCTCTGGGTAATGTGCTTTTTGCCAAATTTGCCCAACTTTACCGGCAGTGATGGAGCCAAGTTTCACGGCTGTTCGTACAACCCTGGGCTGACTCCCGGTTACATGTTGTACAACTTTATATCCTTGAGATAACACTGCAGCTTATCCCAAACTAGACCTACCCATTACCACAAGGATGGCTTTGTACAGCTTCTCAGACTGGTACAGGAACACGAATAGTAACATCTTTCAAAAGAGACCAGGCAGCCCAGTGCTGCCTACTGGGCAGCCAGGATCCTACCCACACCATCAGCCAGAGGCAGCTGCCTCAAGACAGAACAAATGTTGGCATAATCACCTCAAACCTATTAAATGAGCACAAAGCCAGCTCCTCCAAAAAATGTCATCCTTCTCAATCTCTTTCCTTATAAAGTGGATTTGTCCTTTATGAATCATTGGCATGAGCTATTCATTTATTCATTTGCTTGGAAGTGGAGATGACTGCACAGGGTATTTTAAAGGTGTTGAAGTATATGATGCTTCCCGGGTGTCACAGTGGTAAAGAATCTGCTNAAGCCAGCTCCTCCAAAAAATGTCATCCTTCTCAATCTCTTTCCTTATAAAGTGGATTTGTCCTTTATGAATCATTGGCATGAGCTATTCATTTATTCATTTGCTTGGAAGTGGAGATGACTGCACAGGGTATTTTAAAGGTGTTGAAGTATATGATGCTTCCCGGGTGTCACAGTGGTAAAGAATCTGCTTGCCAGTGCAGGAGATGCAGGAGACGCGGGTTCAATCCCGGGGTCAGGAAGGTCCCCTCAAGTAGCAGATGGCAAACCACTCCAGTATTATTGTCTGGAAAATTCCATGGACAGAGGAGCCTGGCAGGTTATAGTCCATGGGGTCAGAAAGAGTAGGATACAACTAAGCACAAACCAACAAAAGTATATACAGGAGGACTTACCTGGTGGTCCAGTGGCTAAGACCCCACATTCCCAGTGCAAGAGGCCTGTGTTCAATTCCTGTTTGGGGAACTAGATGTTACATGGTGCAACTAAGACCTGGCCCAGTCAAAGAAATAAATAAATATTAAAAAGAATAAAGTATACATAGGGAAAAATAGACTATTTTCATTTGCCAGCTGAGAAAAAAAAGTACGCATGTTGATTGATGCTGCTTATAATGACAGAATAAAATCAGAAACACCTCCCTCAGCCACTTTCTTTAAGTACACTCTTGTTTTTACTAGAATAATTTTGATTAATGCTATGTTTGCATCCTGGTGGCTCATGGTAAAGAATTTGTTGCGATGTAGGAGACCCAAGTTCAGTCTTTGAGTTGGGAAGATCCCTTGGGAAAGGGAATGACAATCCACTCCAGTATTCTTGTCTGGTGAATTCCACAGACAGGCTACAGTCCGTGGGATTGCAAAGAGTAGGACACAACTGAGTGGCTGAAGCTTTACACCATCAGTTAGTTAATTGATTAGTCTGTTTATAGAATGTGTAAGGGGCCTCAGCATAATGTCATAACTTATCCATTCATGTACTTGTTTATTGACTCATTAATTTCATTCTTCACTTATTTATCTCTGGGAAATTTCCTGGCTTGAATTATTCATTCCTTCATTTGTTCGTTCGTTTGCTTGCTTACAAGAGGTAATGTGCACATGAGGCATATGATTTAAAAGATATAGTAGGGTGGGGACTTCCCTGGTGGTCCAGTAGCTAAGATGCTGCATTCCCAATGCAGGGGACCTGGATTCGATCCCTAGTCAGGGAACTAGATCCCACATGCATAGCTAAGAGTTTGCATGCCACAACTAAAGAGTTCACATATCACAACTATGACCCAGCACGGCCAGATTAAATAAACAAATATTTTTCTTAAACGTTTTGAAGAGTGTTCAGGGGAAAGCAGATCAGACCTTCTTCCTTGTTGCACCCCAACCCTCCACCTAGGAAGAAAACTACTTATTACTAGGTAGACTTTTGTGTCCCTTTTCAGGATGGACCCTGTGTTCATGATTTTGTATGCTTGTGTGAGAGAAAGAGACAGACAAATGGACAGATAGGTGAATTATACTGGAGTGGCTCTGCCTCACAGTGACCTTTGGCATTGTATGGAGACTCTTCACTGTCACAACAGGAGGTGGGCAGCCATTGGCATCTAAGGGATGAGAGAACCAGGATACTGCTTAACACCCTAGGATGCACAGATCAGTTCCCAGCAAAGAATGGTCTGACCCCAAATGGCAGGAGTCTTGAAGTTAATAATATACGGCTTTTATTATTATTATCATTTTACTTCTGAAGCTATTTGGACTATTGTTCCTCAAACAAGTTAGCCACAGTTTGGGAAACAAAGGTTGGAGGAATTAGCTGCCTCAGCAAAGCCCCAGTTCCTTCACCTGGCCTCCTTTACAAAGACGAGTGTAGAATGGGAGAGGAGAAAGTTTAAAACTCACTGCAGAAAAGGAGCTTAACTGTGTTTTTGGATCCCCAGCACGGCTGTTGGTATGTGTAGTTTGAATGCACAGATGAGTAATTCATTGTGGGTGGGGATGTACGAAATAAAATAAAATGTCCCATAAACTGTCCTTTCTTCAAATCCGAAACCCCCATAGGCTCTGGAGCATTGATTAGAAACTGACTGAGTACCACAGAAGAGGTTACAGTTGTCGGACTCCTTTGGACCCCAAGGAAACTGTGAGTTCCAAAGGAAATTTTCTATTTTGGAAACAAAGGTTGGAGAAATTAGCTGCTTCAGCGAAGCCCCTGTTCCTTCACCTGTCCTCATTTATAAAGACGAGTTATTAAAATAAATAGAAAGCTTGCCTGGCTTTTTAAATGGTGAGGCTCGCCATCCTCCATAAAAGACGTTAGAACACACATCACCGACAGGGTAGAAGGTGTTTCAACTTCATCAAAAGCCTTGAAAAGGAGGACATCCTTTGTATCCATGCTTTCGGAAGTTTTACAGGACTGGTATTTATTTTAAATCAGAACTGCTCACAAAGTGAACCCCCTTTACAAAATGCATAGGATGGAGCCATCCTAGAGATGACCTCTACCGTTCGAGTCTGGACAGAGATATTATTTTTATAGAAAAAAAAAAAAGAGGATCTCTTTAATCAGCTTTAAAAAAACATTGTGAACAGTCACTTCTCTTATTTAAAAGTTTAACTTTACTTTCATCAATTTATAATCAGAGTTCCTCTGGTATGTTTGATTCCTGACAAACAAGGATAAAAGTCTTGTGCCCCCATTGCTAATGAGATGATAAAACAGCAGGGATCAAGTTTTTAATTACTACAGGCAATGCACTGGAGAGGTAGCGATGATATTTTCTATTGCATGTCTAAGTTGTAACTTCAGGCTTATGACAGTCCTGCTGTGCTCCACTGCCTTTGATGATCAGTCATTTTTGTCTCCTGAGAACACACAAAAATTTCTGAGCTGGGATCCTGGGGGGCTGGCAATTATTGGCGTAACCTGGTGCAGGTTCCCCTCTTCAACCAGGATGCTCAATAAGGATCCAGGATCTTAATGCCTGCCTTTATCCCAAAAGGGAAATTGGACATTCGAAATGACTGTGAACTTTCCTACTCAAATGATACCCATTCTCATTCCACCAGCATGGGCTTCACATTAATAATGAAATGTTTAATTGAGTGGGGAGATGTCTAGTACATATGTTTTCCCTTTCTTGTCAAAGTCATGCTTGAAAATTTTTTTAAACCTATATTTTTATGTGCTTTTGTATTTGCCACTCTAAGCTCTTTCAACACGTTTCTCACAATATTCTCTTTGTTACTGCAGACAGTTGATAACTGGTATTTTTAGCGGTGCCACTTGGGATCAAATGAGTGTCACACCAAGGTCACATGCTCTTATCCTGATGGAAATGGAATCTGGAAGTGGATTCCACTAATTCTTCATTTCACAAGACACACACACACACATCCCTCTGGACAGGCAGGGCACTCCACCAAAAAAGCTTTTTCTTTATTTCTAGCCATAAAAACTAGAGCACAGAATTGATTGGATTTGTGGATGATCTCTAACCCAATCTGAGTCCAACTAACCAGTTTATCAATCAACTACCCAGTTCCTCAAACAACTAACCCTTGATCATTCAGATTGTCTCTAAATTGCAAAGTAAGATTGTGTCAGTATCAAAAGCATTGACTGAATCTACCAAGTGGTTTAAACTTATAAGACTTTGAACCATAAAGGTAAAAAATGAATCTTCAGCTCCTACATTGGGAAAACCCATAAAAGAAGAGAGATTTAGAAATAGTAAAAGTAAATGGACTTTCCTTTGGTCCAACACCTCTTCAAATCAAAATGAACTGTATCCATTAGAAATTCCACTTTTATTAATATGACTTATTATGGCCTATATATGTGAAATATAAAGTCCAGATAATTGCAGTTATTTTTCTTCTTGGAAAAAGGAAGTTAAAGGTGTCTTGATTGCATAATATTATGGAATACAGAATTCATATTGCTTGTATTAGTCAGGATGGACCAAGTGTTGAAATGAATAGTGCAGAAGCTCAGGGGCTAAATGCAATAGATATTTCTTTCTTTCTTTCTGGAGTTTGTAACTTTTAAAATTTTTATTGAAGCATATTTGTTTTATTGGGTTAGCCAAAAAGTTTGTTTGGATTTTCCATATCTAATGGAAAACATGAACGAACTTTTTGGCCAACCCAGTACAGTTGTGTGTTAGTTTACACTGTGCAGCAAAGTGAATCAGTTATACAGATACACGTATGCATTCTTTTTAAGATTCTTTTCCCATATAAGTCATTACAGAATATCGAGTAGAGTACACAGTAGGTCCTTACTGTTTATCTATTTTATATGTATGTATATGTCAATCTTAATCTCTCATTTTAACTCTCCCCCTATTCTCCCCTGGTAACCATAAGATTGTTTTCTATGTCTGTGAGCTTGTTTCTGTTTTGTAAATAAGTTCATTTGTACCATTTTTTTTTTAGATTCCATATATAAGTGATATCATATGATATTTGTCTTCCTCTTCTGACTTACTTCAGGCTTCCCTGGTGCCTCAGTGGTAAAGAATCTGCCTGCAATGCAGGAGACTTAGTTTCGATCCGTGGGTCAGGAAGATTCCCTAGAGGAGGAAATGGTACCCTACTTCAGTATTCTTGCCTGGGAAATCCCATGGACAGAGGAGCCTGGTGGGCTATAGTCTATGGGATCATGAGAGTTGGATACGATTTAGCAAGTAGAACCAAACCACCATCTGACTTACTTCAGTCAGTATAACAATGTCTAGGTCCAGCCATGGGGCTGCAAATGGCATTGTTTTGTTCTTTTTTATGGCAGAGTAACATTCCACTGTATATATGTACCAAGATGTTTGTTTCTTGTTTGTGGAAGTCCATGTGGATGTAACTGTAGTCTTATGACAGTCTGGGCAGTGGTCAGTGCTCCTGGGCAGTTCTCCCCAGTACCAGTTCCTCCAATCCAGTAACAGTAAGACTCAGAAATCCACACTGGCTGGCAACAGAGAAGGGACTAGTTTGAAGACATGCCAAGGGCTTTAGAAGCCATTCCCAGAAACACTTCCGGTTTTACTTTGCCCACCTTCCATGGATCAAAAGAGATAGCAAAGCATCACTCAGATGCAAACAAACCCAGCAAGAAAATGAACTGTTTTGCTGGCAAACTTAAGAGACTTTTCTGCATTAATTATAATACTATTTTACCCATATAGGTTGCATTATAGTTGTCGAGAGATTGATTCTATCTCATTTGATACTCATAGTCTTCGAAATTAGCCAGAGTCTAGTCTTATTTACAGATAAGAAAACTGAGGTTCAAAAATATTTTATTTTCTTGTTAGAAGTCAGAAACTTTACTCTAAGAACTAAAACCAAATGCTGGTTTTCTTATTCCTCTTTGATATTTGGTCTATCATTCTCTCAGCTTGACTTAGGAAGTCTATTGTCCTTTAGAAATAGTTATTATAAGGAAATTGAAGATTCAGGTAAACAATATCAAAAGACATTTAATCCTCAACATAACACAAATTAACATAAAATTGACCATAAAATTCTAGTAATCTAAAGCAAAGGAGAAAAGGAAAGATATAAGCATCTGAATGCAGAATTCCAGAGAATAGCAAGGAGAGATAAGAAAGCCTTCCTCAGTGATCAATGCAAAGAAATAGAAGAAAACAATAGAATGGGAAAGACTAGAGATCTCTACAAGAAAATGAGACATACCAAGGGAACATTTCTTGCAAAGATGGGCACAGTAAAGGACAGAAATGGTAGGGACCTAACAGAAGCAGAAGATATTAAGAAGAGGTGGCAAGAATACACAGAAGAACTATACAAAGAAGATCTTCACTACCCAGATAACCACAGTGGTGTGATCACTCACCTAGAGCCAGATACCCTGGAATGTGAAGTCAAGTGGGCCTTAGGAAGCATCACTACAAACAAATCTAGTGGAGGTAATGGGATTCCAGCTGAGTGATTTCAAATTCTAAAAGATGATGCTGTGAAAGTGCTGCACTCAATATGTCAGCAAATTTGGAAAACTCAGCAGTGGGNTGTGTGTGTGTGTTCTAGCTCTGTGGTAAGCAATTTTTCATGCGTTTCCTCATAAATTCCCCTACTTTCCTACCACTTTCGTCATTTTGGCCAGTACCACCTGAATTATTATTTACTTATAATTTTTAAGCCACTCAAAATTTAAAGACGTGCTATCTGAAATCACAGGTTTGATGCACCGTGTTTATTTTACTAGTTCATATAGTATATGAACTATACATATGAACTAAATATTCACTCATGGGACTTCCCCGGCTGTCCAGTGGTTAAGACTGTGCGCTTCCACTGCAAGGAGTGAGGGTTCGACCCTTAGTCAGGGAAGTAAGGTACCCGCGGCCAAAACAAGAAAAGAAAGTTCACTCATAAGCCACAGGAAATCACCTCATGTTCCACCAGTGGTCCCTGATTTTCGGACCGGTAAACTGAGGCTCAGGGAGATTGTGTCCCTCCCACAATTCTGGCATAGGGCCAAGCTAGTGCCCTACTTAACTTCTGAAATTGCCAGCAACCCTGACACAGGATAATACAAAAGAAGGCAGCCTGGAGGGGTCCTAACAGAAGGGGAGCAACAATACAGGACTATGTCCAATACCCTTAGGCTGGGCAAGAATGGGATACTCTGAGCCTCAGTTTTTCCATCTCTGAAACAGAGGTAGTAACAATCTCCTTCCTGAGATCCTTGTGAGAACTGAGATAAAGCAGTGTTTCTCAAAATTCTCCAAGCCAGGCTTCAGCAATACATGAACTGTGAACTTCCAGATGTTCAAGCTGGTTTNAGAAGAACTGTACAAAAAAGATCTTCATGACCCAGATAATCACCATGGTGTGATCACTCACCTAGAGCTAGACATCCTGGAATGTGAAGTCAAGCGAGCCTTAGGAAGCATCACTATGAACAAAGCTAGTAGTAGTGATAGAATTCCAGCTGAGTTATTTCAAACCCTGGAAGATGATGCCGTTAAAGTACTGCACTCAGTATGCCAGCAAATTTAGAAAACTCAGCCGTGGCCACATGACTACAAAAGGTCAGTCTTCATTCCAAGCCCAAAGGAAGGCAATACCAAAGAATGCTCAAACTACTGCACAATTGTATTCATCTCACACGCTAGTAAAGTGATGCTCAAAATTCTCCAAGCCAGGCTTCGGCTATACATGAAACATGAACTTCCAGATGTTCAAGCTGGTTTTAGAAAAGGCGGAGGAACCAGAGATCAAATTGCCAACATAACCTGGATCATCAAAAAGCAAAGGAGTTCCAGAAAAACATCGATTTCTGCTTTATTGACTGTGTCAAAGCCTTTGACTGTGTGGATCACAAGAAACTATGGAAAATTCTGAGAGAGATGGGAATGCCAGACCACCTGACCTGCCTCTTGAGAAGCCTGTATGCAGGTCAGGAAGCAACAGTTAGAACTGGACTTGGAACAACAGACTGGTTCCAAATAGGAAAAGGAGTACATCAAGGCTGTATATTGTCACCCTGCTTATTTAACTTATATGCAGAGTACATCATGAGAAACGCTGGGCTGGAGGAAGCACAAGCTGGAATCAAGATTGCCAGGAGAAATATCAATAATGTCAGATATGCAGATGACACCACCCTTATGGCAGAAACTGAAAAAGAACTAAAGAGTGTCTTGATGAAAGTGAAAGAGGAGAGTGAAAAAGTTGGCTTAAAGCTCAACATTCAGTAAACTAAGATCATGGCATCTGGTCCCATTACTTCATAGGAAATAGATTGGGAAACAGTGGAAACAGTGGCTGACTTTATTTTTCTGTGCTCCAAAATCACTGCAGATGGTGACTGTAGCCATGAAATTAAAAGACGCTTATCCCTTGGAAGGAAAGTTATGACCAACATAAATAGCATATTTAAAAAGCAGAGACACTACTTTGCCACCAAAGGTCCATCTAGTCAAGTCTATGGCTTTTCCAGTGATCATGTATGGATGTGAGTGTTGGACTATAAAGAAAGCTGAGTGCCAAAGAATAATGCTTTTGAACTGTGGTGTTGGAGAAGACTCTCAAGAGTCCCTTGGACTGCAAGGAGATTCCACCTGTCCATCCTAAAGGAGATTAGTCCTGGGTGTTCATTGGAAGAACTGATGTTGAAGCTGAAACTCTAATACTTTGGCCACCTGACGTGAAGAGCTGACTCATTTGAAATGACCCTGATGCTGGGAAAGATTGAGGGCAGCAGGAGAAGGGGACAACAGTGGATGAGATGGTTGGATGGCATCACCGACTCAATGGACATGGGTTTGGGTGGACTCTGGGAGTTGGCGATGGGACAGGGAGGCCTGGCATACTATGGTTCATGGGGTCACAAAGAGTCGGGCACGAATGAGTGACTGAACTGAACTTGTAAAATAATCTGCCTGCAGCACAGAAGTCCTGGTTTCAGTTGCTGGACAGGGAGATTCCCTGGAGAAGTGAATGGCTACCCACTCCAGTATTCTTGCCTGGAGAATTCCATGAGCAGAGGAGTCTGAATGGCTACAGTCCATGGGGTTGCAAAGAGTTGGGCATGACTGAGTGACTAACATTTTCATACCTTTTAATCCCTTTCACCTATTTTGCCCACCACCAAACACCTTCTCCTTCAGCAGCCACTAGGTTATTTTCTGTATCTATGAGTCTTTCTGTTTTATATGTGCATTTGTTTTGGTTTTTAGATTCTATATATAAGTGAAAGAAGGTAATTGTCTTTTTGTGTCTGACATNGACTGCAAGGAGATCCAACCAGTCCATCCTAAAGGAGATCAGTCTTGGGTGTTCATTGGAAGGATTGATGCTGAAGCTGAAGCTCCAATAGTTGGGCCACCTGATGCAAAGAGCCAACTCATTGGAAAAGATCCTGATGCTGGGAAAGATTGAGGGCAGGAGGAGAAGGGAATGACAGAGGATGAGATGGTTGGATGGCATCACTGACTCAATGGAGATGAGTTTGGGTAAACTCCGGGAGTTGGTGATGGACAGGGAGGCCTGGTGTGCTGTGGTTCATGGGGTCGCAAAGAGTCAGACACAACTGAGTGACTGAACTGAACTGAACTGAACTGAAGCTACAGAAATCATCCTCATTTTTAATGTTCCACTTATTCACACAATTTGAAGACTACAAACTTTAGTAAAAAGTGTAAACAGAGAAAATCAGTAACCCCAGCTGCTGAAGTGATGTATCTTGAAATTCATTTACAAATCTTATACTATTGAGGACCATATTAGCTTTAATTACTACATGGCTTACAGTTGCATAATCTTAGTGACTGTGGTGTAGTTCAAACCTCATATTCCTTTCATGATGTCAGGTGGACCAGAGGACAAAAGATAGAAATGTAGAACAATGATCTAACATAATCATTCAAATACACTCATACAGCTGACCAAGGTGATAAAGATACCAGTGGAGACTCTTGGAGAAATTTTTAGTTTGGAAACATGTAGATCAGAGCCTTATAATTGGTCAAACTGAGAGTATTTTTAGCAAAACAGTCTATCAAACAATTTAGCTTTGGGACAGGTAGGAAGGTAAAAACAATCATCACTGGGATAGTTCAAAACCAGGGTTGAAACTATGAATGCAAAGGTGTAGGCATGATGCCAGTAATCACAGATCTTGATGGATTTTCACAGAATGCCAGCCACCATCCTGTGTACGTTATCTTGAATCCATACAATAAAAATCCAAGGCAATGGTATTATTCCTCTCCTCTTTCTTTTAATCAAAGGGAGAGAAATTGGCAAGTAGAGCCTTTTTTAACAGTCAGATCCAGGGGACTTCCCTGGTTATCCAGCAGTTAAGACTCCCCATTCCTAACACAGGGGGCCCAGATTAGATCCCTGGCCAGGGAACTAGATTCCACATGCGCAACCAAGACCTGGTGCAGCCAAATAAATAAATATTAAAAGAAAGTGAGAGCTGGCTGGTTCCAAAGACTGTGTTGGACTTATTGAAATTTACGTTATGACTCTTTATAGGAGAGACAACTCTGCCGTGTCTCTGTAGCAGAGTGGCCATATAGTCCAGTGGTTAGGAGCGTGGGCAATGATGTCACACCTCTGGGATCCAGTCTTCCCCAAACTCCTGACCAAGCTACTTAACGCCCTCAGTGTGTCAGTTTGCCTGTTTAGAGTGGGGGTGATAAAGTCTCGTGTAGATTAAATGAGGAAATGCACACGGCAAGCACAGAGGAACCAAGCTGGCTATTACTATTACACCTTGCAGCTTGCCAAAGTTCATCAAGAGATTGCTAGTCACTTCAGGGCATATTCAAAGCACCAACACCAACTTGCACGTTGGTCCTTGGAAATCCACAGAAAGTGACCGTTTACATCACTTACAGACTCACATTTCAGGAGCAGGAAGTGAACTCTTTCATCCTCTAAATAAAGATGAACTTTGTTTACAGCATCAAATATGAGCAGTCCACTACATAGAGATGTTGGTCATGGCCAAAGTCAACCCATGACGTCAGAAAGGAAAGTTCTTCCCCAGGAGGAAGTTCACACTGGTTTCTTTGGAAAGGTTATCCCAAGCCCCTTCCCATGTTCCCCACCCTGCACCTGGCTTCCCAGGTCCCTCAGTGGAAAAGAATCCACCTGCCAATCCAGGAGACGCAAGAGATGCAAGTTCAATCCCTGGATCAGGAAGATCCCCTGGAGAAGGAAATGGCATCCCACTCTAGTATTCGTGCCTGGAAAATTCCACGGACAGAGGAGCCTGTCAGGCTACTGTCTATGGGATCGCAAATAGTCAGAAATGACTAAGCACACACACACGTCTCCCAAGCCCCTTCCCGTGTCCCACACCCTGTCATCAGGAGCCTTGAGGTCAAGAGGACCCTACATCTCCTGACCTCACACCAGAAGAGATGGCAGAAGAAGTTGGAACTTTTCTCACTTTTTCTGTGAGAATCAAAGGTCCCTGGGTACATGCATCCCCTCAAATAAAAGCCAAACTAGAGATAGTCATACTGAGTGAAGTAAATCAGAGAAGGAGAAATATCATATGACATCCCTTATATGCAGAACCTAAAAAGAAATGATACAAATGAATTTACTTACAAAACAGACAGAGAATGCACTTAATGGTTACCAGGGGGCTAAATTGGTGAAGAGATAGTTAGGCAACATGGGGTGGACATGCACACAGTGCTATATCTAAAATGGGTAACCAACAAGGACCTACTGTGTAGCCCAGGGAACTGTTCAAGGTTATGTGGCAGCCTAGATGGGGGTGGCGGGGAGTAGCAGGGGAGTTTAGGGGAAAAAGGATATATATATATATATATATATATATATATGTATGGTTGAGTCGCTCCGCTGTACACCTGAAATTATCACAGCCTCTATTAAGTGACTATACAAGCAAACAAATCAAGAGATTAATATAGATATATAGCTCATATAGACGTGGATTCAAATAGATGCTCATATTGTATACCGTTAGTGCCGAGACTCCTGTGCCTGTTGCCTTCCATCCTTTTGTGTATTGAATCTACACAGGGCTCAACTTGGACAGGAATGAATTCAGAGTAATGGTTCTGAAACTGCTGAATTTGAGGCAGGTGAGAGAATTACATCCTTAGTGTTATTTTTTCAGTCTTTTTCTCCACCCCGACCTTATAAAAGTTGCTGTCTGGACCGCATGTTAAGCCTCCTCCTTCATGTCACACTTCCATCCTCTCCACCGTAACATGGCACTTGGGCATGAAACCGTCTCCAAGGCAGGATGCCATCAGTATAATAATGTTAAAAATGTACTGATTTTCATGAAATGTAAGCTATGAAATTGAATGTTATTGATGAGCCCCTTAGTACACAAAAATTCCTACACCTGGCTACCTTATAAATTCCTCTACCATCTCTAAGCATGACAGGAAAACATCTTTATTTGATTTATTTTGGTAATACAAAGGTGATTAAATGGGTGCTCCCCAAAGTCAAATTTGAACACTGTACTTTCTTAACACTGTACTTAACACTGTACTTAACTGTACTTAACACTGTACTTTCAAGAGGAGACTGTTCAAAGGTTTTACGGTATCTTCTATGATGTGATGGCTAAGGTTACCAGTCACTTGGACAGGGCTAAGGAATGCCCAGGATGCTGGTTAAACATTGATTCTGAGTGGATCTAGGAAGCATTTTAGAAAGATATTAGCATTTGAGTGGTAGACTAAGTAAAGTGTTCCCTCACCCGCTTAAGCGGGCATCATCCAATCCTTTGGTGGCTTGAACAGAACCCACCAAAAAGGCGAAAGAAAGATGAGTCCTTGCTCTCACCTCTTGAACTGGGATGTACATCTTCTCCTGACCTTGAACTTCAGGGCTCCTGGGTCCTGGGCCTTTGGACTCTAGGACTTAAATCAACATCCCTCTGCCCACACCCAAGCCTAGTTCTCAAGCCTCCCACGTCAGACTAGAAGAAACACCACAGGCTCCTCTGATTCCCAGGTCTTTGGACTCTGGAAGAAACACCATAGGCTCCTCCCCAGGTCTTTGGACTCAGGTTGAATAATGCCACCAGCTTTCCTGGGTGTACAGCTTGCAGATAGCTAATTGTGGGACTTCTCAGCCTCCATAACCACATAAGCTGTTTTCTATCTTATATACACCTCCTGTTAATTCTGTTTCTCTGGAAAAACCTATTACATATGATTTGCAAAATATCTAGCCCAATGTCCTATATATACTTGGTCAAATCTGTGTTGTGACTCACGAGTGCCAGGCACCTTTGCCTTCATGGACTCTTCTTTTCATTATAAGAATTATAACATTTATATTTTATGATTGCATTGGTTTAAAGACTAATGTAATCCAGGCCAGATTATATTCACTTCTTCTTTTGATTTTAAAAGAACTTAAAATATTTCTGTGGGATCCTAAAAGAATCCTTATTCCTATGCCTACTGTGGTTTTCCCAGGTGGCACAGCGGTGAAGAATCTGCCTGCCGATGCAGGAGACACAAGAGATGTGAGTTCCATCCCTGGCTTGGGAAGATCCCCTGGAGAAAGGAATGGCTTCCCAATGCAATATTCTTTCCTGGAGAATTCCATGGACAGAGGAGACCGGTGGGCTACAGTTCAAGCACTGGACACGACTGAGTGACTAGCATTTTATTTTGATGGAAAACAGAAAACACTTCACACAGTGACCAAAAAAAAAAACAAAACACAAATAGTTTCCATAATTTGGAAAACCCTTTGTGTCATTCAGAAGACAACTCTTTGCCTGCAAAAAGACAGCAGAAGATCTAGTAATCACTATAACTTGGTGGGCTTGCAATGTCTTTCTGTTTTTTTAAAAATAATTTTTATTAATTCTTTTGCCTCATTGTGGGGCATGTGGTATCTCATTACCCAACCGGGGATCAAAGCAGCATCTCCTGCAGTGGAAGCTCTTGGCCGCTGCACTCCCAGGGAAGTCTCTGTAATGTCTGAATATGTTTAAATGTTTGTCTCTTCGGCTACTTAGAAGCACTACTGTTCCCCTACTTGCCTTTTGGTTTCTCTTACGAAATCACAGAGGAACCCTCCCATTTCCTTGCAGCATTACTCAGAGCAGCTATGCAAGAGATGAGCGGAAGAAAACCTATGGTTTGGTAAGAATTGACACAAAACTCTAGGGGTTCTGGTGAAGGAAGGAAAGGGAGCAAACACCCAGTGATTCACATTTTAACAGCCTGAGAGCCTTTAAAAGCAAACTGGTGCGGCAATCGCGCAAAGCAAACAGGGAAAGATCCATCTCACGATAGGAGGAGGAAAAGGGTTAAGTTGTTGACAAAATCTTGGGTTTGCTTACAGATCGGACTGTGGTTTGGATGACCTCAACACCTTCTGAACAGCAGGTTACTCAACATTTTAAAAATCGTTTGATTATTCATTTTTGGCTCTGCTGCGTCTTCACGGCTGCTCAGGCTTTTCTGTAGTTGCAGTGAGAGCGTGCGAGGGCTTTTCACTGCGGTTTTCTTATTGAGAAGCACGGGTTCTCGGGAGCCGGGCTCCAGGAGTTGCGGCAAGAGGGCTCAGGAGTTGTGGCTCCCAGGTTCTAAAGCACTAGCTTAGCAGTTGTGGCACTTGGGCTTAGTTGCTCCGCGGCATGTGGGATCTTCCCAGACCAGGGACTGAACCCGTGTCTTCTGCACTGGCAGGCAGATTCTTTACCACTGAGCCCCAGGGAAGCAGTATTCAACATTAAAAAAAAATTAAATTATCTAGTTAGCAGAAGATCTGGTGTACAGACTCGGGTCATCTACCCCAGGCCCAGGAAGATGAAAGCACTTTTCCCAGCCATTTGCAGTGGAGTTAGCACATTGGTCCTCTCTCCATACCCGCCTGATATTCACACACAGTGATGCTCTGGAGACAAACGCGAGGCCACGTGATGTCCCCCTGCTATGTTAAAAATGCTTTTCTATTTTTTCAAGCGTGCTTCCGTGAAAGAGGGCACCTGTTTTAAGTCCTCTTTTATGAAAATTACTAAGCTTCCTCAGCGCGCTTATCTTTTAATTTCGAAATTCTTTGTAGCAATAACTTGAGATAATAACCAACCATATTTCTGGTCCCTTTACAAAATAAAGGGTTGAGGGGGGCAGGAAAAAAAGAAAGCACGAATGAGCCATTTTAGAGCTTTGAACTCCCTCTTCTAATCCTTCCCCTTTAGGCCTGGGTGGAAAGGGCCCCCTCATTTGCGTTTAGAATGGCTGAGTCCCGCCTTGATGGCGGTTGGCTCAGTCCCCCAGCCAGACCCAGGATTATTCATCAACTCCCCGGCAGGGGGGAGCGCGGCTCACTCCAGCGCTTAGCCGCCAAAGTTCAGCTTGCCTTGATAAGCCTCTTTATTCCTCCCTCCCTCCACCCTAAACCTTTTTTTTTTTTTTACAAAGTTTCTCACCCTCTCTCTCCCACCAGAGGGGTTCCTTGAATGGACAGGACACTAGATTGCTTTCTAATACCCCAACCTCCCAGCTCCAGCAGTTTTGTTTTGAATAGCACATAAGAGGCAGGGCTTTATTGACCATATGTCTTTCTGCTTTTAAACTGGTTTAAGGCTCAGACTTAATCAGGGATCGAGCAGAGAGCTGGATGCATAACCTTGAGATTCCTCCTCAGGGCTTCTGGTACCAAGTCTTTTCCTTCCTTCCTCTCAGTGGTGATTCAAGGAAAGCAAGGTGGGACATAGGACCAGACTTGAGTCCAGAGGTTAAAGAAGAGATGGGGCATCCTATAGACTTCTGTTCTGTGGCTGACCCACCATTTGGCTTCAGTTTCATACCCTCTACAAGAAGCACAGTGAAATTCTTGATTTTCTTCCCCATCAAGTCCAACTAATGACACTATAAGACAGTCTTTGTAATCACCCAACACAAGGGATTCCTGAATAGCCAAAATGTTTTCCTGTGAGCTCTGTTGAGAGGCTGAAGTTAAAACAAGAGAAAACATGAATTAATTGGGTCTTGCTTTTCTCCCCACTTAGGAAGCTCAAACACCTCCATCCTGGAAGCCCTGGATCCCATTGCAATATTCACGTCCACAACACTGACTTGGAAGTCTCCTGACTCCTTAACCACTTAAAAGGCAGGAGATATTTGGCCCATTTACAGAGATTCTATGGCTTTTGGCGTTTTCCTCCTGCCTTACAGTGTCCTTCCAACCCTGTCTTAGTGGAAAGTGTCAAACAGAAATGAAATCTTAAATTATTACTTCTGCTAGGTGCGTAGCTCTGATTACCAGTATCTGAAAGGGACTAGTGGTGATTTGTGACTTCCTTTCACTTACTTTACTTCATCACAAGATGTTGGATGTTGAATTTATACACTGTTTACAAAATGAACTGAATCAGAAAACCTTGCTTACCATCAACAGACTAGGCTAGGCACTCAGGAGAAATGCAAATGAATAGAGATTTTTTTTTTTAAGACTCCAAATCCTTACCTACTGTAAAGCACAGGGAACTATATTTAATATCTTATAATCTGATAATGGAAACGAATCTTAAAATTCTTTATATATTTATGTGTACATATATATATATATTCAGAGAAGGCAATGGCACCCCACTCCATGTTCTTGCCTAGAGAATCCCAGGGACGGGGGAGCCATATATATATATAAAATGGAATCACTTTGCTGTACACCTGAGACACTGTAAACAACTTTGTGTGTGTGCTGCTTCGGTTGTGTCTGACTTTGTGTGACCCTATGGACTGTAGCCTGTCAGGTTCCTTTGCCCATGGGATCCTCCAGGCAAGAAGAGTGGAGTGGGTTGCCATGCTCTCCTCCAGGGGATCTTCCCAACTCAGGGATCGAACCTGAGTCTCCTATGTCTCCTGCATTGGCAGGCAGGTTCTTTACCACTAGCATCACCTGGGAAGCTCATTATCTGCAACTGGAAGAGCCCCCAACTGACCTCCAGAGAATGTGTTCAGTGGTAGACCAGAAGTCTAGCTTGAGCTAGACCATCATAGCTATCACGTTTGAAGAGATCTGTTCAAAATGGATAAAAGGTGTAACCCAGATTTCTCCACTTTTGCATTAACGTTCAGGACCACATAATGCTCTGCCTTGGGTGATGTCTTTGCATGGTACGATGTTCTCAGCATCCCTGACTTCTGTCCACTAGATACTAGTAGAACATTCCTTGTGGTCTAGAGATATCCTAGAAATCTCTCCAGACATTGCCAAATGCTCCCTAGTGGGGCAATAGACCCCAGTTGAGAACCACTGACATAAACAAAAATGCCAGGAAAGTCAAAGATACATCCATTATCTGACTGACAGTCAATAGATATTTGTAGCCAATTATTCTGGAAATCAGTGAACTTTGGGAAGAAGTTCCCCTCCCTGAAGCCAGATGAAACACATGCTTAAGGCACCAGCAAAAGCAAAAAAATTTTGAAAAGAATAAAAAACTAGACATTGAAAANCCATTATCTGACTGACAGTCAATAGATATTTGTAGCCAATTATTCTGGAAATCAGTGAACTTTGGGAAGAAGTTCCCCTCCCTGAAGCCAGATGAAACACATGCTTAAGGCACCAGCAAAAGCAAAAAAATTTTGAAAAGAATAAAAAACTAGACATTGAAAAATGAAAAAAGGCATCCAAGTAGACAATATGGGAAGAATCTGAATTCTGTTAGTTACTAAAGAATTCTGTTAGTCTCCTTGTTTTATGCTTTACCATTTCTTTATTCAAAAGAATGAGCTACATGCAACAACGCAGGTACATTCAACAATGCTGAGGCCAGACAAAAAAGTAGATCATGTTTGAATCCATGTATATGAAATTAGAGAACAGGTATGAGTAATCTAGGGTTTCTGAAGTCAGATTTGTGATCTCCTTGTAGGAGGTGGTTTACTGACTAATGCGGGGCTCAAGGGAGGCTTCTGGGTGCTGGAAATACTTGCTATCTGGAACCGGGTGGTGGTTATACGAAAGCATAGAGATATAAGATTTATAGAGTTGAATCCTTGAGATAGGTGCGTGTGATGTATATTATCTGTATTTAGAAGACTCCCTTTTTACTGAGCTTAGAACTCCTCAAACAGTGCCCCAGCCTGATCCAGGGAAAGCTTGGTTTATTTCTGGCTGGATGAGAAAAGTTATGCCACATTATTGTTAGCTAGGTGCAGAGCTTGGTGGAAGAACCTTATGATGAAAAGGCAAGTGTCAAGAGAGGGAACAGCATCCATCTCATGAGACAGCTGGTGGACTTCTATTGCTGGGGAAATAGAATGCACTCTTCCAGCCACTAGGGTATCTTGCCCCTTTCTGCTATCTAAACAGGCTAGAAGAAGATGCCTCCTCAAATCCTCTCCCTGATAGAGAGCAGTTGACAGCTCAAGTTAGGCTCTTGGCATCAAAAAATGGAGATGGATCAATGGATAAAGAGAGCAATGGATAAACTGAGAGACAGAATTTTGCAGACCCTTAATGTTACTTGTAGCATCTAGGTGTGGGCATTGGGGGTTCTTTCTCCAAAATTTCCCATTTTATATCTGTTTGAAATATTTCAGAATAAAATCTTGGGGAACAAAATCATGCCCCTTTGTCTTTCTGTGTCTACCTGTGTTTTACCAGGCTAAAACACCCTAAGAGCTTATAAAATGGAGCAAGTATCATTTTAAGTCTCTATTATTATTTTTAAATCACTGTTAAAATCATCAGCAAGGAGATTATTTAGGGATGTAATCTAAAACAAAACTGGAGAAGGAATTGGCAACCCACTCCAATATTCTTGCCTTGGAAATTCTTTGGATGGAGGAGCCTGGCCAGCTACAGTCCATGGGGTCGCACAGTCGGACACCACTTAGCGACTAAACAACAACAATCTAAAAGAAAACATCCAAATACATTTCTGCAAGTAAATTCTTTTCATGCCGAGATGATTTCTCAAGAAAAGACTTTTTCTATCTACGTGTGGGGGGTGATATATAAGATTCTTTGAAATTCAGCTGTCTAGAAAAAAAATGCCCAGCATCTCCTTCCTAAAGATGCCCAATTAAGGATGAAATGAATTACTGTTGTCTTTCCTCACACAACTTTGTTATAAATCACCAAGCTGGCATGAGAACCCCTGGCACTGTAGCCCCTGGGAGCCAGTGAGGTCATTGGTGGGAGTGAAAAGGGTCCTGGCTACCCTCAGGTGTGGGGGGACTCTACCTCTTGGGAAGGGGATTTAACAAAGGAATACATTTCAAAGGAGACACTGTGTTTTCCACTCTTTTTCTGAAGTGTTTTCAAACATATTCCCAGCTCAAAATTCTTAGAACTAAGAAAAAGAGGCATCCATCAGACAACCCCTGAAGCAGCTGACAATTCAGAGAGAAAAAAATAGGGTCAGATTTGAGAGACGGGAATCCCAATACATTCCCACCGTAGGAGGGCTTGATTTATTTTTGCCCCACCCACTGGGTCTCAACTTTGAAATGCTCAGTACAAAAGATTGGACGAATGCCCTACTTGCATGCATTCTCTCCTAAAATGTGACATGTCTTATTTCCATCTCATCCCAAGCCAGTGTGCAGTGTCTTTATTATAAAAGGCTTGTTGCATCCCCTTAAACTCACATACCTCTGAAAGGTGATGGAGAAGGTAAATTATAAAGCGGGCTTGTTTCTTTTGAAGTGGGTGAATGCGTGTGATACGTGTAAGGCAGTAGACTTATCTTTATTAAAAGAAATCAAATCAAACATTTTTAAAGGTGAAAAGTGAGATTTCCCCCACCTCAAATCTTTTTCTTTAAGATATTTTTTTCCAATTTTTTCAATGGACCATTTTAAAATTTGTTACAATTATAGCTTCCACTTTATATTTTGGGGTTGCTTTTTCCGCCTCAAGGCGTGTGGGGTCAAACCCCAACCAGGGATCAAACCCACACTGCCTGCATTAAAAGGCAAAGTCTTAACCACTGGACCACCAGGGAAATCCCCCTGACCTTTGATCTTTTTTCTGTCTCTTTCCCTGGAGATAACAGTTGGGTATGAAATCCTTACTATAAGTAGGAAGAGAAACTAGCAAAATTGGATGGTATGCATATGAATTTGACTTTTTTAAAAGAAATGTTCACTGGGCTAGCATAATGGAAAGCATTTAAATTGGGTTTTGCCATGAAAATATCTCTTGTTCATGATGTATCCTCAGAGATCCTATCATCTCTACAAAGAGGTGAGATCTTTGTAGAGATGATGCCTGATAGGTTTGCAATTTAGTTAGTCTTTACCTGCTTACCCTTTGTTAATTAGTTAAGTTTTTCATAATTTATGTACATTAAAATTTTTTCATTTATAATTATTCTTAAATCATACAGTTTATAGTCTATGTAATACAGATTATATATGGTATAGTATATAGCATTAATCTATATATAATAGAGCATTTATTATTAAATAATTTATTATTTTACATAGTATAGGTCAATAACAGGTAGTATATATATATGTGTGTGTATATAATTTTCTGGTTAAATTTTGGCTATATTCTTTAAGAATTCCAAGGTAACGTTAAAGATCATTTGTGATATTACTGATATTATCAAGCCAAAAAATAACTGAAAATATACTCAGACTTGGGATTTCTGACTACCAGTGTTTATAGTCAGCAAGGTAAGCTTTCTGTAGTGAGACAGTCTAAAATTTTTATTTTGAAAAACCAAAATAATGTTCCTCCAGTGATAGACTTTTTTCATCAGCAAGGTGTCAACTTGTAAGTCAACTTGCTGATGGTGTAACTCATTTGTGACTAGTGTTTCACTAACACCCACGCCCAGCATGCTGCCCATTTCCTTAGAACAATTAGGGTTAGTGTTCAGTCACTCAGTCACGTCTGACTCTTTGCGAACCTATGGACTGCAGTCTGCCAAGCTCCTCTGTCTATGGGATTATCCTGCAAGAATGCTGGAGTGGGTTGCCATTTCCTTCTCCGGGGGATCTTCCCAACCCAGGGACTGAACCTATGTCTCCTGTATCACAGGTAGATTCTTTACCACTGAGAATAATTGGAGCAGAGACTTATGCTAGACCAGGTGCCTTGAATTTCCAGTAGGTTAGTCGTAGGAGCTCTGACTTGACTTTTGGAAATTCTTCGCCATTGACTCAAACACTCAGATTAACAGTAACACAAAAGCCAGTATCACCCATTGTTCTTTCTGTTTTCCTGGAGAAAACTGAAACAGGATAGTTTTGATTGTTGCATTGGGTTTTGTCTGAGATTTAGAGGCCCATGACTGCTGACATGAATGTGTTATGTTTCATAATAAAGTCTAACTGGTTTGATGCTCCCTGAAAGTGAAAGTGAAGTCACTCAGTCATGTCCGACTCTTTGTGACCCTGTGGACTGTAGCCCACCAGGCTCCTCCGTTCATGGGATTCTCCGGGCAAGAATACTGGAGTGGGTTGCCATTTCCTTCTCCAGGGGATCTTCCTAACCCAGGGATCGAACCTAGGTCTCCCACATTGCAGGCAGACGCTTTAACCTCTGAGCCACCAGGGAAGCCCCGATATGTCTGTGATTTCTCCACTAGTNCCGTTCATGGGATTCTCCGGGCAAGAATACTGGAGTGGGTTGCCATTTCCTTCTCCAGGGGATCTTCCTAACCCAGGGATCGAACCTAGGTCTCCCACATTGCAGGCAGACGCTTTAACCTCTGAGCCACCAGGGAAGCCCCGATATGTCTGTGATTTCTCCACTAGTCCACTCCAGCTAGCATTTCTGTGACATTCACTGTATGATTCACTGTCTTTGACATAGATGGTACCTCAACTCTTATTCAAGCTCCTTAGATGTGTTTGAAACTGGGGTGGCATCCTGTAACAATAGTAATATCTCTCCAGTGAAATTATGTGTGTTCACACTTCCCTGGTGGCTCAGATGTAAAGGATTCACCTGCCAATGCAGGAGACTGGGGTTCAATCCTTGGGTCAGGAAGATCCCCTGGAGAAGGGAATGAGAACCCACTCCAGTATTCTTGCCTGGAGAATTCCATGGACAGAGGAGCTTGGCGGGCAACTATTCATGGGGTTGCAAAGGGTTGGACATAACTGAGCGACTAACACTTTTGCTTAGGAACAGCCTTAGGTCTTATTGCCAAAGGTAGTGTTTCTCTTTGGATTTAGGCAGAGAAGGAACTATGGGTTTGGGATAACTCATTCAACTCTTATAACAGCCCTATGCAAGAGATACTATTGTTATTTCCACTCAGTGGGTGAGGGATACTTCCCAGGTGGCTCAGCGGTAAAGAATCTGCCTGCCAATGAAAGAGACGTGAGTTGAATTTCTGGATCGAGAAGATTCCCTGGAGTAGGAAATGGCAACCCACTCCAGTATTCTCATCTGGGAAATCCCATGAACAGAGGATGCCATGCCATACCATACCATTCAGTGAATAAAGAAATTGAGGCAGTGAAAAGGTAAGTTGTTTGCCTGAGGATGCATGGCTGATGAGTGATAAGGCTGGGATAAGGCTACCTGGTCTTAACCACTCTACCACACTGCCCCGCACATTATGCATGCTGTCATCTGTTTAAAAAAAAAAAAAAACAGAAAACAAAAATCTGTTCGGGTTATTATTTTAATGAGCCATTACGTTACATCATTCTGGGTTGTTTCTGCTAAGATGATACATTCATCCAGACACGTGTGAAAGTAAATGTCACATAATGTGAAAATAGTATAAAGAAAAATTTGTCGGTGAGATGGTGAGATGACATGTTAGACGTTTAGAATCTCTCACTTCAATGCGTATAAGTATCAGTCAGTTTGTCCTTTGAATACAAAAGTACATTAGCAGCTGTGCTGTTATAGATGAGTTACAGACATGCCTGGGAGAGCACCATGTCTGAGTCACTAAATATATTTTGCAACATACACAAATACACACACACACATGCACACACTATATTCTGCAGATTCCTGAAAGAGACAGCCTGGGTCCAAATCCTGCTCTCACGTGAATCCACATGTTCTTGAGCTATCTACACAGTATTTCTATGCCTCAGTTTTCTCATCCGTGAAATGGGACTAGTACCTGTATCTAGAGCATTGTTATATCAATAATAATCACACAGCTCTTTCTCCATGGCCTTGATGTCTGCACCTCAGCCACTTTTGGAGAACTCACTATGGTGGTATTCCTGGCTTCGTGGGAATGTGCCTTCCTTCAGTTTATTCAACCCTGGAAGCAGGATGATGGGAAGTGAGAGGGAAACTTCCTGTCCAGGTGCAGGATGCCCTTTGACCTCCAAATTCATACTGCCAGATGGCAGTAAGTGGGCAGCCTAGGACCCCTCCTGCCATCCTCTCATTGTTTCTTTTTGCCCTTCTCTTTTGAGAGAAGGACTCAGGAGGCATCGGAAACATGCCACATTTGAGGTCAAATGAGGAAATGTAAACCTTCCCAGGACCCCAGTGGTGAATCCTAAAACCAATAATGTACTTTTAAAATGGTTCCTCTGAAAAAGACAAGAGGAAGGACTTGAGCGCAGGCGGCTGCGGAGCCGGCTCACTTGAGCGCAGGCGGCTGCGGAGCCACCCCGCGTCCGAGGACGGGGGCGGCAGCCGGGAGGAGCCACCCCGCACGNCATCAGTCTATATTCGGTTTATTATTTTTATTTATTAAATTAAAAAATAAAATAAAATAAACTCGGTTTGAACGCAAAAAAAAAAATAAAAAAATAAAATGGTTCCTCTAAGAGCAAAGAAGGCCTTGTCTTTTCAAGCGGACTAGCTGACACCACCACCATCCGGTTCAGACAGACAAGTTACGTTGCATAAACTTGGAGCAAGTCCTCACTAAAGAGTTTGACAGCATCAAAATCTTCTGCATTCCAAATTGGGAAGGAGAGTCATCAAAATGCTATTATTACTGCCCCTTACTAACATACTGGACACCAAATTAATCCTTTAGAATAAGTAGAAATGGTTTATTGCTCAACTAACATTTCTTTACCAGAAAAGGCTTATATTTAGCAGTTTCTGTGCTTGCACTATTTATTTGTGATTCCTTTGGGCGCCTGTATCAGTCAGGCTAGTCTAGGTTATGCCGTAATAACAAATAAGCCCCAATTCTCAGTGCCATAAAAGAACAAGAGTTTAGGTCTTATTCTTGCTACTAGAGACAAGAACCTGGTGGAGCAGCCCTCCTCTGCTTTGAGGAGGAGTCTCTCAGGCAGAGGGGAAGAGGGACAGCCCAGGGGACCAAGCCCTGATTTGAAAGCTCCCCACAGGATGTTTTAGGTATCTCTTCCACACACATTTCATGGAACAAAGCATGGATCATCAGCACATTTACCTACATCATCTGAACCCTTGGCTGAGGTCTGAGGAACCTCCCACTTTTTCCCCCAATTTTAAAAAATTGAAGTAAAATTACTTTACAATGTTGTGCTAGTTTCTGCTGTACAACAACGTGAATCAGCTAGATGTATACATATATTGCCTGTCTTGAGCTTAATCCCACCTCCCCACCCCACCACTCTACATCATCACAGAGCATAGAACTGAGCTCCTGTGCTATACAGCAGCTCCCAACTGGCTATTTTTTTACACATGGTAATGGCACCCCACTCCAGTACTCCTGCCTGGAAAATCCCATGGGCGGAGGAGCCTGGTAGGCTGCAGTCCATGGGGTCGCGAAGAGTTGGGCATGACTGAACGACTTCACTTTCCCTTTCCACTTTCCTGAATTGGAGAAGGAAATGGCAACCCACTCCAGTGTTCTTGCCTGGAGAATCCCAGGGAGGGCAGAGCCTGGTGGGCTGCCGTCTATGGGGTCGCACGGAGTTGGACACGACTGAAACGACTTAGCAGCAGCAGCAGCCGCAGCAGCAGTGTATACGTGGGGTTACATGTCTCTCTGTTTATCCTACTCTCTTCTTCCCATCACCCTTGTCCACAAGACCTTTCTCTACACCTGTGTCTCTATTCCTGCCCTGAAAATAGGTCCATCTGTATCATTTTTCCTAGAAGGAATCTCTCACTGGATGCAGTAATAGTTCACTTCCTGCTCAGGATGCCAACAGTAGCAGACACACAAGTCTCTGGACTCTCCTACAGGCAGGTAACACCCAGCCTCTGATAATCAGGGGTATCCACTGGAGTCTTGGGTCTGAGGCTAGTGTTGCAGAGGAGGGGTTGTATTCAATCCACATTGACAGACAGGGGCAGCAGTAGCATCCAGCCTCCAGGGGCAGTACTGGTGATGATGTCATCAGGACACACTGCAGCATCTGTGACTAGTGATGGCATTAGCCCCGCAGTGGAACCTGCTCCTGCCCACGGACCTCTGAGCTTCATGCTTTGGCTATCCTAGAAATCCTAGTTGCTGTCAATATCCTTTTTTTAAAAAATTGAGGTAAAATACACATAATATATGGGGCTTCCCAGGTAGTGCTAATGGTAAAGAAACTGCCTGCCAATGCAGGAGACATAAGAGATGTGGGTTCGATACCTAGGTTGGGAAGATCTCCTGGAGGAGGGCATGGCAACCCACTCCAGTATTCTTGTCTGGAGAAACCCATGGACAGANGGGCTTCCCAGGTAGTGCTAATGGTAAAGAAACTGCCTGCCAATGCAGGAGACATAAGAGATGTGGGTTCGATACCTAGGTTGGGAAGATCTCCTGGAGGAGGGCATGGCAACCCACTCCAGTATTCTTGTCTGGAGAAACCCATGGACAGAGAAGCCTGGTGGGCTACAGTCCATAGGGTCACAAAGAGTCAAACATGAGTGAAATGACTTAGCAAGCAGGCATGCACACATAATATATAATATACCATCTAAACCTCTCCGTGGTATTAAGTACATTCACACTGTGTGAAACCATCACTACCATCTACCTCTAGAACTCTTTTCATCTTGCAAAACTCTACACCCATTAAGCACTGACTCTCCATCCTCCATTGCTTCAGCCCCTGGCCACCAGCATCCTCCCTTTCTGTCTCTGTGGATTTGCCAATATCCTTTTAGTAAATCCCTTTTCTGCTTGAATTAGCCCAAGTGTCCTCTGGTGCTTAGAGAGAAGAACTTGAGTGGTGTTGACTGTAAGTGCCCAGAGGGCAGTGGTTATCTCCTGTCCTGTTCGTTTCCTCACTGCCTGGTGGACAATTGAACTGAATGGCTGAAATGATTAGAAGCCGATCATTGCAAAATGAAGCTGCTCAAACAGGATGCTGAATAATCCACTTCAATACTGAACACATATCTTTGTGTTCTGCATATAGGATTAAAAAAGAAAAAAGTCCTTTTTTTATCAAGAAAGGCAAAGTGAGCAATTAATAAGGATTCAGCTTTCTGAAGAGATGATACATGCAAAATAAAAAGTGTGTGTCCTAGTGATGCACTGATGCTTTTAAGGGACTTCAAAATAAATCTATTCAGCAGAATCATCAGGAATGTGGGTTTGAACAGCTGGTGTATTGCCTCATTCCAGCTATGCCTGTCAGATTCCACACTGGCTTCACAACTAATTGAATCTGCAGGGAAATGTCATTTGATCTGAAATGCATTCTTTTTTAAAGAGGTTCAAATACCCAATAGAATCAATCCAATAACTAAAGAAAAAATAGAAAGGAATACTGAATGTGTGATTCAACAGAAATCCTTAAAACAAGAGAGAATCTGATATAGTTTGAAATATTCTCTCAAATTCATATATTGAAGCTCTAATTCCAAGTGTGATGGTATTTAGAGTTGGGGTCTTTGGGAAATAACTAAGAGAGGATTAGGTCAAGAGGGTGGGGCCCTCATGATGGGATTAGTGCCCTTCTAGGAAGAAGAGACACCAGAGAACTTGCTCCCTCTCTCTATCCACCATGGGAAGAATCAGCCAGAAGCTGGCCATCCCAGGCCAGGAAGAGAGTTCTCATCACAAACTGACCATGTTGGCACTCTGGTCTTGGACTTCCAGCTTCCAGGACCATGAGGAATAAATGCCTATTGTGTACCTCCCCCAGCCTCTAGAATTTTGTTATGGCAGTTTGAGCCAACTAAGAGCCTCTCTTAGGGGCAGGAGGAGAAGGGGATGACAGAGGATGAGATGGCTGGATGGCATCACTGACTCGATGGGCGTGAGTCTGAGTGAACTCTGGGAGTTGGTGATGGACAGGGAGGCCTGGCGTGCTGCGATTCATGGGGTCACAGAGCCAGACATGACTGACTGAGCGACTGAACTGAACTGAACCCTCTTCCCTGGTGGCTCAGCCGGTTAAGAATCTGCCTGCAATGCGAGAGACCTGGGTTCAACCCCTGGGTTGGGAAGATCCCCTGAGGAAGGGAACGGCTACCCACTCCAATATTCTGGCCTGGAGAATTCCATGGACTGTATAGTTAGTGGGGTCGCAAGGAGTCAGACATGACTGAGTGACTTTCACACTTTCACTCTAGTTATTCAGACTGAGATGGAGTGAAGTCAGAGTTGGTAAGAAGATACCTGAGATCAGTTATTATTTTATTATGTCTTATTACATTACTATGGTCTGAAAGGTTTTAACCCCCAAAACTCNGAATGTGGGTTTGAACAGCTGGTGTATTGCCTCATTCCAGCTATGCCTGTCAGATTCCACACTGGCTTCACAACTAATTGAATCTGCAGGGAAATATCATTTGATCTGAAATGCATTCTTTTTTAAAGAGGTTCAAATACCCAATAGAATCAATCCAATAACTAAAGAAAAAATAGAAAGGAATACTGAATGTGTGATTCAACAGAAATCCTTAAAACAAGAGAGAATCTGATATAGTTTGAAATATTCTCTCAAATTCATATATTGAAGCTCTAATTCCAAGTGTGATGGTATTTAGAGTTGGGGTCTTTGGGAAATAACTAAGAGTGGATTAGGTCAAGAGGGTGGGGCCCTCATGATGGGATTAGTGCCCTTCTAGGAAGAAGAGACACCAGAGAACTTGCTCCCTCTCTCTATCCACCATGGGAAGAATCAGCCAGAAGCTGGCCATCCCAGGCCAGGAAGAGAGTTCTCATCACAAACTGACCATGCTGGCACTCTGGTCTTGGACTTCCAGCTTCCAGGACCATGAGGAATAAATGCCTATTGTGTACCTCCCCCAGCCTCTAGAATTTTGTTATGGCAGTTTGAGCCAACTAAGAGCCTCTCTTAGGGGCAGGAGGAGAAGGGGATGACAGAGGATGAGATGGCTGGATGGTATCACTGACTCGATGGGCGTGAGTCTGAGTGAACTCTGGGAGTTGGTGATGGACAGGGAGGCCTGGCGTGCTGCGATTCATGGGGTCACAGAGCCAGACACGACTGAGAGACTGAACTGAACTGAACTGAAGAGCCTCTCTCTCTCTCTCTCTCTCTCTCTATATATATATATATATATGTATATATATGTATATATATATATAATTTTTCTTCTGATAATGAATCAGAAGTCTAACCAATGGGGCCATGTATGACATTGAGGGAGTTCTACAGCTTGGTCTGTTGACACCTTGAGCAGGAAAGTTGGTAGCCCTAGACTAGCTCTTGCTCAGGGAGTGTTTCCAGAGCACTGTAGCTGCCAAGAATTTCTTTCCTTTCTGATCACCTGAGTAGGTGGCATCTTTCTCATAGGTAGAAATCATTTGTCCATTCAAGATACATTTATTATGACAACTATTGCCCTAAGGACTGGGGGTGTAGCAGCAAACAAATCAAAGTAGTTTCCTACTCAGGTAGCTTGTGTATGCATATATGGAAAAGTGAAGTCGCTCAGTCGTGTCTGACTCTTTGCAACCCCATGGATTGTAGCCTACCAGGCTCCTCTGTCCATGGGATTTTCCAGGCAAAGGTACTGGAGTGGGTTGCCATTTCCTCCTCCAGAGGTTCTTCCTGATCCAGGGATCGAACCCAGGTATACCTGCACTGCAGGCAAATGCTTTACCCAGAAAGATGAGATAAATGTTATGAAAAAAATAAAGCTGGGGGGATGGTGAAGGATAGAGGGAATAATTTAATATGGGTCCTCAGGGAAATCACTCTGTGGAGGCATCACTTGAGCCGTGTATCAGCAGAGGTCCAGGCACAGCTGCAGAGATGAAAGCAGGTATTTCAACAGGTGAGTTTCAATACAGGAAATGAATAAGGTAGCAGATGTTGGGCACTGACATAAGCCAAAGGCACTTGGAGTAATCCAGGAGTCGTAAATGCAGAAGCCACTGCCGTGCTAGGACAGGGGAATGACAGGACCAGATTGGGGTTATCAGCATCCAGAAACTCAGAAGAGGAGGTGCTAAAGCTAACTTTAGCTTTAGTCTTGGATCTTCTTTCTTCCTCCTGCTGGGAATAGACACAAGTCTTGAGTGGTGACAGCCATCTTACAATCATTAGGAAACCATGGAGATGAAAATTACTCTCAAAGGATGATGGAGCAGGAAGATGGACAAAGGCTCAGGAAAGAGTAAAATCAACTGAAGCATCAGCCTGGTTTTCCTATCTCTTGACTTCTTGCTGTTTGACCCAATGATATTTGATATTTTAATTGAGTAAAGTTTGAAGCTGGTTTGTTAGCAACTAAGAAAGAAAAGTCCTGCCAGATAAAGTAAGGCACAAAGTCTTAATGATAATCTCATGACACATGAAATGGTTGTATCATCCCCTCTTGGCTAAGAACCTCCTATCATCTCATCAGACAGATTTGTAGTCTCTCTTGGTATGAGCCACACTGCTTGGCGTGAGTGGCCAAGCCTTTCGCTCCTATCTCTGCTTCATCTCTGTGTGAGTATCTTCTTTACTTGGAGCCCTGAAAGCACTTGGAGGCTGCTTGAGAAGAAAAATGTCTTGGAACTCTTTCCTCCTAAGACAAATATTTGGTATCATATCTAGTCTCACTTTCCCAAACCAAATCACACTGTAGTTTCATTGGTAATATTTCTGCCAGCCCTAAACCAAACAGAGTGCCAACAGTGTGCATAAGTTGATGAAGTGGTAAAAAGGTGAACAGCTGTGACCAAGTTTGAGCTGGGCAGGGATAATGACAACTATGTCACAACTGGTGCCTGGCCCCGCCCTCTACCCCTCGATTCCAAGATGCCCTTGGGAGCAGAACTAACATAGATTTTATGGATGACAAATGTGTCTTAGGATTGATGAAATACAGACCAAGTACTTAATAAAAGTTGTTGTAGTCACTGAAACTGTTATTTTACCGCCTGTAAGGGCAGTTGTGTGACTGTTTCACGACTGAATTTGAGATGTATTTGAAAAGGAAAAACTGAGTGAGCTTTTTAAATCTAACCATTAGACTCTTTTTTCTTTCTAGAGGTGCTTTATTATTATTCTCAATTGTAGTATAGTTGATTTGCGAGGTCATGTTGGTTTCAGGTATAAAGCAAAGTGATTCAGATATATATACATGCAAACTCATTTCAGTCATGTCCAACTCTTTGCAACCTATGGACTGAAGACCACCAGGCTCCTCTGTCCATGGGACTCTCCAGGCAAGAGTACTGGAATGGGTTGCCATGCCCTCCTCCAACCCAGGGATCAAATCAGTGTCTCTTATATCTCCTGCATTGGCAGGGGAGTTCTTTACCACGAGCACCACCTAGGAAGCCCATATGGGCATGTGTGTGTGTGTGTGTGTGTGTGTGTGTGTGTGTGTGTGTTTTCAGGTTCTTTTCCTTTATAAGCTACTACAAGGTATTGAATATAGTTACCTGCGGTAACTATACATACCATATGGTATACATACCATATGGTATGTACTATACAATACCATATGGTATGGTACTATACATACCATATAGTATGTCCTTGTTGGTTATCTGTTTTATATATAGTATTGTGTATCTGTTAATACCAAACCCCTGGCTTATTCCTCCTCTTCCCTTTTCCCTTTGTTTTAATCATAAGTTTGCTTTCTATGTCTATGGGTCTAGTTCATTTTTAACTAGCATTCATACAGACCCAAAATGGGCTTTCCTGGTTGCTCAGATGGTAAAGAATCCACCCACAATGCAGGAGACCTGGGTTCCATTTCTGGGTTGGTAAGATCCCCTGGAGGATGGCATGGCAACTCACTCCAGTATTCTTGCCTGGAGAATCCCAAGGACAAAGGAGCTTGGTGGGCTACAGTTGATAGCGTTGCAAAGAGTTGGACACGACTGAGCGACTAAGCACAGCACCTCTAAAATTGGAAAGGGGAGTATTTGAGTAGGTTAAAGAACCTAGCGATGGGTAAACCATTCACTGAAACTACCAAACACATAAAGCAAACATTTTAGCTGTTTACATGGATTCTGTGGAAGTGGGAATGCAGTTTTGAGGACATGACCAGGGCCACTCGCATCTCCATCCTATGAACTGTATCTCTCATCTCTTGTTCACTTCTGTCCACATGCGCTCAGCCAGTTCCAATTATTCAATGACTGGCTCTGAGGCTCCCACACCAAGACTCTCAGTGTCCTTCCAGGGTTTGCTCCCCCTGTCTCCTGTCCCCTCTCCTTTGCATTTCTGCCCAGCTCTTCCTTTACACAGGTCCTCTTTACTGCATTGCACACTGTGCGTGGCTCTGTCTGTCGCTCCCAGTGCCATCACTACAGACCCGCTTGGCATGTGCAATGTGGCCCTGCCCAGAGTCCCTGCTGCATCCTGGCCCTCCTGCTCTGTGCCCTGCCGCCACGCCAACCTCCCTCTAACTCTCCATGGACTGTGGCCCACCCACTCTCACACACGGGGTGTCCTTGCCCAGGGGACCTGTCCTGCTGCTCGCCCTGCCCCTGGGGTCACCCTTATTCATCCTTGAAATCAGCATTTTTCAAACATTTCTGACCACAGGTTGTAGTCAGAAAACCACTTCATATCAGACTCACATAGCATTTGACATATANATTTCTGGGTTGGTAAGATCCCCTGGAGGATGGCATGGCAACTCACTCCAGTATTCTTGCCTGGAGAATCCCAAGGACAAAGGAGCTTGGTGGGCTACAGTTGATAGCGTTGCAAAGAGTTGGACACGACTGAGCGACTAAGCACAGCACCTCTAAAATTGGAAAGGGGAGTATTTGAGTAGGTTAAAGAACCTAGCGATGGGTAAACCATTCACTGAAACTACCAAACACATAAAGCAAACATTTTAGCTGTTTACATGGATTCTGTGGAAGTGGGAATGCAGTTTTGAGGACATGACCAGGGCCACTCGCATCTCCATCCTATGAACTGTATCTCTCATCTCTTGTTCACTTCTGTCCACATGCGCTCAGCCAGTTCCAATTATTCAATGACTGGCTCTGAGGCTCCCACACCAAGACTCTCAGTGTCCTTCCAGGGTTTGCTCCCCCTGTCTCCTGTCCCCTCTCCTTTGCATTTCTGCCCAGCTCTTCCTTTACACAGGTCCTCTTTACTGCATTGCACACTGTGCGTGGCTCTGTCTGTCGCTCCCAGTGCCATCACTACAGACCCGCTTGGCATGTGCAATGTGGCCCTGCCCAGAGTCCCTGCTGCATCCTGGCCCTCCTGCTCTGTGCCCTGCCGCCACGCCAACCTCCCTCTAACTCTCCATGGACTGTGGCCCACCCACTCTCACACACGGGGTGTCCTTGCCCAGGGGACCTGTCCTGCTGCTCGCCCTGCCCCTGGGGTCACCCTTATTCATCCTTGAAATCAGCATTTTTCAAACATTTCTGACCACAGGTTGTAGTCAGAAAACCACTTCATATCAGACTCACATAGCATTTGACATATATACATGTATATATATATATCACTCTGCTATGCACTCTGATATTTTCTATTCTGTTTAATTTATCTTGATACAAAGTGCTGTTTGCAGCCTGTGATATTCAGTTCCTGACTCAGTGAGTCACAAGTGGCCAGAGATGGTGTGCCTCACAGGCCAGGCGACGCTTCCCCGGAAGCCCTGCCCAGCTTCTCAGGTGTGGCTCGCTTCTGTCACACCGACTCTCATTCCTCTGCAAGTCGCCCTTTACATCGCTTGTCACTGGGTCTGGTTACATGTGTGTGTGTATACTTGTGCGTGTTGCGTGTCTGTGTCTCCATGTGTATACGCATATGCATGTATGTATGTGTGTGCTTGTATGCACATGTGTGTTTACATGTGTGCATGTGATTGTTTCATGGATGCCTGTGCTCCCCATTTAGACGACATCTCTGTCCAGGCAGAGGTGGGGGTCTACTTTTCGACTATTTACTAGGAGAGACGCTCAGTAAGGTCCCTTCATGGAGGTTTCCGCCCCATATCCCATTCATTCGCTGACTGATTTCGTCATAAGAGGCAGGGGTCATCAACAGACTGAGACTCTGTTCCTTAGGTCACCTAGAGCAAGTTCTGTGGGTCCCTTTCCCACTTAAGCTGCATGTCTAGGTGAAGGAGGAGGACAAAGGACAGGGGACAATGCCTGGGTCATTGCTACCAAGAGAATCAGCAGCCGGGCTGAGCCAGCTCCCCTCTGGTGCCAGCACAGCCTGAAATCACAGTCCAGTGATTTCCAGGGTGTCTGGCACAGAGAAAACATCCAGAACGTACCTTCCAATTTGCCCTCTGGTCTTTATTATCTCCCTCCTTCTGCTGACTTTAGGCTTTGCTTGTTCTTTTTCTGCTTTTAAGTGCTAAGCTGGGTGGTTGGAGATTCTTCTTGTTTTTTGAGGTAAGTCTGTCTGTGAGAAATCAAAATGGAAAAGAATTCCCTTTTTAACTGAGTCATTTTGCTCTTCATCAGCAATTAGCACAATGTTATAAATCAACTAGGCTTCAATTAAGAAATAAAAAAAGAACTACTGTCCAAGAGTCAAGAAACGGATGTGTACTACAAACAGCAGCTGCTGTGAATGGATACACCAATAAAAAATTATTTTTTAAAATGTATTAATTAAAAAAAAAGACTTCTGGGAGGATGGCTGACTATGGAGAGGAGTTAGCATGAGAACTTTAGTGAACACACTGGACATTGGTCCAAGCCATACCCCATCCCCATTTGCATGGCAGCGATGGCCTCCCCTCCTGACTGGCCCCTCTGCCTCCCCTCCCCCCACGCCCACTCACTCTCTTCTCAACACAGTGACTCTTGGTGCTCTTGCTTTCATTCAGCTTCAGAGCCCAAGTCGCCACTCAGCCCCAAGACCCTGCCAGCTCTCCCTTCCCCTTCAGAAGGCAATTCCCTTGCTCCCTCTGCTCACCCCTAGTGTCTTTTTGGGGGCGCCAAGCCCTCTTCTGCCTGGAGGTCTTTGCATTTGCTCTTTCCTCTGGAAGCCATGTGTTTGGATCTGAAAGCTATTTAGGAGATTATGTAGATGGGTGGGATGGGATGGGGCAGGGGAAGGAGGTCCAAGAGGGAGGTGATATATATATGCGGATAACTGATTCACTTTGTAGTACAGCAGAAACTGACACATCATTGTAGAACAACTATCCTCCCCAATTTTTGTTTTAGAGAAAGCAAATCAATTTAACTATGAGAAACAGAAGCCAAGTATAAATAACTTACACATAAAATTGGTGTTTCAGAATTTATTTCCCAGTTATGACTTCATAAATTCATTGTCTTTTCACCCATGATACAATTATTCAGGGGAATGTGACAGACGGCAGCAGAAACAAAAGCTCAAAGAATTTTTTTAAAAAGACTCGGTTACGTTGTGAGCATGTCAGGGTATCATCCATACTTCCAAATTTCCTGCCCACACAGGAGTGGAGGATAGTGGGGTCGTTCTCTCGGGAGGCACCACTGGACGAGCCCAGGTTGGGTGGGTAGGATTCTGAATTCAGTTCTGAACCCATTGAAGTTGAGATACCTGTGAGTCATCCATCTATAGGGAGAGAGCAAGGAAAGAGACAGATATTCAGTGGCCTGACCATCAGAGCAGAGTTCTCCACCAGAGATGTCAGTTCACATCTACTACGACATCTATCGCCTCAGGTTATCTACATGTAGGTGTTAAGGGAAGCCCAGTGGGTGGATGAGATGGGAAAGAGTGCAGTGAGA
>SJYA01002444.1:5316059-5433649 GCA_006410615.1 Neotragus moschatus
CCCACTCACTCTCTTCTCAACACAGTGACTCTTGGTGCTCTTGCTTTCATTCAGCTTCAGAGCCCAAGTCGCCACTCAGCCCCAAGACCCTGCCAGCTCTCCCTTCCCCTTCAGAAGGCAATTCCCTTGCTCCCTCTGCTCACCCCTAGTGTCTTTTTGGGGGCGCCAAGCCCTCTTCTGCCTGGAGGTCTTTGCATTTGCTCTTTCCTCTGGAAGCCATGTGTTTGGATCTGAAAGCTATTTAGGAGATTATGTAGATGGGTGGGATGGGATGGGGCAGGGGAAGGAGGTCCAAGAGGGAGGTGATATATATATGCGGATAACTGATTCACTTTGTAGTACAGCAGAAACTGACACATCATTGTAGAACAACTATCCTCCCCAATTTTTGTTTTAGAGAAAGCAAATCAATTTAACTATGAGAAACAGAAGCCAAGTATAAATAACTTACACATAAAATTGGTGTTTCAGAATTTATTTCCCAGTTATGACTTCATAAATTCATTGTCTTTTCACCCATGATACAATTATTCAGGGGAATGTGACAGACGGCAGCAGAAACAAAAGCTCAAAGAATTTTTTTAAAAAGACTCGGTTACGTTGTGAGCATGTCAGGGTATCATCCATACTTCCAAATTTCCTGCCCACACAGGAGTGGAGGATAGTGGGGTCGTTCTCTCGGGAGGCACCACTGGACGAGCCCAGGTTGGGTGGGTAGGATTCTGAATTCAGTTCTGAACCCATTGAAGTTGAGATACCTGTGAGTCATCCATCTATAGGGAGAGAGCAAGGAAAGAGACAGATATTCAGTGGCCTGACCATCAGAGCAGAGTTCTCCACCAGAGATGTCAGTTCACATCTACTACGACATCTATCGCCTCAGGTTATCTACATGTAGGTGTTAAGGGAAGCCCAGTGGGTGGATGAGATGGGAAAGAGTGCAGTGAGATGGCCCAGGACCAGCCTTGAAGTACCCCAGCAGTGAGTGACCTTGAATACATGGACAAGCTTACAAGGGAGACGGAAGCCAAGAAGGAGGAGGGAATCAGGGTGCAGGATGGGGAAAGGAGGTTGTGGCCACTGGGGTGGGATCCTGCCTACCAGATTCATAAGCTTCCTCATCTCAGACCCACTTCATAAGGTTGCCTGAGGAAGCAAATGAAACATGACCTTCGCTAAGGGTTAACATCATGCTTGGCATGTATCAGATGACCTTACATGGAGACGGTTCTTCTGATGGGGAGATTCCCTAGGATTAGTGTGGCTATTCATCCCATTTTGCCCAGAACCATCCTGGCTGACACCTGTTGCCTTGATGTCATGATGAATGTTACTCTCTTCATTCTCCAAAGAGAAAGTTCAAGTGTTAGTTGCTCAGTCATGTCCTGCTCTTTGCAACCCCATGGACTATAGCCTGCCAGGCTCCTCTGTCCATGGAATTATCCAGGCAAGAATCCTGGAGTGGGTTGCCATTCCCTTCTCCAGGGAATCTTCCCAACCCAGGGATCGAACCCAGGTCTCCTGAATCTCCTGCTTTGCTGTCATATTTTTTACCATCTGAGCCACGAGGGACTCATTCTCCAAAGATGCCCATTTGACCTGTAAGCGGTATGTTCACCCCACCCACGACATGGACCATTAGCACAGGGACAGCATAGCTGAGATGAACTACAAAATCGTCAGAGGTATAAATCCCAAGGGAGGATCCCATGGAGAGCCCGCTTCAGGACCAGGAGTATCAAAGTCGGGTGCCCAAATGAGACATCTCCTGTTACACAGCCAGTAAACTTGACTGCCGAATAAAATCCAATGTCAAGGTTTTAGCCACAGATGACATTTTTTAGCCTAAAACCACCCACAGATATTTTCACATTTAAATACCCTTGTAAATGAAACTCCATTGTGAAAGGCAGCTTTAAATATTCTAGCCTTGAAGAAGAAAAAAAATCCTATCATGAAGATTTCTTTCCACTGGTAATTGAGTCATGCATTTATGGAACATACAGAGTTTTTATTTTTAATTTATATTCCTTTGATAAACAGCTATCTATGGTGACAAATATTCTATCCCTTTCTCCAGAGCCTCAGAGATCAAATCCTTTTTATACAATGTGATGTTATAGATCATATTACACTGATTGGTTAATTCTCTACCAGAAGTATTAAAAAAGATTTATAGTATGTGAGAAGCATAAAGTTGTTTTAAAAGAGCCTTTGATGTTTACAAACAAAAATACTTTATTTCATGGCTGGGAGGTGATTTTTTTTTAAGTTGAGATACTAGGACGTATTTAAAAGAGAATAGTAAAGACCAGTATGACAGCATCATTCATTTAAAAAGAATTTGTTACAGTTTTATAAATGTAACATGAAGAATTTTGACCATCCTACAAAATAGGAGAGGCCCCCTTCCCTGCTGTGAGCACCCCACCAGAAAATAAACACAAGGGACCCAACTTAGAAGAATAAATTATGTGGTAACATGACAGTAATATGGGCTGATTCTCCTGGGAAATTCCAAGACCTCCAAATGATTTTATTAAAACACAGATTTTTTTTTTTTTTACAAAGATCTTGGCAAGATCAGAAGAAAATAAACTATTTTTAAGGGTCTGGAATTTTTAAAACAAATTTATTGAACTATCACTCACACACAATAAAATACACCCTTTTAAAGTTGGTGATTCAGTGGGGTTTAGTAGATTCACAGGGTTGGTAATTCTAAAAATTACAAATATTTAATTTTAGAACATTTCACTAGCATGAATAAAATTCATAAACTTAGCAATCATGCACCCTTCTATCTTTCTCCAGGTCTAGGCATATATTAACCTACTTTCTGTCTTTACAGTTTTTCCTACTCAAAACGTTTCATATAAGTGGAATCATATACTGTGTGGTCTTTCATGCCTGGCTTCCTTTACTTAGTGGAATGTTTCCAAGGTTTATGCACGTTGTAACATGTATCAGGATGCCCTTCCTTTTTATGGCTGAATAATATTCCATTTTATAGATATACCACATTTTGCTCATCCATTTGTTTACTGATGAAGATTTGGGTTGTTTCCATTGTGGGGTATTTGGTACAAGTTTTGAAGGGAACATATGTTTTTAATTCTCTTTCAAAATGTAGCTTCTCATAGTTTAGGAGGCCAGAAGTCTGAAATCAAGCTGTTGGCAAGACTACCCTCCCTCCAAAGCCTTGAGGGGAGGATCCATCCTTGATTTTTCCAGCTTCTGGTAGTTGCTGGCATCCTTGTGTTCCTTGGCTCATGACTGCCTCTCTCCTCCCATGGCCTTTTTGTCTGTGTGTCTCTCTGCGTCTTCTCATCCTCTGATAAGGAAACTAGTCATTGGATTTAGTTCCCCTCCTAAATCCAGGATGACTTCATGTCAAGATCCTCAACTGAATATGTCTGCAAAGACTCTATTTCCAAATAAGTTCACATTCTGAGATTTCGTGTAGGTGACTCAGCAGTAAAGAATCTTCCTGCAGGGCAGCAGTCACAGGAGATGTGGGTTCCATCTCTAGGCTGGGAAGATCCCCTGGAGGAGGGTATGACAACCCACTCCAGTATTCCTGCCAGGAGAACCCCATGAACAGAGGAGTCTGGCAGGCTACAGTCCACAGGGTCACAGAGTTGGACATGAATGAACTGACTGAGCACACACATGAATTTGGGAGAGGGGTCATGGTTTCACCCACTAGGAAGTATCACCTAGCCTCCATGACTGGCTGCTTTTGAACTGGACTCAGTCAATGGGGCACCCGCCAGAAACCAGAAGGCAAAAGGATATTAGGGTGGGGCATTTCTTTCTCCTACCTCTCACCCTCCCATCCTTGGGGGTTGGCAGTGGCTGCATCCCCGTCCACCCATGGTCCCTCTGTCCAAGCCCACGGTGAAGGTTCCAGGCCCCACTGGGCTCTGCCTCACTCCTTCTCTTGCCCCTGCAGAATTGGAGTGGCAACACTCCATACTGTTTCCTGACCCTGAGGGCCCCCTCTCTCCTGCTGTTTCCTTTAACACTTCTCACCTTTGTAGAGTTCCTTTGCTAAAATATCCTCCAAAGAACCATCTGAACCAAAGAAGTTCTTTTTCCTGCTGGGACCGTAACTGATACAGAGATTATATTTAATATTTTTTCCCCCAGCTCAAGCCAAAAAGATGGTCCTTACAAAATAGAGAAATGTGAGTGCTTTGGGTTAAACTCACCACTCTAGCAATACTGATAAATCAGAATGAGCTCTATAAAAGGGGAACTTGGCTAAGATAGTGTCTGTGTGAACCGCAGCCAGCTGCCTTTCTAGCCATGCTTCTGGCCTGGCTACAGGCAGGTGTGGGAGTGCACACCCAGGAAATTATCACAAGTAGGGGGCAGGCAAACCCCAGCCATAGTGCCAACTACTGCTGGCAAGGCATAATATCCCAGCACAGAAGGCAAGAGCTTAACCGTTGCCCATAAATGCACAGTATTTGTAAACCCAGGTGGCGCTAGTGGTAAAGAACCCGCTGCCAATACAGGAGACATATTAGATCCCTGGGTGGGAAAGATCCCCTGGAGAAGGGAATGGCAACTCACTCCAGTATTCTTGCCTGGAAAATCCCAAGGACAGAAGAGGCTGGTGGGCTACAGTCTACAGGGTTGCAAAGAGTTGGACACAACTGAAGCGACTTAATAGGCACACATGCATTAAGGCACTCGATCAGTAATTACAGCGTCGAGAAGGAGGGAGGAAGCAGCCATCTCCTTGTGCAGTGTGGCTGACAGAAGTGGCAGCAGAGGACTGAAGATCTGGTTCTAAAGGGTCCTGCTAAGAGACTGACACGAGCCAGAGTCGCAGCATCCACTACAAGACAAAACGCTTCCTCTGCCTGGCGTTGACCCAGACGGTTCAAGGCAACTGGCTTTATAGCTCAGGTAATGTGGAGCACGTGTGTGTGTGTGTGTGTGTGTGTGTGTGTGCGCGCGCGCGCGCGCACGTGAGCACGTGCGCATGAGGGAGGAGGGATACACATTTAGCTGAGACCTCTAGTATTCAGGAAAGGACAGAATTGGTTTGCAGGCCAGTCCCCCGTGGTAGCGCAGCCCAGGCCACTCTGGACCAGCAGTGCAGCCCTTCTCCTTCCCCTCCAATCCCTTCCCCGTGACACACTTGTTCTCCTGTTCAGTAGTTTTTATTACTACCTAGGCCTCCCTGTAATGGCACCCCACTCCAGTACCCTTGCCTGGAAAATGCCATGGATGGAGGAGCCTGGAAGGCTGCAGTCCATGGGGTTGCTGAGGGTCGAACACGACTGAGCAACTTCACGTTCACTTTTCACTTTCATGAATNATCCCTTCCCCGTGACACACTTGTTCTCCTGTTCAGTAGTTTTTATTACTACCTAGGCCTCCCTGTAATGGCACCCCACTCCAGTACCCTTGCCTGGAAAATGCCATGGATGGAGGAGCCTGGAAGGCTGCAGTCCATGGGGTTGCTGAGGGTCGAACACGACTGAGCAACTTCACGTTCACTTTTCACTTTCATGAATTGGAGAAGGAAATGGCAACCCCCTCCAGTGTTATTGCCTGGAGAATCCTAGAGATGGGAGAGCCTGGTGGGCTGCCGTCTATGGGGTCGCACAGAGCCGGACATGACTGAAGTGACCGCAGCAGCAGGAGGCCTCCCTGTTTTCCTCTTTTCTGGTGTCCTGAGCTCTTTGCAACACGATGCGGCTACAGACCGCTATCTGTCCCCCAGAATCAGGAGTTCCCAAGAAGGGGTGCCCTTTGATTTTCAGAATCTGCCTGTGGGTTCCAGTGTGTTGGTTATGATATCAGCGATTTTTGTGGGTTTTTTTTTGCTTTTCTTCTTGTGTTTTTATATTTAAAAGGCAGTGTATCTTTTCTACTGGGAATTTGCAGTGTAAGAGGCATAATGCACTTTTATTTTTTTTACTTCTGTTGGTGTGTACCGTATATAGTCTGTGTGCTTCTTGTGATGAAAATAAACTCTTTACATAAATTTTTTGTATTAGGGTACAGTTTCAGGTGTACAGCAAAGTAGTTCAGTTATACATATAATTCAGAAAATTCTTTTTCCGTTTAACACGGAATATTGAGTAGAGTTCCCTGGGCTATACAGTAGGTCCTTGTTGTTTATCCGTTTTAAATATAGTAGTGTGTATACGTTAATCCCTATCTATCCCTCCTCCCACTCATCCCCTCTGGTAACCAGAACTTCGTTCTGCAAGTCTGTGAGTCTGTTTCTGTTTTGTAAATAAGTTCATTTGTACCATTTTCTTTAGACTCCACATATAAGTGATATCATACAATATTTGTCTGTCTCTGTCTGACTTACTTCACTTAGTATGCTAATCTCCATGTCTACCCATACTGCTGCAAATGGCATTATTTCATTTTTTACAATGGCTGGGTAATATTCCATTGTATCTATGTACCACATCTTCTGTATCCAGTTATGTGTCAATGGACATTTAGGTTGCTTCCATTTCCTAGCTATTGCAAGCAGTGCTGCAATGAATACTGGGATACACGTGTCCTTTCAAATTGTTTTCCTCTAGATATATGCCCAGAAGTGGAATTGTTAGGGGAAGCACACTGACTGAAACCGCCCACCCTGGCCAGGCACGTAGTAACCATTTGCATGAGTTGTTTTATGACAGGAGATCCTGATAAGGAATACGGAACTAATAAGCCACCACCAACCAGAAGTGTTCGGGAAAGGTCGAAAGGAGACACCGCGTGTCCGTCCACTTCCCAGAATCCCTCTCGCTAGCATCCATCTTGGCTGAGCAATGCGTGCGCCACCAGGAAAGACTCTGAATTAGAATGATTGGCCAAAGACCACCCGGAAACTAATCCCATCACCATAAAACCCGACGCTGTGAGCCACGAAGCAGAGCGGTTCTCCTGGGTTCCCTTACCCTACTGCTCTCCACCCGGGTGCCCTTTCCCAGTAAAATCTATTGCTTTGTCAGCACGTGTCTCCTCAGACAATTCATTTCCAAGTGTTAGACAAGAGCCCGGTTTTGGGCCCTGGAAGGGCCCACCTTCCTGCAACAGAATTGCTGGATCCTTTAATAGCTTTATATGTAGTTTTTTCAGGAAGCCCCATACTGTTTTCCATAGTGGCTGTACCAATTTACATTCCCCACACAGCATAGAAGGTTCTAAAAAAGGGGGGCGTCTTAAAGGAGAGAGATTTTAGTTAAGTCAGCTAGCATTTTCACTCTCTTCTCAAGCTGTTTTAGTTCTTTGATGTCTCTCCCAGCCTGGGCACTATCTTGCCCAGCACTCTTTGTGGTTGGTTTGCCTAGCATTGCTCATGTCCTGTTTGATTACATCTGTCTGAGAGACCAATCCCACAAAGTGCCCCCAGGTGGCCACTTTCTACCATGCTCCATGGGACTGGAAAAGAGGTAGAGTCATATGACCCTAGTTGTGAGGCTTGGCTGTCAGGGGTAGGAATACACCCATCTGGGAGAGACGGATTCATTTCTGGAGAAAGAAGGTCTTGTATTTATATTCTTCCCCATGGAAGTTAGGCAAGGAAATAACCTGGGCCAGACCAACAGACTGACGGATACTATCTCTCCCAGAAAAGTCATTTCAAAAAGATGCAGATGAGTATGAGAACCTCTAGAAAAGGGGCTTTTTTACATGATGATAGTTTGATACTGGCCAGATAGTTTTAAAAAATGGTTAGATAAATAATGTATGCAGTTTCTATGTATGCAGTTTGCTCCTTTTTTAATTGAAATGTATTTATTTATTTTAATTGGAGGCTAATTACAATCTTGTAATGGCATGGAATTGTATACATTACCACATGTAAAACAGATAGCCAGTTTGCTCTTATTTAAAAGAGCAAACTTTTTCTATTTAAAATGTACTGTGACCGTCTCACATGCCATTAAGAATTCTTTTGTGACTTACAGATAATTATTGCATAGCATATTATTCAATGTCTGTTATTGTAACCAAAAGCAAGGTCTGGCTCTCATTGCTCAAAAGTCAATAAAGAGACAAGACTGAGGGAAAGTAAAGTTTGCTTAATTTTGAATGTTGAAAGTTGGCTGGGAGGGCAGATGTCTGTCCAAATACTGACTCCCTTCATGACAATCAGTGGGCAAGAGCTTTTATAGGCAGAGTGAGGGGGCTACATGCAAAACCAGCACAGTCAGCTCTGACAGTCATCTTGAAGTTGGTCAGTCATCGGCGGTCTGACCAGAGTCATCTTGATTGTCTTAAGTACAGTTAGTCTTCAGTTCCAGGGTCAGCTTGTTCCCATTTCCTTGAGGCCAATTCTTGGAGTTGTGGCAGCTATGGGGTCACACAGAGTCGGACACGACTGAAGCGACTTAGCAGCAGCAGCAGCAGGTCATGGCTACAGTCTGGTCATCACGCAATTAACTTCCACCTGGTTAGTGTTCTAGTATCTGCAAGACAGCTTACAGGACATGGCTCAGAAAATTATCTGTAGCCCTTGACAAGGAACATCAAACCTGGTCTCCCGCCTTGCAGGTAGACTACCACCTGAGCCACCAAGGAAGCCCTAACTGTTCTTGACTTTGGTTAGTGACTAAACTGCTATTATTCAGTCTCCTTAGACAGTTTTCCTGGTTTTGCATGTTCTCATTTCTCTGATTAAGCTTATTTTGGGCTAAAGTTTTTCCCCAGATAAAAGGCAGGTGGAGAACATAGGCAGCAGGAATCATGAAGCATAGTGTTCATTATCTGCTTCATGGTCATTATATAGCCAATCACCTGTTATTGGGCATCTGGTATGTTTGCAGCTTTTCAGTATTATGAGTAGTGCTGTAATGAACACCCTTGCCTATATGTCTTTGGGCTTACCTTTGACTATTTCCCAAAGCCAGGTTCCTCATGGTGGAATTTATATGTCAAAGGTTTACATATATTAAAAATATTTGGTATACTTTGTTAAAATACCCTCTTGAAAGATTGCTAATGTAGATTTCACTAATATGCTATTATCTTTCTAGATTTTGCAATGTAATGAGTGGGCTTGCCCAGGGGCTGTAACGTAGGAGACACAGGAGATGCAAGTTCAGTCCCTAGGTTGGGAAGATCCCCTGTAGGAGGGCATGGCAACCCACTCCAGTATTCTTGCCTGGAGAATCCCATGGACAGAGGAGCCTGGTGGGCTACAGCCCATGGGGTCACAAAGTGTTGGACACGACTGAAGTGATAAGGTAATGTGAGGAGTATAAAGTGAAATTTCTATGTTTTTGCCTTTGATTACTAGTGAAGTTTTCTGTGTTTAAAATTATTAGGCATTTGAATGAATATCTATCCTTTACCCAGCTTTTCCATTGGACACATCAGCCATACTTTATTGATTAATAAGAAGTCTTTATATTTTCAAAAATTTAAACCTTAATCAGAAATAATTTTCCCTGTTTGTCATTTGCACTTTCAGTTTGCTCTCAAAATTCATTAATTTTATGGAAAAATCTAAATGTTTATGTGACCTTGTATATCCATTTTTCTCTTGATGTCCTTTGAGGGGTTTGCCTTTTTTATCCTTATTAAAGTATTCTTCCCCATGGAAACACAGACATATCCATGTAATATTGTGTCTTATTGTTTCCTTGCTTTCATTTTTTACATTTAAATAGTGAGATCATCTAAAGTACAATTCAGAGAAAGTTATAAATTAGGAATTTCAATGAATTAATTTTGTTCCAAATGGTCATCTAATTGTTCCAAAATAAACTACTAAATAATTCACTCCTTACCTCTGATTTGAAATGTTACCTTCATTCTTGTTTGGTCTCGATCTTGCCCTTGACTTTGTATCCTGTTCTAATAACTGTTCATAACCTTGCCAGTCCCCTTCTCGCTTAGCTACTAAAATATTAAAATAAATAAATAAACAAACATTCTGTATCCCTATCTATCTGTCTAATCAATAACATAAGCCCTTCCTTGTCATTCTTTTGCAAAGTACACTTAACACAGTTATCAGTCTGGGTACAATCAGGAGACAGACACTGCACCATGATTTAAACATGGAAAGTTTAATATGAACAGGTAATTATGATAAAAGAGTGACTGCAAAATACAGAAAACCTTAGCACTGCAAGAGAAAGGATGAGGAAATTTACATCAGAGGGCTCCTCCCTCGCCTGGGTTCACACCTCACTCGATAGGGTGGAGATGGAGATCTTTGGATGACAAAGAGGTTGTCTGGTTCAGAGAAATTGCCAGGCCAGAGGCACAGGTGAGTCCCAGTTGATGCCCAGGTGCACGACAGAGAAATGCTAGTCCAGGCAGGAGCCTAGAGCCCACAGTGTCCATGCCAAGGGCTGGAGGGAGTTGGTTGTCAGGTTGATGAGGAACCATGTGCTCTGGGTGCATGGCTAAAGCAGAATGTGAATATCTCTAGTACATCTTGTAGTATGTTATTCTTCCATATGCAGGTTAGACTCATTTTTATGCAGTCCCTAAATGTATCCCATTGGAATTATATTAAATATTTTCATTATTTTAGAGAAATTGATGTCCTTATAATCCTCAATATTCTTGTCCAGGAATATATGTTTCCTCTCTGTTATTTTTATAGCCATCAGCAAAAATGTAGGATTTCTCCTTACATATTGTTTATTCCTTTAGTCTCTTCCTTTTGGCTGTTTATATCTCATTTCTATTTCTTGTCTTCTTGCATTAACTAAAACACTATCAAATATGGATGTGTGCTTAGTTGCTCAGTTGTGTCTGACTGACTCTGTGACCCTTTGGATTGCAGTCTGCCAGGCTCCTCTGTCCATGGAATTCTCAAGGCAAGAGTACTGTTATGGGTTGCCATTTCCTTCTCCAGGGGATCTTCCTGACCCAGGGATCAAACCTGCATCTCTGATATCTCCTGAATTGCTGCTGCTGCTGCTGCTGCTAAGTAGCTTCAGTCGTGTCCGACTCTGTTCGACCCCATAGACGGTAGCCTGCCAGGCTCCCCTGTCCCTGGGATTCTCCAGGCAATAACATTGGAGTGGGTTGCCATTTCCTTCTCCAGTGCATGAAAGTGAGAAGTGAAAGGGAAGTCGCTCAGTCGTGTCCGACTCTTAGCGACCCCATGGACGGCAGCCTAGCAGGCTCCTCCGCCCATGGGATTTTCCAGGGAAGAATACTGGAGTGGGGTGCCATTGCCTTCTCCAATCTTCTGAATTGGCAAGTGGACTCTTTCCGACTGAGCCACTGGGAAGCTCTTATCAAATATGAATGTGAAAATGCTACCTGCTAGGCTGTATCTTGCTGTTCCTAGTTTTCTTTGTGTTCTAGGAAGTGCCTCTATAGCAGTTATCAGACTGATCAAGCAGTTTTCCTTCTTTATACATTTCATGTGTTGAATTACATTAATAAGCTTTAAACAGTAGGCTATCCTCATCAAAATAAGCCATAGTTGGCCATGGTGCATTATCTTTCAGCCTAATACTGAATTTGACTGTCTAGAATTTTGTTTGGGATTTAGAGATCTATTGCAAAGGGGAATAATCTCTATTTTCTTTCTTGAACTGTTAGGTTTGAGAATCGGGATTAGCCTGGTTAGAAAAACAAACACAAAACTAGGAAGGATTCCATCTTTTTTGGAGTGTATAAATTAAGGAATTTTCAAGTTTTAGAAATTTGAACTCTATAGTCTTTCTTCTTATTTCTTCTTCCCAATCTCTTTGCCTACCTTGCTTCTGGCCCCTATCACTATGGATTTCTAACTGGTGTCTCTCAGCGTCCAGCCTCCACTCCTGCAAAACTCATGGTAGGTGTTATGATTCAAATCCTGGCCCTAGACACCATGCCTTGAGTCAGCAGTGTGCATAAGGATCCTGTGTCCAATAGTGAGTTTCAGCTGCCTGACCACAAATCCTGGCCCTATCACTTGCTGTGTGACCAACAGCAAGTTACATAACCTCTCTATGCCTGTCTGCGCCTATTTTCTGATTTGTAAAAGAGGATAGTAGCAACTTCCTTGTGTTCATTTCCTGGGGATTTCTAGGAGAGAGATGAGCACAGAAGTAGTGAGTAAGTATTACTGCCATTGGACAGTGTTGCTGATTGACTCAAAATTTTAAAATTGAGCTTGTATTTTGTATATCTTTGTTTTTCCCATTTCACTTTTCTGGGAATTTATTTTTATCCTATTTTACAAAAGTGGCAGTCTGTTAAACATTGGAAGGAAACGCGGGCACACAGTGATCCTCCCCTACTAAGAGTATGGGAGCACTGCTCTAAAAAGCCTTGGCCCTTCATCTCTCCAGAAACTCTGGAGTCCTGCTTGATCACACTTGACCAGCAGGGCAGTGCTCACACCAGGTGTGAAGCGGGTCACCTGGAAAGGATCATTTTAGGTATCCTAACATCCCCAGCACCCAACTGGGGCTTAGAAAGTTGCATAAACTCCATGAGGGCTCAGATCTGCTAAGCACCAAAGGCAATTCGAATGTGGAGCTCTCAAGTCCTGAAACACACATTCCTCCCATGTGACTGGTGAACTTGGCGGGGGTGGTGGGGGAGTGGCAGCAAATGAGGTGGGGATGGAGATGATCCGGTCTTGATGACTGATGAGCAGACTGGTCTGTCTCCATTGCCAGCCTTCTCTTCCAGGTGCAATTAGATTCTAATCTAGGCACAGTGAACTCACAAGTGTCTTTTTTTTTTTTTAAAGCAAAACCAGGGCACTATCTATCTCAAATATTAAGAAGCAAGAGGCACTGAGCTATTCCAACAGCTCATAACCAAAGTACCAGAATATAGGTAGTTAGAAATAGCAACCTTTCAAGCTTTATCCAGGATGCCAGTAATCTTTTCATTTTTTGGGGGGAAAAAAGACAATTTAGCTCCAGGATCCAGTGTTTCAGATGCTCTGAAGGATCCTGAACTGAAGACAATATTTGCTCCAACACGAGCCTGTCTGTGGATTAAAGGCAAGCATTTCAAAAATTATTCTGTAGCTTAAGAAAACATACTTCAACAATTACTGTTTCCTTTTCCATGTAACCAAATTCACTGTACATTACAACTTTAAAGCTGAGATCTAAGGTTTTGATCAGCCCTTTAATCCTGCCTGTGGCTTCGGGTCCTTCCTGCTCTTTATGAGAAGGGCTCCAGGCCAGCAGCTGCCTGTGAACTTTAAAAAAAAAAAAGGAAAAAAGGGAAAGAACTTAGCTGACTGGGAACAAAGTTCTAAGGCATTAAAAAGGTTAAGCCATGGCATTTAAAAATCCGACACTTGAAGAAGACGTAACTTAATGACACGACTCCACCTTTGTGCTCTTTAGAGAGCTTTAGGTCAAATAAAATTACTAAAGGGAGAAGTGACACTGAATCTCTTTCTTGCCTAGTAAGTTGAAAACTTACCAGGAGCCCCTAACTTCATGTTTTCGAAATTGAACCTGCTTTTGTCTTTATTGGGTGTGCCTCGTTCTGGATTTACCCAACTTTCTTTCTTCTTCTTCTTTTTTTTTTTTTTTCCATTCATTGGTCTTCCTCTGAGTCAGCTTAGTTTCACTGTCCTGTACATTAAGACTATGTCATCAGCAGAATAAGGGGGTGACGGGGGAGGTCCAACAAGGTTGCTGAAATTGTGGTTCATGATTCAGTGCAGATTCTTCAGAAAGTATGGATTCATAGGCAAGCATTTGGATTATGACTCATAACTTACTAGTACATGACTTGAGCAAGTTGCTTCATCTCTCTGGGCTTTCCATGCTACTGTCCGTAAACTGGTCCAGGAATATTCACCTTACAGGATGACTAGGAGAATGAAGTGAGATGAGAAAAGCCCTTTAACACATAGCCATCAGATCATGCTTATTACACGTATTGTACAGACCATGGTTCCATGCTTCAATGTGCTGTTGCCAACTTTATTGTCACTCAAGCAAAAGGTCACCTTAGCAGTTCCATAGAGAAGACGACTTAACACAGTTAGACCCTCTTAGAACAAAGAAAATCCTCTGGTTCTACACTTGCCCTTCAAAATTTCCATTAGGGAGCAAAGAGACTTCAGTTTCAATTGTATCCGCTGAAAAAGGAAGTTCAGGTTCAAGGGTGTCCTGAGAAGTCTCTCCCTTCCTTTTTCCTTATTTCCCTCTCATTTTCACACCATTTGCATTCATCAGAAATGCTGGTTTCTTGCTCAAGATCTTTGAGAACATATTTAACAGAACATCTGAGATGCTGCCGTCTCCCAGTGAAAACCAAGTGCGTAATAGGATTATGGTTCTGAAACATAACTCCTGACATCCTCATGCCAGGCTGGCCCTGTTATATGTTCTAGCTTTTCTTAAATAGGTCCAGGCTGTGTCAAAACCCAGCAGCATGTGAAGATGCCCAGATGAAGGTCAACACCACCCTGAGCAGCTCGGGAAGGTCTTCTGTTCCTGTGCCTTCAGCTCCAGTGAGCAGAAGCCATCACACCCTACAAATCTCACAAAGAGGAGGAGTTCAGACTCGAAAGTCTGTTTCTATTTATTTGAGCCAACGCCTCCTGGTAAAGCTGAATAAACCAGATACTCGCTGCATTCTGCTAGGGCAGATGTAACTTAAAATAGAAAAAAAGAAAAGGCAGACTTTTCCTCTCACCCTCTCCTGCCCTGTAAGTTCTTCCTCTACGAATCCACCGACGGCTCATCTCCCCAGAGCTCCCAACTACACGCATTAACAGCTGTCTACCCGAGCAATTCCGGTCTCCCCAGGCATCTCTTTTCCTGTTTATACTTGTACATCAAATGTGCCTCTGGAAAATTCCCTGATTTCTTTTGTCCTGTTTTCTTTGTTCTGTTTCCATTTGGAAATGACATGTAAGGGAAATGGCTTATTTCAACAACTGGAGATGATGGGAAAAGGCATCAAATAGGCAAAAGAAAACACACACACACACACACACACACACACACACATACATACACGGAGGCTCTGACAAAGCAAATCTCCAAGCCGTGTGGACTTCTTTGGGAGAAATTTGGTACAAAATGGGATAGCAGAAGTTTCTCTGACTATTTCAACTTCAAAACTACTTTGCTTCTGCAGATAAACAGGGTCCAACTGGAGAGCCCAGGGAACTATGCTCAATATCCTGTAATGGAAAAGAATATGAAAAGAATATATATTGGGGGGATTGGGATTGACATACATACACCACTATGTACAGATAACTAATGGCAACCTACTGTCTAGCACGGGGCGGGGAGAGAAGAAGGTACCATCTGTTTATAGGACGTGTAACAAGTGAACCTTAAAAATGCATTCCAGTATACAGTAGACGCAGACAAATACTGTTTGACTCCACTTTTACGAGGNGAGCTCGGCAGGCTACTATATAATAAAATTCCCCACTGTGGGGGAAGAGCCCAGGGCTAGCTCAGTGCTAATCATGAGAGAGCATGCCTTGCATAACTATGCTCTGTTTTGATGAAATATTCATCTATATTGATATTGAAGTAATAAAAATTAGTGTTGAAAAGTTCCACAACCCCTTTGCAAGCTCAGTCCTGACATGTTAAATGTCATGCTTTCAAAGGGTCACCGAGATCATGATTTGCTGGGATCTGTTTCTGTCTCTTATACACATCTGGGGATAATGGAGACTTAATGTTTAGCAGGGATAGAGTTTCAGTTCAGAAAAGTGAGAAGTTCTGGAAAGGGATGATGGTGAGAGTCACACCAGAGTGTGAATGTACTTAGTGCCACTGAACAAGTACACTTACATTTGGTTAAAAGAGTGTGTTTTATATTAGGTGATTTTACCACAATAAAATAAACCATAAAAAGGAACAATATTTATGTATTAAATGGCAACCCACTCCAGTATTCTTGCCTGGAGAATCCCATGGACAGAGGAGCCTGACAGGCTACAGTCCACGGGATCGCAAGAGTCGGACACGACTTAGCGACTAAACTACCACCATATGCGTATAAGTATAACTGAATCACTTTGCTGTACATTGTAAATCAACTGTACATCAATAAATAAATAATAACCACTGTTAATAATTTAGTATTTGACCTTTAAGACCTTAATGTAACAATGTTTTATCCTTATAAAAAGGTACCATTTACACTAACTACTTTGTTTCTGATTATTGCTGTGTGTGTGCATACTCAGTCGCTTAGTTATGCCCGACTCTTTGTGATCCCCGTAGCTGGCCTGGGTCCTCTGTCTGTGGGATTTCCCATGCAAGAATACTGGAGTGGGTTGCTATTTCCTACTCCAGTGATTATCATCAGGTACAGTTAAACATCAGCCTGGTGGTTAAATCCAAACATGCCTTTGACGTCTGGTCTCTCTTTGGAAGCAGCCACTTCCCACAAAAAGACCCATGTTCCCATCATGCAGACAGCAGTGATGCTAAAAGATGAATAGCCTGGTGAATTGAGGTAGTGGTTTGTCCTCATCAGTCACCCCAAGTGAGCGCAACTCTAAAACAGAAAGGGCTTGCTTTCTATGTGTGGAAGCAGCCCCACTGCATCTGAACACGTGGTCAAGCCATCACCGTTTGCTCCAGCATTGTGACACATGAAATCTCTAAGAAGACCATTTGCAGACATTTATTTTAATTGGTAACAGTTAACGGATTATGGAGAAGCCAGGAGAAGATGACCTCGAACAATTCCAAACTAAACATAATCCATATTGTGAATGGAACTTTGAGGTGTGGGGAGGGGCGTTTAAAATCCTTAATATTTCATGAAAGTGATACTGGTGTTTACAGGTTTGGTTTTGATTAAACTCCCAAGCCCTACACATCTCTCCTCCTTATCCCTTGGCAGGGCATTTAAATAATACTATAAAAAAGGCTTTGATAATCTTTTTGTTTATCTTTGCGACAAAACTGAGCTCAGATGATTCGCAAATCATATTTCTGTAGCTTTAACCCCCTGACCCCCAGGAGAGCTCGGCAGGCTACTATATAATAAAATTCCCCACTGTGGGGGAAGAGCCCAGGGCTAGCTCAGTGCTAATCATGAGAGAGCATGCCTTGCATAACTATGCTCTGTTTTGATGAAATATTCATCTATATTGATATTGAAGTAATAAAAATTAGTGTTGAAAAGTTCCACAACCCCTTTGCAAGCTCAGTCCTGACATGTTAAATGTCATGCTTTCAAAGGGTCACCGAGATCATGATTTGCTGGGATCTGTTTCTGACCTTGATAATGAAAACTAAACCGCAGTTGAAATGTTTTGATCCTCTAGGGTAACGTCAATTGCAGATATTGTCTGATTTTTTCTAATAGAAATAAACTGCTGGGTTTTTTTAATCACTTTGAAAGGATTGTATGTCCACACAAACTCAAATGGTTCAAAAATATGTACAGTAGAGAATAGAAATAATGCATATTACCAGCATCCAGAGTATCTATCCGTCCAGATCAATAGAATCATCTGTGGACTCACACACACACACACACACACACACACACACACACACACACAGAGGATATACCTTTAAGTATATGGAGGGAAAGAGATAGAATGAGATTCTGCAGAGTAAAGGAGAGGAAGAGAGAGATACTAAAGATGGATTGTCTTACACAGAAGTAGCTTTTCAGTTCAGTTCAGTTCAGTTGCTCAGTCGTGTCCGACTCCTTGCGACCCTATGAATCGCAGCACGCCAGGCCTCCCTGTCCATCACCAACTCCTGGAGTTCACTCAAACTCACGTCCATCGAGTCGGTGATGCCATCCAGCCATCTCATCCTCTGTCATCCCCTTTTCCTCCTGCCCCCAATCCCTCCCAGCATCAGTCTTTTCCAATGAGTCAACTCTTCACATGAGGTGGCCAAAATACTGGAGTTTCAGCTTTAGCATCATTCCTTCCAAAGAACACTCAGGACTGATCTCCTTTAGAATGGATTGGTTGGATCTCCTTGCAGTCCAAGGGACTCAAGAGTCTTCTCCAATACCACAGTTCAAAAGCATCAATTCTTCGGCTCTCAGCTTTCTTCACAGTCCACCTTCTTCATTATGGTCTCACATCCCTTGAAAGTGTTTCATTTTTTTAATAGCTCAGTTGGTAAAGAATCTGCCTGCAATGAGGGAGACCTGAGTTCGATCCCTGGGTTGAGAAGATCCCCTGTAGAAGGGAAAGGCTACCCACTTCAGTATTCTGGCCTGGAGAATTCCATGGACTACATAGTCCATGGGGTCACAGACTCAGACAGGACTGAGTGACTTTCACTTTCACTTTCAAACCCAAATCAAGTAACAGTCAAGAAACACACAAGTAACATTAATTACTTTATGTGAATTTACACATTGTCATTTCTGTGTATTAAGAGATTCATACAGAACATAACACCCATCAAGTATTACATTGAGATTTGTGTCAGCATGGTTGCAATGTCTTGATGTTCTGTGCATTGAAATATGTGTATTTATTTAAGCAGAGAAATACAAACATGTGTGCAGGCTTTTTTGCTTAAAAGGGTGGATCACTTAGCAATTAAGAGCATGCACTTTAGGCTCAAAGAGACCTGGACTCAAAAATCTCCAATTGTCTCTATGGACAAATTGTTTCTTCATCTGAAAAGTAGAGATAATAACGGGGCTTAGCTGGCAGGGGTGTGGTGAGAAGTAAATGAATCCTATTCCTAAGCCACTTAGCAAGTGCCTGATACAAAGCAAACGTTCAATAAAAAATTCTATATTATCAGAACGGTGATGATGCAAACAATGAAGGCATAGTTTAAGTGGAAGTTAATGATAAATGTTGGACATGCTGAGGGATTCAGGTGAGCAATGACATAGTCCATCTTGTATGACCTAAGTGAACTAAATCCTGGAGTGACTCATCATCATTCTTTTAGATGGAAAAACTAACCTTTATAAAGATGTCAGTTTCCTCTATATAAATATGTCAGTTTCATACATCACCAATCACAACAGCACTTTTCCTGGAGCTTAATGCTGGTAATAGCATCTTTACGACTGTCTTTTAAAGGGACTTTTGGGTCTACCAGATATGGTGCCAAACATTTGTCTACATTATCTCATTTTATCTCCGTAATAGCTTAATTGGGATCTCCTATCATTTGCACATTGAAAGTGTAAAATTTAATGGCTTTTAGTATCTTCAGATGGAGAAGGCGATGGCACCCCACTCCAGTACTCTTGCCTGGAAAATCCCATGGACGGAGGAGCCTGGTAGGGTGCAGTCCATGGAGTTGCTAAGAGTCAGACACGACTGAGCAACTTCACTTTCACCTTTCACTTTCATGCACTGGAGAAGGAAATGGCAACCCACTCCAGTGTTCTTGCCTGGAGAATCCTAGGGACGGGGGAGCCTGGTGGGCTGCTGTCTATGGGGTCGCATAGAGTCGGACACGACTGAAGCGACTTAGCAGCAGCAGCAGCAGCAGTATCTTCAGAGCTGTGAGGTCCCCACAGTTTTAGAACATTTTCATTGCTGCTGCTGCTGCTGCTGCTGCTAAGTCGCTTCAGTCGTGTCTGACTGTGCGACCCCATAGACGGCAGCCCACTAGNGAGTCAGACACGACTGAGCAACTTCACTTTCACCTTTCACTTTCATGCACTGGAGAAGGAAATGGCAACCCACTCCAGTGTTCTTGCCTGGAGAATCCTAGGGACGGGGGAGCCTGGTGGGCTGCTGTCTATGGGGTCGCATAGAGTCGGACACGACTGAAGCGACTTAGCAGCAGCAGCAGCAGCAGTATCTTCAGAGCTGTGAGGTCCCCACAGTTTTAGAACATTTTCATTGCTGCTGCTGCTGCTGCTGCTGCTAAGTCGCTTCAGTCGTGTCTGACTGTGCGACCCCATAGACGGCAGCCCACTAGGCTCCTCTGTCACCCCCAAAAGGAACCCTGCATACATTAACAATCACTTCTAATTTTACCTCCATTTATTTTCCTACACAATAAATAATCTAATTTCTATCACTATAGATTCACATATTCTGGACACTCCTATCTATAGAATCCTATAATTTTTTGTCCTTTGTCTTCCTTCATTTAGCATCATGTTTTTGAGGCATACCGAACAAAGTAGCGTGTGTCAGCACTTCATCCCTTATATTTCCAGAGAATATTCCATTGTATGGAGAGACCACATTTTGTTTATCCATGCATCGGTTGATGGATATTTGAGTTGTTTCCATGTTTTCAGCTTTGTAAATAATGCTGTTATAAGTATTCCCAACCACGTTTTTGCACGGGTATGTTCTCATTTCTCTTGGCTATAAATCTAAGTGTAGAATTTCTGGGTCAGTCATGGGTGCCTCCATGTTTAACCTACTGAAGAAATTTTAGACTATTTTTCAAAGCAGCTGCATCATTTACATTCCTGACAGCAGTGTATGAAGGAACCTATTTCTTCACATCCTCCGGAACACTTGTCTTTTTATTATAATTCCCCAGTGAGTGTGAAGTGCTATCTATCTCATGTGGATCTGATCTGAATTTTCTTGATGTCTAATAATATTGAGTATCTTTTCATATGCTTTTTGGCTCTTTCTAAATTTTCTTTCTCTATGTCTTCTTTGTCCATTTCTAATAAGGCTATTTGTCTTTTTTATTATTGAGTTATCAGAGCTCTTTATATATTCTAGACACCATTCCCTAATCAAAAATACGATTTATACATATCTTACCTTGCTCTGTGATTTTTCTCTTCACTTTCTTGATAGTGTCCTTTGAAGCTCATTTTTTAAAAAATTGATGAAGTTCAATTTACCTCTTTCAAACTGCTTTTGTATTTTAGGTGTCATAGTTAAGAAACCATGGCTTACTCCAAAGTCAGGAAGATTTACTTCTATGTTTTTTCCTGAGATTTTTATAGTTTTAGATCTTACATTTAGATCTTTAATCCATTTTGAGTTAATTTTTGTAAGCTATGTAAGATAGGGTTTAATTTTATTCATTTGCATGTGGATATTCATTTATCCTAACACTGTTTGTTTAAGAGATATTCTTTCCTCATTGAATGATTGTGCCAAACTTCTGAAAAAATAGTTGACTATATAGGTAAGGGTTTATTGCTGAATTTTCAGTTCTATTTCACTGATCAATGTCTATCATAACCACACTATCTTAATTACTATAGCTTTGTTCAGTTCAGTTCAGTCACTCAGTCATGTCCAACTCTTTGAGACCCCATGAATTGCAGCATGCCAGGCCCCCTGTCCATCACTAACTCCCGGAGTTTACCCAAACTCATGTCCATTGAGTCAGCGATGCCATCAAACCATGTTATACTCTGTCATCCCCTTCTCCTCCTGCCCTCAATCTTTCCCAGCCTCAGGTCTTTTCAAATGAGTCAGCTCTTTGCATCAGGTGGCCAAAGTACTGGAGTTTCAGCTTCAGCATCAGTCCTTCTAATGAACACCCAGGGCTGATCTCCTTCAGAATGGACAGGTTGGATCTCCTTGCAGTCCAAGAGACTCTCAAGGGGCTTCTCCAACACCACAGTTCAAAAGCATCGATTCTTTGGCACTCAGCTTTCTTTATAGTCCAACTCTCACATCCATATATGACTACTGGAAAAACCATAGCTTTGACTAGATGGACCTTTGTTGGCAAAGTAATGTCTCTGCTTTTTAATATGCTGTCTAGGTTGGTCATAACTTTCCTTCCAAGGAGTAAGCATCTTTTAATTTCATGGCTGCAATCACCATCTGCAGTGATTTTGGAGCCCAGAAAAATAAAGTCAGCCACTGTTTCCGCTGTTTCTCCATCTATTTCCCATGAAATGATGGGACCAGATGCCATGATCTTCCTTTTCTGAATGTTGAGCTTTAAGCCAACTTTTTCACTCTCCACTTTCACTTTCATTAAGAGGCTCTTTAGTTCCTCTTCACTTTCTGCCATAAANTCACCATCTGCAGTGATTTTGGAGCCCAGAAAAATAAAGTCAGCCACTGTTTCCGCTGTTTCTCCATCTATTTCCCATGAAATGATGGGACCAGATGCCATGATCTTCCTTTTCTGAATGTTGAGCTTTAAGCCAACTTTTTCACTCTCCACTTTCACTTTCATTAAGAGGCTCTTTAGTTCCTCTTCACTTTCTGCCATAAAGGTGGTGTTATCTGCATATCTAAGGTTATTGATATTTCTCCTGGCAATCTTAATTACAGCTTGTACTTCATCCAGCCCAGCATTTCTCATGATGTACTCTGCATGTAAGTTAAATAAGCAGGATGACAGTATACAGCCTTGACGTACTCCTTTTCCTGTTTGGAACCAGTCTGTTATTCCATGTCCAGTTCTAACTGTTGCTTCCTGGCCTGAATACAGATTTCTCAAGACGCAGGTCAGGTTGTAGTAAAATTCAAAATCAGGAATTATAAGTCCATCAACTTTGTTCCTTATTTTCAAGACTGTTCTGAGCATTTGGGAGTCTCTTATATTTTCATGTATAAGAGCTATCTTGTCAACTTTTGCAAAGAAGCCAGGTGGAATTTTAATAGGGATGGTTTTAAATGTCTAGATCAGTCAGGGGCTATTTTCATCTTAACAATATAAGCCTTCTGAACCATGAACATTGCATACTATTCCTTTTCTTAGATCTTCTTTCAAATACAAAAATATTTAATATTTTTAAATAGTCAAAGTGAAGAGAAAGAAAATAGCAAAAGTGTTACTCGGTGAGTTGTGTCCAACTCTTTATGACCCCATTGATTGTAGCCCTCCGGGCTCCTCTGTCCATGGGATTTCCCAGGCAAGAATACTGGAGGAGGTAACCATTCCCTTCTTCAGGGGATCTTCCCCAGTGAGGGACTGATTCTGGGTCTCCTGCCTTGCAGGCAGATTCTTTACCATCTGAGCCACCAGGGAAGCCCCAAAGTATGTATTTTATACTTCTTTTGTTAGGTAATTTCTAATTATTTTATCCTTTTTGAGGCTATGTAAACAGACTTGTTTTTGAATTTTATTTATGGTTTATTCATTGCTGGTGTATAGGAATACAACTAATTTCTGTATGTCGCTACTGTGTCGCATGGCTATACTGAACCTCTTTATTAGCTCTGATAGTTTTTGCTGGATTCCTTAGGATTTTCTATATACAAAATGGCAGCATCTGCAAATAGAAGAAGTCTTATTACTTTATTTCCAATTTGAATGCCTTTTGCCTCCATTTTCTTGCCTAATTATCCTGACTAGAACTTCTAACACAATGTTGAATAGAAGTGGCAAGAGCAGACATTCCTGTCTTGTTCCTGATCCTAGGAGGAAAGCAGTCTTTCACTTTACATATATTAGCTGTGGTTTTTTTTTTTTTTTTTTTTTTTCATGGATTCCCTTTATCAGATTGAAGAAGGTCCTTTCCATTGCTAGTCTGTCAAGTGTTCTATCATGAAAGAATGTTGAATTCTGTCAAATCCTTTTTCTGCATACATTAAAATGACCATATGGTTTTGGTCCTTTAATCTATGGATATGGTATGTTACATTGATTGATTTGTGGATGTTAAATCTACCTTGCATCCCTGGGATAAATCCCACTTGGTCATGGTGTATAATCTTTTTTATATGTCCTGGATTCAGTTTGCTAGTATTGGGGATTTTTGTACCTATTTCATAAAGTATATTGGTCTGTATTTTTCTTGTGACAGCTTTGACTGATTTTGCTAGCTTTGTAAAAAATAAAACAAAATCCCCAAAACGTTGGCAAATGATCCTTCCTATTTTTTTCAAGTTTGTGAATAATTTATATTAATTCTTCTTTAGGTATATGGTTCAACTCACCAGTAAGGAAAATAAAGCAAGAGAGCAAAATGCTTCATCAGATATCAAAAATGCATTTTAAAAATCCAGTAACAATGAAAACAGTTTAGCACTGACACAGTTTTACATATAGCTTATTAGAAGAGATTCAGTGATCTGGAATACAAACATACACATATATGTTCATATATGATTGTACGGTTCCTCGCTTAACCAGCATCCAATACCTTCTTCTTACTGCCAAACAGAACCTGACTTTGTTCAACACTGTATGCACCTCCACACCTCCCCCATTCAGCTCGGTAAGTCAGGCCGTATCTTTGGGACACATCACATTCCTGCTAATGATTGGTTCATAAAAGGACATGTCACGCTTTCTGGCCAATGAGATGTGAAGAAAGTTGCCGCTACCTCTGAACCAATGGGTCTTCAAGGCTGCACAACCACAGTTGTCTCAAGTCCTCAAATTATCATCTTGGAATTTCCCTTAACTATTATTCTGTAATAGTTAAGGCACTTTCTCAGTATATTCCTTTATTGATTTGGTGAAACACATTCTAGAGTCGCTTCCTGAGAAAAGGGAGTAAATTATTGATTCTCTGCATTTCTCGAGTATCTTCCTTTCACCCTTTGACTTGATCAACAGAGAGAGTAAGCAGAACATTTTAGGTTGGAAACCACTTTCCTTTGAGATGTTGAAGATACTCTTCCCTGACTTCTAGCTTTCAGTGTTGAGGTTGAATCATCTGATGTTGTTTTGATAAGCAGTCCTGGAGACATGACTCTTCTGCCTTGTAGTACTTTCCTTTTTGTCCCTTATGTTATTGACTTTTGCATCTTACTACTTGGGAGATTTAACATCTTATTGGCTATTTTAATGCTCCTTTCCAAAATGTTTATTCATATCCTTTTCTTGCTCATCTATGGTACAGGTTGTTGCTCCAAAACATTATTTGGTCGTATATTTTATTCATAATACACTTTGCTGAACAAAAATCTTAGATCTTTAAATATCTTTATACACACACACACACACAGATATATACTCTGTACATACACACACACACACACACACACATATATATTGTGCTGTGCTTAGTCACTCAGTGGTGTCTGACTCTTTGCGACCCCATGGACTGTAGCCTGTCAGGCTCCTCTGTCCATTGGGATTCTCCAGGCAAGAATACTGGAGTGGGTTGCCTTGCTCTTCTCCTGGGGAATCTTCCCAACCCAGGGATCAAACCCAGGTCTCCCGCATTGCAGGCAGACTCTTTACCATCTGAGCCATCAGGGAAGCCTATATAGATTAGGTAGGTAGAAAAGTAATTTTGACTTTGCATGGTTGAACGTTGCTGTTTGATAATGGAATACATTCTTAGATCGGAGAAGGCAATGGTACCCCACTCCAGGGTTCTTGCCTGGAGAATCCCAGGGACGGGGGAGCCTGGTGGGCTGCCCTTTATGGGGTTGCACAGAGTCGGACATGACCGAAGTGACTTAGCAGCAGCATACATCATTTTAATGTTCATTTCTTGCTTTATTTATTTTTTTTTGCTAGTGGCTTCTTACTTGCCGTTCATTTTATATTTATTTTAGACTAGGAAAATGATGTTAGGCAAAAGGAAAATTCAAGTGATTTTCTTATTTGAGTTGAAAATGGGTCATAAAGCACCGGAGACAACTCGCAGTATCAACAACGCATTTGGCTCAGGAACTACTAACAAATACACAGTGCACTGGTGGTTCAAGAAGTTTTGCAAAGGAGACGAGAACCTTGAAGTTGGGGAGTCTAGTGGGTGGCCATTGGAACTTGACAATGACCAATTGGGAGGATCATCAAAGCTGATCCTCTTACAACTACAGGAGAAGTTTCCAAAGAACTCAACATGGACCATTCTCTGGTCATCTGGCACTGGAAGCAAATTGGAAAAGTGAAAAAGCTTGATCAGTAGGTGCCTCATGAGCTGACCACAAATAAAAACTATCATCACTTTAAAGTGTTGTCTTATTAAAAAAAATAAAAAATATAAAAATAAAAAATAAAGTGTTGCCTTTCCTTATTCTATGCAGCAACGATGAACTATTTCTCAACTGAATTGTGACGTGCGACGAAAAGTGGATTTTATACGACAACTGTTGACAACCAGCTCAATGATTGAACCGAGAAGAAGCTCCAAAGCACTTCCCAAAGCCAAACCTGCACCAAAAATCGTCATGGTCACTGTTTGGTGGTCTGCTGTCAGTCTGATCCACTACACCCTTCTGGATCCTGTTCTTCTCATCTGAGAAGAACACTCAGCAAATTGATGACATGTACCAAAAACTGCAGTGCCTGCAGCCAGCACTGGTCAACAGAAGGGGCCTAATTCTTCTCCATGACAAAGCCCAATCTCAAGTCACACAACCAACACTTCAAAAGTTGAATGAATTGGGCTATGATGCTTTGCCTCCCCTGACTCCTACCAACTGACTCCCACTTCTTCAAGCATCTTGACAATTTTTTGCAGGGAAAATGCTTCCATAACCAGCAAGAGGCAAAAAATGCTTTCCAAGCATTTGTCAAATCCTCAAGCACGGATTTTTAACCTACATGAATAAATCAACTTATTTCTCATTGACAAAAATGTGTTGAATGTAATGGTTCATATTTTGATTCATAAAGATATGTTTGGAGCCTAGTCATAATAATTTTAAATTCATGATCCTAAACCACAATTACATTTGCACCAACTTAATATATTTCCTGGGTTTTCTAAGTTATAAAGACCTCCTGAACCCTTAGGCTGCAACTTAGAATCTCCCAAATTTTCTTCAAATATTTGTGTTTATTTTTTACACGCAAATCTTTAATTCATCAGAAATTTGAATTTGTATACATTGTAAGTTAAATACACAATGAGGTATTACACTGTGTCACTCATTTATTAAAAAATCTTTTTTCTTATTCAACTGAAAAATCACGCTTGCTCTATCAGATTTCATTTATACTGAGATCTATTTCTTATTGATCATTCTTCCCCAGTGGTCTATTTGTGAATACCAATGTCAATACCATTTTGTTTGGAATCAAGTTTCCATACTTGGTGAGAAAAGCTAGTGTCTTGTTATTATCCTTTCTTTATGAGGGCTGTTCTATTTTATCCTCTGATATAAATAATATGATCATTTTAAAAATCTCCCCAATAAAAGATTTAATTGGAATACTTTCAATTTATGAATTAATTTAGAAGAAATGACATTTAAAATTGTTGGAATTTCCCTGCTGATCCAGTGGTTAAGGATACACCTTCCAATGCAGGGGACATGGGTTCTAGCCCTAGTCCAGGAAGATCCCACATGTCACAGGGCAACTAAGCTCATGTACCACAACTAGAAAAGTCCGCAGTGCAACTAACGAACTTGTGCAATCTAGACCCCGTGCTGTGCAATAAGAGAAAGCCATGTTGCCACTAGAGAGAATCCCCCCATGCCACAGCTAGAGAAAAAGTCCATGTGCTGCAAAGGAGGAGCCCACATGCCACAACCCAGAGCAGCCAAATAGTCTTTCCATCCTAGAATGTGATATGGCCTCCCATTTATTCAGGTCTTATTTATGCCCTTCAGTGTGATTTTACAGTTTCTGCATCTAAGCTCTATGTGCCCAGTCCTCAGTTAGTCACTCAGTCATGTCGGATTCTTTGTGACCCCATGAACTGCAACCTGTCAGGTTCCTCTGTGCATGGAATTCTCCAGGCAGGAAAACTGGAGTGGGCAGCCATTCTCTTCTCTAGGGGATCCTCCTGACCCAGGAACTGAACCCGTCTCCTAAATCGCAGGCAGATTCTTTATCATCTGAGCCACCAGGGAAGGCCCTACGCTTTTTTGCTAAATGATAATACCCAGTGCTAGAGAGGATGCAGTGGAACTTACATCTACTTGGCTGGCAGCAACAGAAAGTAGCCCAGTCAACAGTAGCTCTTTATAAAGAGCAAGTTTACAATATACAAAGGGTCCTAAAACGTGCACATTTTCCTGGGAGAGAATACATGCATTAGAGAATTTATCCTCAATACATTTCCAGGAGAAAGAAAAAGCTATAGGTTAGGTGTGGCATTGTTTACAATGTTGAAAACTTAGAATCAGTATAAAAATGAATTCAAAAGGAGACAGTTTTTCAACTTATGGCAAACTCAATAGCATAGGTCCTTAAAGTTTCATATGAAATGTATGTAACACAATTGCTACATAATAAGAGGGAAAATGGGATAGAAAATTGAATTCAAGGGACTTCCTTGGCTGTCCAGTGATTAAGACTTTGCCTTCCAATGCAGGGGGTGGGGATTTGATCCCTGGTTGGGGAGCTAAGATGCCACATGCCTTGCAGACAAGTGACCAAAACATAAATCGGAAGCAACATTGTGACAAATTCAATAAAGACTTTAAAAAGGGTCCACATTAAAAAAAAATCTTTAAAAAATTGAATATGCTTGGTCACTTCAGTCGTGTCTGACTCTTTACAACGCTATGGATCATAGCCGGCCAGGCTCTTCTGTCCATGAGATTCTCCAGGCAAGAATACTGGAGTGGGTTACCATTTACTTCTCCAGGGCATCTTCCTGACCCAGAGATCTATATGTATCTAAATGTAGGGGAAAGAACAGATGGCAATACACCAAAATGTTACAAAGCAATATTGGTTTCTTGAGATGACAGATGAGCTTTTTCTTCTATTTCCCACACTTTGAAAATTTTCATTATTTATTTTCACAAAGAGTTAGACATGACTGAGCAACTAACACTGCTATTAAAAAAAAAAAATTAAATGTTACTAATAAGGATTAGGGCTTCCCAGATGGCTCTGTGATAAAGAACCCACCTGCCAGTGCAGGGGATATCGGGTTGATTCCTGAGTCAGGAAGATTCTCTGGAGAAGCAAATGGCAACCCACTCCAGTATTCTTGCCTGGAGAATTCCATGGACAGAAGGGTCTGGCAGGCTACAGTCCACGGCGTCGCAGAAGAGTCAGACTAAACAACAACAACAGCAATAATCAGGATTAAATGGAAGAGCAATGGGCTTGAGTTCGCAGGGATAAAGGAATTTTGGAACATTTTCTTTAAAAAGCAATTCGACTAATTTTAAATATATGTAGCAACAAGGATAAACTGATGAGTTTACGAACAGAGGCTCACCTTAAACAGATAAAAGTAATGTACTATTAACAGTTTATATGCAATATATTATGCAGTTTGAGAACAGCTTTCTCTCTTAAGTAGGTTAAACCTGTCTCTGTAGTCTTGTTTGCACCATTGCTTTACATCTGACCCCCTCCTTAAAGTACAAAGATAAACTTAAACCCAATTAAGATTGCATTATCCCTGGTTCTTGTTAACAAAATTTAACACAGCAAAAATTTCTCATGCATCATCACTTATCAAATGATTAAGGTTTTGTGTTCATTAAAACAAAACCAAAGTAACTGTAACTTTGTCTACCTTCAACACAGGTTCACAGACCCCCATTCTCAGTCCTACACTAAGATTTCTTGTGCATCTATGCTATATGAAGAATAGTTTTAGGTATTTTATGTATTTCATTTAATTTTCTTGACAGTCCTATGAGGCTGGAAGTTTGGTTTCCAATATAATAATGAGACATAGGTATTAGAGAGCTGTGACTTGCTCAGGGTCCCACATCCATAGACGTGTATTCCATCATTTACTCATTCAACAGAGGTTAACTGAGCCACTGTTTTTGTTTTTTTTAAGTATAGTTGATTTACAATGTGTTAGTTTCAGCAAAGTTAGTTTCACACAGCAAAGGGATTCAGTTATGAGTGAATGTTAGTCACTCAGGCGTGTCATTTGTGACCTCCATGGATTGTAGCCCACCAGGCTCCTCTGTCCATGGAATTCTCCAGGCAAGAATATTGGAGTGGGCAGCCATTCCCTTCTCCAGGGGATCTTTCTAACCCAAGGATCGAACCCACATCCCCTGCGTGTGTGTGTATGTGTACATGTTCTTTTTCAGACTAATCTCCATTATAGATTATTGCAAATACTCAATTATTTCCCCATGCTATACAGTAGGTTCTTGTTTATCTATTTTATGTATACTAGTCTGTATCTGTTAATTCCAAACTCTTATTAATTTATCCCTCTCCCCTTTCCCTGTAGTAACCGTGACTTTATTTTTCTAGTAACCGTGACTTTTTTTTCTACGTCTGAGTCTACTTCTGTCTTATAAATAAGTTAATTCATATTGTTGCTTTAGATTCCATATAAAAGTGATATTATATGATATTTGTCTTTCTCTGTCTAATGTATTTCACTTAGTCTGATAACCTCTATGTTGATCCATGTTCCTGCAAATGACATTATTCCATTCTTTTTTATTGAGCAACTATTAATATTTTTGTGAGGTTCTAAAAGTGGCAGCAAGAAGTGGGAGCATAAGAGGGCTTAGCTACCCCCATAATCTATTAGCTATGACTAGGTCAGTCCAAGTACATGTAAGACTTAGTCACAGCAGTGTGCCTGCCATGCAAACAGGCTTCCAGACATGGACTCCAGGCCCCTTCCCCTCCATGTGTCCCACCACCTCTTCTAAATAGAAATTCTATCAACATCACTGGTATAGATTAGTGCTTAGGCTGCAAAAATACCTAGTGTGGTCAGTCTAGTCCACAGCCAGAGTCTAGAATTCACTAGAGTCCAAAACATTCTGATAATGTATAGGAGACTGCACGCACATTCATGTATATATACATGTGTGTTTCTAAAACTGAGTCCACAACTTCTAGATTCCCAAAGGTTGTGAACTCCTTACTCCGTGGTCTGTCTAATGCAAAAGTCCAAGCTCTGCTCACCATACCGTACAAACTGTCTCAAAGTTATACTTTCAGAGTAATACTCTATGATCCTTCTGATTAATTGAGGAAGAAAATCTTCATCACGTACAGTTCTTTACAATAGACCAGTGAAACCTCATGTCATGTAGCTCAATCTAATTGATCCTGATTTTTGTAGCAAATAAAATAGCAAGTGTTTGGCTTTTGCTCTTTGAATTAAAGAACTGAAGTGAAGATGAACGAAATTTCAAAGGTGCCAGTACACAAATAATTAATAGTACAGGTGGGGTTGGCCTATTCACGACCCAACTCATTTCTGCCACTGCTATGGGTCAGTTCATAAGCTTGACTAGTATTTATACTGGTTAAAAGCCTAGAGTAACTATATTATTAAACATAGGGAAAAACTGAAGATTTTACCAACCAATTTAATTCTGTATATGTGATTTTATTAGTCATTCAAAACAATCTGAACTGTTTTTTGAATATTTTTTCAAAGTACAATACTCTATAATGTGGCCTCCATGTACTACAGACACTGAGATGTTGTAACAATTTTTACCAACGTACAAAATAACCTGGATATCAGTACAGGTGGAGGTTCATCTCTGTTCAGAATAGAGGCTAATAAATGATGGGTAAATATAACAAGAGCATATATTTTAGGGTACTTCTTTACCTCAAAATAGTTACCCTTGTAGCTTACCAAGGTAGTAGCATGTTTGTCAAAACGGGAGTTTCCCCAAATAAATTGTGGATTTTATTTCTGCTTCAAAACTCACTCAAAATCATAACTTGGATCCTCAAACTCGATCTTTTCTATTAACATCAGAATCAATTAGAAAGCCTCCTAAAATCTGAGATCACTGTAATGTACTGGCAAAGTTCAATTCTATGGAATCTTTGTTCAGGTTTGGAGCCAGGAGTCCATACATGTAAGCTTCTCAGGAGCTTCTGACTCACATCCTGCGGTGGAAACATCTTGATGTAGGGTGTCTTGGGCTGTAAGAACAACCTGAACTTCCTGATTCAATTGGCTTAAGCCTCGAAGAAGAGTTCCCCCTGGTTACCTTGCTTAGAGTCACAGCAGGTCTGGACATCACCTACTTCAATGTCCCAAGGCAGGATAGATCAACTCTTCATTTTTTTTCTTTATTTTAGTGACCCTAGCCAACAGCCTCTCATGGGTATTTGGCCAGAATTGTCTTACATGTCAACATCTAGAAGCATCCACTGGTAAAGATTTTGGGGCCATCACAAACAGTTAAGACTAATTTAAAGTGAACCCTAAGTTCCTGAGAGAGGGGTTATGGGTTATGACAGTAACAATGTGGGCCCTTGGGGTCCCTGAAGTGAAGGTGCTCAGTCGTGTCCGATTCTTTGTGACCCCATGGACTGTAGCCCACCAGGCTCCTCCATCCATGGAATTTTCCAGGCAAGAGTACTAGAATGGGTTGCCATTTCCTTTTCCAGGGAATCTTGCCAACTGGGGGATCGAACCCAGGTCTCTTGCATTGCAGGCAGACGCTTTACCGTCTGAGCCACCAGTTGCATTTCATCTAAGTCAGGAGCAACACAGCCAGTGGTTACTGCCACTTCCAAGCAAAACAGCACGGTACAAAACAAAAAGTGCACAGCTATTAGCAAAAGACAGAAGAAAAAAAAAAACTCAGAGAGTAGGATCCTCTATTTGAAGGAGAATTAAACACACACGTGAGAGAATGAAGAAGCCAATTGTAAGTGACTTACACTCTTCACCTGATTTCTGAAAGGCATACAAGGATGGAAATGAGTGAACGGTTGTTTTTAATCTAAAAAGCTATTTATTTATTTGGCTATGTTGGGTCTTAGCTGCGGCAGGCATCGATCTTTGTGCTGTGCATAAGTGCAACGGCTCTGTAGTTGCCCAGCACCATGTGGGATTTAGTTTCCCCACCAGAGATCAAAGCCAATCCCTCACATTGCAGAGCAGATTCTTAACCACTGGGCCACCAGGGAAGTTCCTGAATAAAGTGTTTGTGCTGCATACCAAGTTGATTCAGTCATGTTCAGCTCTTTGTGACCTCATGGACTATAGCCCACAAGGCTCCTCTGTCCAGGATTTTCCCAGCAAGAATACTGGAGTGGGTTGCCATGCCCTTCTCCAAGGGATCTTCCTGACCCAGGGATTGAACCCACATCTCCTGTCTCTTGCATTGGCAGGCAGGTTCTTTACCACTAGCGCCATCATAAGCTGAACACTGTCAGCTGGCTTATTTATTCAAGAAACATTTTCTGAGTTCCTACTCACATGAGGACTGTGCGATGTGAAGCTGAGTGAGATGGGGATTCTGTCCTCCATGAGCTTTCAAAATAATGAAAGAAACTAACATCCATGCACTTCACTGATGGTAGTGAGTGTGATCCTGGATACACCACAGAGAGGAAGGGTTTCGAAAGGAGGGTGCTAATCCACAGGGAGAAAAATTAGGGAAAGAAAACTCAGAGGGCTGCCTCAGAGCTGTGTTGACAATGTGACTCTCAGATCTAAACAATTCAGCATTTAGGACTGCGAAGCACTTGCACCATGAATAGAGATGTCAGCTCACTCTCCACTTTCATTTTCATTTTCATCCAGAGTGACGTACTCTGCATATAAGTTAAATAAGCAGGGTGACAATATACAGCTTTGACATACTCCTTTTCCTATTTGGAACCAGTCTGTTGTTCCATGTCCAGGTCTAACTGTTGCTTCCTGACCTGCATTCAGGTTTCTCAAGAGGCAGATCAGGTGGTCTGGTATTGCCATCTCTTTCAGAATTTTCCACAGTTTCTTGTGATCCACACACTCAAAGGCTTTGGCATAGTCAATAAAGCAGAAATAGATGTTTTTCTGGAACTCTCTTTCTTTTTTGATGATCCAACTGATATTGGCAATTCGATCTCTGTTTTCTTTGCCTTTTCTAAAACCAGCTTGAATGTCTGGAAGTTCACAGTTCACGTACGGTTGAAGCCTGGCTTGGATAATTTTGAGCATTACTTTACTAGCATGTGAGATGAGTGCAATTGTGCGGTAGTTTGAGCATTCTTTGGCATTGCCTTTCTTTGGGATTGGAATGAAAACTGCAGAGTACATTATGCATTATATGCAGAGTACCTCATGAGAAACACTGGACTGGATGAAGCACAAGCTGGAATCAAGGTTGCTGGGAGAAATATGAATGACCTCATGTACGCAGATGATACCACACTTAAGGCAGAAAGAAAGAAAAACTAAAGAACCTCTTGATGAAAGTGAAAGAGGAGAGTGAAAAAGTTTGGCTTAAAACTCAACATTTGGAAAACTAAGATCATGGCATCTGGTCCCATGACTTCATGGGAAATAGATGGCAAAATAGTGAAAACTTTATTTTGAGGGGCTCCAAAATCACTGCAGATGGTGACTGTAGCCATGAAATTAAAAGATGTTTACTCCTTAGAAGAAATGTTATGACCAACCTAGACAGCATAGTGAAAAGGAAAGACATTACTTTGCCAACAAAGATCCATCTAGTCAAGGCTATGGTTTTTCCAGTAGTCATGTATGAATGTGAGAGTTGGACTATAAAGAAAGCTGAGCGCCGAAGAACTGATGCTTTTGAAATGTGGTGTTGAAGAAGACTCTTGAGAGTCCCTTGGACTGCAAGGAGATCCAACCAGTCCATCCTAAAGGGAATCAGTCCTGAATATTCATTGGAAGGAATGATGCTGAAGCTGAAACTCCAATACTTTGGCCACCTGATGGGAAGAACTGACTCATTAGAAAAGACCCTGATGCTGGGAAAAATTCAGAGCAAGAGGAGAAGGGGATGACAGAGGATAAGATGGTTTGGTAGCATCACTGAATCAATGGACATAAGTTTGAGTAAACTCCAGGAGCTGGTGATGGACAGGGAAGCCTGGCATGCTGTGGTCCATGGTATTGCAAAGAGTTGGACACGACTGAGCGACTGGACTGAACTGAACTGTTCTGTGCTTAGTCGTTCAGTCATGTCCCACTCTTTGCGACCTCGTGGACTGTAGCCTGCCAGGCTCCTCTGTCCATGGGGATTCTCCAGGCAAGAATACTGGAGTAGGTTGCATGCCCTCTTCCAAGGGATCTTCCCAACCTAGGGAGTGAACTCTGGTCTCCCACATGCAGGCAGATTCTTTATCATCTGAGCCACCAGGGAAGCCCAGGAATACTAGAGTGGGTAGCCTATCCCTTCTCCAGGGGATCTGACTGACCCAGGAATTGTACTGGGGTTTCCTGCATTGCACATGGATTCTTTACCAGCTGAGCTACCAGGAAAGCCCGGTATTTACCACATACCACTGTATTATGCACATGATAAAACATACTACAAAATGAAAATTCAAAATAAAAATTTGGTTGCAGTATACTCCAAAATGAAGATCTTTCATTTTAAACATGAAGTTTTTATCTACTAAAAGCTATTTATCCCTGAAATAATTATTAATAATAATATTTTTAGGAGAGCCATGTGACTGTCAGATCTAAACAATTCAGCATTTAGGACTGCAAAGCGCTTGTACCGTGAATAGAGATGTCAGCTCTACGACGCTCTTGTTGTTTGCTTATGTTTGCATTTTTTGTTGTTGTTTTTTCTCTCGCACCCATAGTTTCTATAATCTTTTCAAGCTGCTTTTGCATTTCATGAGGTTTGGTTCGGAGAGAGATAGATCTTGTTACATGAATCACTGCGCACTGGGCCACAGGCAAGCTGCAGCCCATCACGATAGTCTGACAATAGGTGGGAGGTAGGACATCCCTTACCCTCTGTACATGGGTGTCTCACGTATAGACACAGACACCCCAGAAGGTACCCACTGTCATCTACATCTTTAATATTATTAAAGGCTAATCTCTCTTATTTAAAAAAGAAACTAATTATGAGTAGAAGCTCTTTCCTCTCCTACAGCTGTTCTGTACATCCTGCTTACAAGACCACTGCCAAAGCAACTGAAGACAGGATTCATTAGGGGGAGTACTGCTACAGGAAGCTACCAATACAAAGCTAGGGAGCCAGACATAAGTTCAACATGGACTTAAGGCCCTTTAAGCTGAAAAGACCATTTAACATCATGGTACCCCAAAAGATGGAGGAAGGTGGTAAGCTTAACATCTTAGCCCAGTGGTTAGCACAGTGTTTCTTACACTATCTGGTGAATTTGAATCAATGGGCAGTACAGTTAAACATAAAATTCTAGCCCCATTCCAAGAGTTCCTGATTCAGTGGATCTAGAGTGAGATCCAAGAAATTGTATTTCCAATGGTTTTCCAGTGAAGCTGATGCTGCTGACCTGGAGACCACACTTTGAGAACCTTGATCCATTGACCTTTAGGAGATGGGCAGAAGAAACTCTCATGAATCATATGTAGAAGGATCAACCAGCATAGAGGAAGAAAAACCCAGATCACAGGAAGCAAGATGGGATATTGTTGGGACGGTCGGAACCAGCATCACTCTCGATAGGTGCCAAGAAGACAGGTAAGTCCAACAGGTGTCCACTGGATTTGGAGACAAGAAAGGTTCTAGGCTCGTGGAGGTCTCTTAGAGCAGCCATTGCTAACCTTTTTGGCACCTAGGAATGGTTTTCTGGAAGATGATATTTCCATGGACTGGCATGGTGCTGGTGGGTGGGATGGTTTCTGAATGATTTGACGCAGGCCCCTATGCACCTTCAGAGAGCATGGCCCTTCTGGCCTTGATTTCAGACTTAAGGCCTCCAGAATTGTGAACCAATAAATCGCTTGGTTTTAAGCTACCAAGTCTGTGATGATTTGTTATGGAGCTCTAGGACCTATAAACCACAGCAAGGATTGAGTGATAGGAGGTGGGTAGAGGGCTCTTTTAGATGGACTCCCAGGGAAAGGGCCCTGGGAGGAGGGTATATTTGTATAGAAAGCAGTGATGGTCTAGTGGAAGAAGCTTCCAAATTGAGAAACAGGATGTGCAAAGGCCCTGTGGTAGCAGATGATGGGCTGGTCTAGAGAGTGACCATGTAGGGAGGGGAATCCTGTGGATCGGAGCTCAGGGAAGGGCCTTCTGAGGATGGGACATGTAAACAAGAAACCTAGAGGCAGGTGCCCTCATAGAGGGAAGAGCCAGGTTAGAGCCTCAAGCAGGACTGAGCTTGGCATGTGTGTGACCCCAAAGACCATTGTGGCAGGGGTGCCATTGACTGCAGAGGTGGATGGGGGGGGCACCCTGTGGGCTGGAGGCTACTGGTACTGATTCTGACAAAAACTTGCTGGAGTTCAAAGCTTTTTTTTTTTTTTAATGATTCAGAAGAACTGAAAGCAAAGATGAGACCACCAAGGGGACTGTTTCAGCACCAACACTTCTCAGCCTTAAGTGGCACCAGAATCACATGGACAGAGTGTTAAAGCAGAACCCTGTGCACTGTCCCAAGAGATCCGGGGTTTAGCGGATCTGTGCAGGGCCTGAAAATGTGCATTTTGTACAAACTCACAGGTGGGGCTGCTGCTGCGGGGCCATGGACGGCACTGTGAGAAGTGCTGGTCCAGATAAATGCCTCCTTTTCTAGAGAAGAGAAAACTCTGGAAAGCACAAGTGGCGACCACAGCCACTGCTGAGAACAGAATCGGACCAGTTTTGCAGACCCAAGTCCGTGCTCTCTTTCCCTCACCCTCAAACATCCTGCCTGTGGCCAGACAGTGCTATTTGGAGCTCAATGAAAAATCTGTACTTAGGGGACTTCCCTGGTGGTCCAGTGGTTAAGAATTCACCTTGCAATGCAGGTGAGGCAGATTCGATCCCAGGTTGGACAGCTAAGATCCCTCATGCCTCCGAGCAACTAAGCCCATGCACTGCAACTACTGAAGCCCGAGTGCCACAACTAGGGGGTCCGTACACTGCAATGGCTTGAGCCAGCTCTAGTGAGGTGGATGAAACTGGAGCCTGTTGTACAGAATGAAGTAAGTCAGAAAGAAAAACACCAATACGGCGTATTAATGCATATATATGGAATTTAGGAAGATGGTAATGATGACCCTAAATGCGAGACAGCAAAAGAGACACAGATATAAAGGACAGACTGTTGGACTCTGTGGGAGAAGGTGAGGGTGGGATGATTTGAGAGAAAAGCATCAAAACATGTATGTTACCATATGTGAAATAGATGACTAGTCCAAGTTGGACACCTGAAACAGGGCACTCAAAGTCGGTGCACTGGGACAACCCTGAGGGATGGGATGGGGAGGGAGGTGGGAGGGGGCTTCAGGATGGCGGACACATGTACACCCATGGCTATTAATGTCAATGTAAGGCAAAAACCATTACAATATTGAAAAGTAATTAGCCTCCAATTAAAATAAATTAATTTAAAAAAGAGCCTGCATGTTGCAACTAAGACCCCCACATGGATAAATAAATATTTTTCAAAGTTATGCTTAAATAAACTCAATCCTCACCCATCACCCTTCCCTTTCAATAAACATTCCCAGGTATTCAGTGTGTGTGTGTGTGTGTGTGTGTGTGTGTCTTGGGACACACATCCACCTTTCTATTCTGCACCTCTGGTTAGATCAGTATTTAAGGAGATGGGGAGAAGCTGGATAGCTCTGTAGGAAAACAGAAATAGAAAACCAAGGTAAATATAAAGCATGAGATAACTGATTTAGGAAATTACAATTAAGGAATACATGGTAACTTACTCTGCATTTTTTTTTTCTTTTTCAAAGGCTTCATCCATTGCTTTACCTACAAAACCTGGATTAAGATTTTAAAGAGGTTTTATAGTCTTGGAATGAAAGGAACTAGGTCAAAATGTGCTCTGATTATTTGGTTTCCAGCTTTAAATTTTTCAGAAGCTGATGGGTTACAGAGTATGATCAAAACTCGTCCAGGAAGGATTCTGAACTCTCGATGATTGGGCAACTTTCCTTTCCAGCCAGCAGCTCCTACCACCACCTACTAAGACCATGTTATCTAAACTAGTTTTAGGTTAGTTTTGTACCTAAACTAACTTGAGATCTTTTTTTTCTTCATTGTGTTTCCTTCCACTGGAAAGCTCTTCAGAGCAACTGTCATGAACTCAATGGGTATGGACTGAACAGAAATCCACAAAGGTTCCTGTTTCTCTGTAAAAACATTAGACCCATCCTTTGGTGGATGAAAGGATTAAAAAAAAAAAAAAAAAAAGATGGTCTGTCTGTACCACAGAATACTATTCAGCCATTAAAAGGAAGTAAGCTCTGACACGTGCTACAATGTACATGGATGAACCTTGAAAGCAGGTGCTAAGTGAAAGAAGTCAGACACAAAGGACCGTGTATAATTCCATTTATATGGAATGAACTAACTAGATAGATTGAAACAGAAAGTACATTTGTGCTGATCAGGGGTTGGGAAGATGGAGGGGAGGAATGGGGAGTAATTGCTTAATAGGAATGGGACTTAATTTGGGGGTGATGAAAATGTTCCAGAACTAGATAGAGGTGGCGGTTTCCCAGCACTGTGAATGTACAAAATGCCACTCAATTCTTTGCTGTGAAATGGTTAACTTTATGTTATGTGTATTTCCTTTCAGTGAAACAAAACAAACAGCCACAGTGAATCTGGGACCTCATTCTGCTTGGTAAGGACAGCCTGGGACCCAGAAGTCACTGACCTTTTCAGGTATGGTGTTTATGCTCCTGTTTGCTGAAGCATCAGCTTCTCTTCCTATTTGGTGATCAGCCCACTTCTGCAGTCTAGCTAGCCTGGGCTTAGTATCAACAATAAGAGGACAGAGTATATTGTATTCATAGCAGCTAGCAGGGTGCATTGAGCAGTGAGGACGTTCGGTTTTTATTGTCACTCAACGTCTAGAGCCTGGTCTGTCCCTTCAGTGTTATCACCTGTCCTTCCTCTACGTGTCCCATCACTCCTGCCGGCCCAACTACAATTCCCTGCCCAGGCCCTTTCTATGTTTTGCCCGTGGTTCCCTGCAAACTCCATTCAAGGCTTTAACAGCATAATTTCCCTAAGGCATCTCCCAAACCACTCTCCCTCCAACACTCAGATCACTTTCCCCACTCTATTCACTTTCAGCGTTGGTTTGCCCCTCCTTGACCCAGTTCCTGGAATGAGAATGTACATCCACTTGGTTTCCAGTCTCTGGAGTCAGGCACATATATCATTGCTCCCCAAAACTGATGCCACTGGAGCCCTTGATCCTGTGGTCAACACAGGAACTTAAAACAATGTTTCCCTGACCTCTCTCTCTTAGTAGCTTTTCTTTCCAAATTGTCGTTAAAATTTGTGAGATGTGATGTTTGAGACATCAGAAGAAAGATGTGTTTTGCTCCCATCCCAATGTATCACAGCTTTTTAAGAAACCAATTACATTGCACATGCCAAGATGCTCGGTGATATTCCAGGCAAACACTGTATCTTCAGAAGTTCCAAGGAGGGACTTCCCTGGTGGCACAGTGGTTCAAAGAAACCCCTCCTTTCGATGCAGGGAACGTGAGTTCAATCCCTGGTCAGGGCACTAAGATTCCACATGCTGTGGAGCAACTAAGCCCACGAGCTGCAACTACTGAAGTGGACACCCTCTTGAATCCATGCGACACAACCAGAGAGTCCCTGCACCACAACAAAGATCCCGTGTGCTGCAACTATGACCCAATGCAGCCAAATAAATATAAATAAATAAGAATAGTTTAAAAACTATTTTAAAAAGTTCCAAGGCATACCAGGTATACAGAGATTTATACCCTCTAAGGTTAGTTTATGATATTTTTCTACCCTACCTTGAGTTGATGCTCTAAAGATAGATTTCTTGTTCTATTGCTCCATCTGCTGGCAAAACTTCATAGAACAGCTTTCTACTAACATTTTAAGTCTTTCCTAGGAAAGAAGGGGACGACAAAGGATGAGATGACTGGATGGCATCACCGACTCAATGGACATGGGTTTGGGTGGACTCCGGGAGTTGGTGATGGACACGGAGGCCTGGCGTGCTGCTGTTTATGGGGTTGCAAAGAGTCGGACACGACTAAGTGACTGAACTGAACTGAGGAAAGTTCAAGTTCATACTGTATTCCAAATTGAGCCATAAAAAAATAAAAGTGAAAACCTTTAAAGGCTACTTTTCCCCAAACGACTTCTCACTTCAAGTGCCTTTCTCATGAATTCTTTTTTTTTTTCATTTTTTAATAGATTATATTTTTTAATTTTAAAATTTTTATTTTTTTTTCCATCTCAGGTGTACATGAGTTCCCAGTCTTGAACCCCCTCCCCCACCTCCCACCCCATATCAACTCTCTGGATCATCCCCATGCACCAGTCCCAAGCATCCTGTATCCTGTATTGAGAATTCTTTAACTGTGGGAGATGTCAAGATCACAGATCTTTTTTCAAATTTTTCAAACTCCTCTGAGCACAAGAATCACCTGGTGTCACTTGTTCAAAGAAAATTCCTTGCTTCCAGCCCAGGAAGCAAGATTCCTGGGCTCTTGACTCTACAGAATCAAGATTACCTGGGAATGTATGTTTTCAAAACCACCACCACTGACCCCCAGTGAATTTTTACAATTAAGCTACCATGAGAAACACTGAAATCTAGCCTGATCCTTTCAGCGCACAAATGAAGCTCTGGGGCTGTGGACTTGGGGAGGTGGCCTGGGGAGACTGCAGCCCTCTCCAACCCCCATTCTGACTCTGACCGAAGTATACACTCTTAAGAAGGAATAAGAAAATATTTGCTGTATAAATGTCCCATTAAAGCCAGTCCCTAGAAGCACTCCCATTTGTTTTTGTTCAGTCATTAAGTCATGCCCAACTCTTTGCGACCCCATGGACTGCAATATGCCAGGCTTCCCTGTCCTTCACTATCTCCCAGAGTTTGCTCAAACTCGTATCCATTGAGTCAGTGATGCCATCCAACCATCTAATCCTCTGTTGCCTCCTTCTCCTCCTGCCCTCAATCTTTCTAGGGTCTTTTCCAATGAGTCGGCTCTTCAAATTAGGTGATCAGAGTATTGGAGCTTCAGCATAAGTCCTTCCACTGAATATTCAGGGTTGATTTCCTTAAGGATGGACTGGTTTGATCTTGCTGTCCAAGGGACTCTCACAAGTCCCCCCACAATAAGGAAGTTACTGAATTGTTACTGAACTTAACTAGTCACATGGTCACCATCCGTCTCACTTTCCAGCCTGACAAATAATTCCATTCTATCTTACAATATGTAGTTTTAACTGTTTTGGTTTTGTCCAGTGAGGAAATGAATTTCTATTGAGGGCATGGAGCTCACTGTTTCTGCTATCAATGCAGACATTGGACCAGTTATATGAACACGTTCTGCATTTTTCAGACATGTAAATTAGCAGGTCCCAACTATGAATCTACAGATCCGGAAGCTCTAGTGCTGGGAGCAGTGCGATCTGTGGTTTTAACCAGCCCTCCAGGTGACCCTGATACAGAACAAGTTTGAGAACCCTTCTCCTCCATGGGAACACGCATGCACTCAGCCCCCAAGTTGTTGATCTGGAAAGTTATATGTGTAGGTACATAGCCAGCCACCTGGCGTTCCAGCTCGAGAATGCAGTTTTATCTCTTTGGAGGCAAAATTCAAATCTCATTTGTTTATTTGATAAATGAAATAGCTTATTTTAAGAGACCAATGCAAGAGTAAATTTCTTCTTTTTCTTTAACAGCAGGGCACTCAAAGCACACCTGGTTACAATTTCAGTTTCTCAATGGCATGTTGAGTGCACAGCCCGGCTTCACGAGCAGGAACAAATCAAGACCACTGCAATCTTTGCCAACTGCGGAGAAGGCAGTAGCACCCCATTCCAGTACTCTTGCCTGGAGAATTCCATAGATGGAGGAGCCTGATGGGCTGCCGTCTCTGGGGTTGCACAGAGCCGGACACGACTGAAGCGACTTAGCAGCAGCAGCAGCAGCAGCAGCACAGGTGTTCCAGGTACAACTCAGGCAAGGTGTGGGCGGGGTCTGGGCGGGGCTTGTCTGGCCCAGCCTCCTTCTGCACCCTGCCGAAACTGCCATTCCCTGGCAGCCAATCAGTACCTAGCACAGGCCGCTGCCCGCCATGCCGTTAGCTCGGTTGCCACGTGCTGAGCAGTTTACTCCTTGAAGTCAGTGTCCATCCGCCCTGAAAAAAGAGGACCCTTCCCATTTCCATTGGCCCCCAAGGCCCTTCAATCGCCCGAGTGGGCATCGAGGTAAGAGCAAACCCAGCAGCTCTGCGGGGTCGAGAGGCACAGGGGTCCCTTTGGGCTGGCATCGTGGCTCAAAGTCCCAAGTCCCGGCGCGGAGGAATCTGATGTGAGAAAACCGTTGGCTGCGCCACGGTAACTGTTAGTGGGGCCCAAGCGTCCGCTAGCTTGGGGAGGTTGCGACTGCGTAGCTGCAGACCAGCACCGCCGGGTTGTTAGCCTCCGGCTCCAGCCTGCGTGCCTGCGGCGGGGCACCCTCCACGGCGGTCCTTTAGCCTGTGCTGAGTCCTGTATTGAGGTGTCCTCTGCCGTCAGTGGGCGCGGGTTGGGGCGGGGAAGCGAGCGGGATCCGGAGAAGGACTGGGGACCGCGACGGGCAGCCCTGGGGCGCGGGAGGATCAGGTGCATGTTTGGGGTGGACACTAATGTCCCTGCCCCTGGAATGGGTGTCCACTTGACCTGGATGTCCTTTGTAGCTGGTGTGGTGCCTTTGAGCACCAGCTCGGTTTCTCACCTCCAGGTGATGGGAGTGGCTTGTGGTCCAGCCTGGGGGATGTTGAAGTGGGGAGGTCACAGCTGAGTCCAGCTCATATGCAGTGGACCTGGGTATGGGGTCGACCCGCGCGGTCTGGCTTTGACGCTGTGGGTAGCGCGCTCCAGGGCCCTCAGGCTCAGCGATCATCAGAACCACCTGGAGTGAACCGGGTTTCTCTCTGGGGACTCGGAGTGGGACCCCACATTCCAGTTTGCATTTCAATCAGGTGCTAGGTGTTGCCAGTCCAGGAGCATGCTCTGAGAATTACTGCAGTAATTAAAAAAAAAAAATCCCTTATTGGGGTGGCAGTTCAGCTTAGTACTAGGTTTTTACAACATATGCACATAGACACTGCTGGTTGCTATGCTTTGGGCTTAGGTGCAAAGGACTAGACTGATTAGCAGTCGTGTCTAGAGGAGCTCTTGAAATGTGTGTGTGAGAGGGAGGAGGAACTGCTTACCCATGAGATGTGGTAGTTGCTGTAATACACATGCAAACAACTTGGTACAGGAAAGTAGAAGAGATGGCCTTTTGGCTGATCCTTAAAGGAGAAGCTGAATTCTTCCATTTCAGAGAGGAGAGTAAGGTGCTTTAGCAAAGGATGTGTGTGCCCTGGGACAGAGTGCATCAAGGAATTTATCATAGCTGGTGCGTGGAGGAAAGTAGTGTTTGCTGGAGTCTAAAGCAGAGATCTCCAGATTTGATTCAGTTGACCATCAGTAAGAGACTTGGGCGTATATGCCTGTGTGCTCCACGCGTGAGTTATGTATGTATGCGTGCTCAATCATGTCAGACTCTGCGACCCCATGAACTGTAGCCCACCAGGTGGTTCTGCTGGGGTTATCCCGGCTAGAATACTGAAGTGGGTTGCCATTTCGTCCTCTAGGGGATTTTCCTGACCCAGGGATCAAACCCACGTCTCCTGGGGCTCCTGCATTGGCAGGCGAATTCTTCACCACTGAGCCACCTGGGAAGGCCGAAGTTATGTATGTATAACAACTGTCATAATATACATAACGTAAATTCAGAATACTTTATAATGGCATTAAAAATTAGTTCTAATATGCTGGTTTCTCAGCAGATGATATTGTGTAACCTGCTTTGGAAATTGCTGATTAGATCATTAAAGTTTTTACAGGGATGTGAGCTAATGTATTTTTAGTCGTTTAGTGTTTGATAAAGAGACCTTTAAAAGTGTAGTGTCATTAGATTTGTCTTCCTAGGAAGATTTCCATGGAACAAAAATGTTTAGAAGCTGAGAAAACTCAGAAAAGGCTTATCCTGACTTAAAGCGGAATGATTTAATTGTAAATAGTGTCATCATCTGCCCCTCTTTAGAACCTTAGATAGTCTCTCTGTGAACTGAATGTCAAATCCAAGCTCATTACCTTTCAGTCACAATGGGCATCTTTTAGTCCTGCAGACGAGCCAAGCCCTCAGCACATAGTCACAAGCTGTTCACTCTTGTCTGAAGAGTGATCCCACTGCTGCTGCTAAGTCACTTCAGTCGCGTCCGACTCTGTGTGACCCCATAAATGGCAGCCCACCAGGCTCCCCCATCCCTCGGATTCTCCAGGCAAGAACACTGGAGTGGGTTGCCATTTCCTTCTCCAGTGCGTGAAAGTGAAGTCACTGAGTTGTATCCCACTGTTAGCGACCCCATGGACTGCAGCCCACCAGGCTCCTCCATCCATGGGATTTTCCAGGCAAGAGTACTGGAGTCGGGGGCCATCGCCTTTTCGGAGTGGTCCCACCTAACCTTCCAATTCCGAGTCCTCCTGCATCTCAGTTTAAGTGTTAGCTTTGTCGCAGACAGACCTCTTCAGTATGTAAATTAGTTCCTGCTTTCCTCTTTGTAAGCACGTTCTTCTCTGTTCCTCATTAGACTTCAATATTTGTAGTTATGATTTTTTTCTGCCGTTTCCACAAGGGCTCACACGTGTTGAATGGTATGCCAGGCACTTTGTGCTCCATGTGTGTTCGCATTGAGTTGTTCTCAGTTGACCTGTGTGGTACAGGTTGTTATTGACTATTTTATAGATAAAGACGCGAGTCACAGGTTATGTGATTTGCTTCACAGGTCATGTGAAGAAGAGCCAGTCTGGCTCTGATAATAACCTGATGATACTGCTTTCTACCCTGTAGCTGGGGGTGACTTGGTGGAGAGCCTTTTATACAGGTTAATATATTTGATGCCTGACAGATCCTGGCTTCCATTAGATACTCATTTACAGGGTGCTGTTGAAAAAATGTAGGGAATTGTTGATCACGTGTGGTAGGAGCAGTAAAGGAGTAGTTGGAGGTGAATGACTCTGTTTCCTTAGAGGCAGAGTGGATGCCACTCATCAAGAATGAAATTATGGGACATAAATGATGTGGTAAAAAAAAAAAAAAAGATTAAGCTACATGCAATTGTGGAATGATCCAGGAAGATGCAGTAGTGTATGTATGGATAAGAATTACTTCAAGAAAAAAAAAAAAAAAAAAGAATTACTTCAAGGGCCTGGCATAGAGCTCACCATAAGAGCCCTCTTTCATAGATTACATGTCTAGATGTGAAAGAACTATTCACCAGTATCTTAACACTTTTTATATTGAGAGATGAACTATTACATGAAAATAAGTCTTCCACTTCAGTGCTGTCACCTGGCACAGGGGCACTTAAGTTTTGCTGGAGGTGGGGATATCGTCTTAAGAGGCAATATTGGATAGTGCCTTAAGAGGCTAGGAAACTCTGTGATGACCCAGGAGCTTATTTTAGAGTCTTAACCAAATCAGTTTCAAGCGAGCGTTGTAGAAACACTCAAATGTAATTGCAAACACTGAATGTTGTCTTCATGATTATTTCCTGTTAAGAAAAAGGAAAATGACTGGGAGAGCCAGAGCAAGAGCAAGAGGAAGGGCTCGCGGTCAGGAGATGGTGCAGCACGTGGGCGCCTCTGCGGTGAGTGTGCCGCTCTTTGCTAACTGCAGGGAGAGTCCTTGAGAAACAAACTGGCTAAGCCTTCATCAGTTTAGGCTGTCAAATTAAATTTAAAATCTGTCCTGTGAAGGAGGTAGGAACTGAACAAGGAAGATTGTGTTCTGTGTCCTGAGGGTATTGAAAGCTGGTTCTTGACTTCACTTGGTAACCCTTCTTGAAGAAATTTCTTTATATTTGATTACTAATTTCGATCAGTTTTGGTTGAATGCCTTAGATTGGTTTGACTAGTTATTTCCTCTGATGTCTATGACCTCTTGACACAGAAAGAATGCTGTTCTTTATTTGCATATAACTGCAGAGTCAGCAGCCTGGTTACATTCAGCCTCGACCTCAGCAGCCGCCAGCAGAGGGGGAATTAGTTGGCCGTGGACGACAGAGAGCAACAGCAGGAGCGACAGGGAAGTCACAAGGTGAAGGGAGAGGGGAAGGGCTTCTTGTGTGTGTGTCTGTGCGCTTGTAGCACTAGACAGGGAGCCGCTACCAAACTTCTGCTTAAAGGAAAAAGAGTCCCAGCATCTCCCTCAGGCTGTGCAGCCTGCCACTGATCGCAGTGCCTCAGGATTTCTTTTCTTGGCAACTAAAAAGGGCAAACAAACACTAGAGCCCCCACGAGCTTTTACAAAGCAGGTAAATTCTAAACTGATTATAAATGTGCTTATTATGCATTAATCAATTTAGAACATTCTCTTGGCTTCTTTAGTGGTTTTATCAAAGCTGTACCGACTTTAGTGTTTGTAACTTTGACTTAATATATTCTCATGTGTGTGGTATTGGTTCATCCTGTTTCTCAGATGGAGAAACCGAGGTCAAAGTTGTGGCAGCCAGTAGAGTCAGAACACGGGTTCTGATTCCAAAAATGGTGCTTTCTCCCTGCATTGTTGCAAAAGCTAATTTTTTTGGATGCTTGGTATAAGATTCTAATAGTTACTAAGTTTGGTTTTAGAATTGGAAAAAAACCAAATTCATATATATATGTAGAGAATTAATGTAGTACCAGTGGCTTTTAAAACCCTGGGATTGGCATGGGAAATGGGCAATAAAAGTATTGATGCAAATGGAAAACTTGAGAACAAAGTTGGTTCCTTGCTTTATGCCTTGCACCACAATATGACCAAATATTTAGTCATCACAGATGAAACCCGTGAAATTTAGGAAACATGGATAAATCTAAGATGAACTTGAAGTGGTATGAATTGAACTGTGACAGATACTGTCAGTGTCAAGAGACAACTTGGAAACTTACTGAAATTAGAGAACAGCTCATCTTTCTGATACCCAGAGCAGTCTTATGAATCTGTGATGGGAAAGTGGACAAAGGAAGGACAAATCATTGAAAAGTGCAAAGGGCAGTGAAAATGCTAAGCCTTACCATTAAGTTTAAATTGAACTGGAGCGTTTTTTAATCTGGTTATTCTCCATTTTGTTTTTTGCCAGTTTTGGCAATTTTAAAACTGGAACTTGTGTTCCATGTAGGATTGTACTAACTTTTGGATGGCGTTTGTACTGTGTAGCAGGATTACACTTTTAGTAGCAGTTATGTTCGTGGTAATTTATCCAGACACTGAATAAGTACCTGATTGTGTAAGACTGTTAACTACATTCAAGACCGCAACGCTGGAAAAACCTATTCGGTAAGGGTAAAACCTGCTGTACTTTAATAACAGTGGAGCACCAATTAGCCATTTTAAGAATGTAAAAACTTGACTGAAATGAAAACAAGTTGTAAAACAGCTTTGCATTTTTAGTAAATATGTGTTATTGTTGGTCAGTTGCTAAGTCGTGTCTGACTCTTTTTGACCTCATGGACTATAGCCTGCAGGCTCTTCGGTCAACAGGATTTTTCAGGCAAGAATACTGGAATGGGTTGCTGTTTCAGGGATTGCACCCGCTTTTCCTGTGTTTCCTGCATTGCAGGCAGATTCTTTATCGCTGAGCCATTGGGGAAGCCCCACTGGGCTACCTGTTTTAATTTTTAAGGTCCTTGATTACAGTTCATTCATGGGAATCTCCGACTCAGTGGACATGGGTTTGGGTGGACTCCGAGAGTTGGTGATGGACAGGAAGGCCTGACTTGCTGCAGTTGATGGGGTCGCAGAGTCGGACACGACTGAGTGACTGAACTGAACTGATTGAATCACTTTCCCTGGATGAACTGATTGAATCACTTGCCTCAATCTTTTTCTAAAAAATTACCCATTTAATCCAAAAAGTGAACAGGGAGATATAATCTGTTCTATTAGAAGAAATATGTCACATTAAACTATAAATGTTTCTGATAATAAAAACATAAGGTTGCATCAGTTTCAAATATATAAGCCAAGTAAGAATTCTGTATCCAGCATTATAGCAGGATATATATCCTCCAACTAAATACCTTTAGTGTGCTATATTTTTTAAATACCTTTTGAAATGATCTGATCTGGCAAGATAGTTGGAAAATCTTCAGAGGCCAAAAATGACAAGACTAAATCCAGAGTGGGAATCAAGTGCTGAAACCAGTGACTCCAAAAAACACCTCCAGGTCACCTGGTTTATTATATTTTCCCTAAATATTCTCTGTATTGATCTTCACTAATACATTTTTTTTAAACAATGACTCATGAATTTAAATTTAATTCTATGAAACTCAGTTCCCTACCTACATAAAGGTATATGCTTTTAAAGATAAGGGCCATTGTGAGGACTCAGTGATACTCAGGGTAATGCAAAGCCCTGTTTTACCGTCTTTCCCTGCTCTTGTAAGTATTACATCTGAGAAGTGCTTCTCACAATAAGCGTTCAAGTATCCACTGTGTTTTAGAAATTAAAATGACAGCCTTAACAGATTTATCACTAATGAGACATTAAGACCTTGAGTTTTCACTCTGTAAAGTGGGATATGGTGACATGAGAGGACTCTAAGACAATAGCATGTCCTGATTTGTGTTTTTAATAAATCATTCTGGCAGCTGCATGGAAAGGGAGCAAAGTTTCCAGTTATATCCCGTTTTAAAAAATTTATTTAATTAGAGGTTAATTACAATATTGTGGTTTTTACCATACATTGACATGAATCAAGCTCTATACAGTCAGCAAAAACAAGATTGGGAGCTGACTGTGGCTCAGATCATGAGCTCCTTATTGCCAAATTCAGACTTAAATTGAAGAAAGTAGGGAAAACCACTAGACCATTCAGGTATGACCTAAATCAAATTCCTTATGATTATACACTGGAAGTGAGAAATNCTGGATGGCATCACCGACTTGATGGACGTGAATTTGAGTGAACTCTGGGAGTTGGTGATGAACAGGGAGTCCTGGCGTGCTGCGATTCTGGGGTCACAGAGTCAGGCACGACTGAGCGACTGAACTGAACTGAACTGACATGAATCAGCCACGGGTGCACATGTGCCCCCCTGTCCAAAACCCCTTCCCACATCCTTCCACATCCCATCCCTCTGGGTTGTCATGGTGTCCCGACTTTGAGTGCCCTGTTTCATGCATCGAAGTTGGACTTGTCATCTTTTTCACATATGGTAATATACATGTTTCAGTGCTATTCTCTGAAATCATCTTACCGTCATCTTCTCCCACAGAGTCCAAAAATTTGTTCTTTACATTTGTCTCTTTCGCTGTCTTGCATATAGGGTTGTTGTTACCATCTTTCTAAATTCCATATATATATGTTAATGTACTGTATTGGTGTTTTTCTTTCTGACTTACTTCACTGTGTAATAGGTTCCAGTTTCATCCACCTGATTCAGTTCGGTTGTCTCTCAATCACGTCCGACTCTTTGCGACCCCATGAATCGCAGCACGCCAGGCCTCCCTGTCCATCACCAACTCCTGGAGTTCACTCAGTCTTGCGTCCATAGAATTTACTCAGATATATTCTTTTTTATAGCTGAGTAATATTCCATTGTGTGTATGTACCACAACTTTCTTATCCATTCATCTGCTGATGGACATCTAGGTTGCTTCCATGTCCTAGCTATTATAAACAGTGCTGTGATGAACACTGGGGTACATGTGTCTCTTTCAATTCTGATTTCTTTGGTGTGTATGCCCCTCAGTAGGATTGCTGGGTCCTATGGCAGTTCTTTTTCCAGTTTTTTAAGGAATCTCCACACTGTTCTCCATAGTGGCTGTACTAGTTTGCATTCCCACCAACAGTATAAGAGGGTTCCCTTTTCCCCACCCTCTCCAGCATTTATTGTTTGTAGACTTTTTGAAGGTAGCCATTCTGACCAGGGTGTGATGATACCTCATTGTGGTTTTGATTTGCATTTCTCTGATAATGAGTGATGTTGAGCATCTTTTCATGTGTTTGTTAGCCATCTGTCTTATTTGGAGAAATGTCTGTTTAGTTCTTTGGCCCATTTTATGATTGGGTCATTTAGTTTTCTGGTATTGAGCTGCATAAACTGCTTGTATATTTTTGAGATTAATTCTTTGTCAGTTTCACTTCCTATTATTTTCTTCCATTCTGAAGGCTGCCTTTTTACCTTGCTTATAGTTTCCTTCATTGTGAAAAAGCTTTTAATTTAATTAGTTCCCATTTGTTTATTTTTGCTTTTATTTCCATTACTCTGGGAGGTGGGTCTTAGAGGATCTTGCTGTGATTTATGTCAGAGAGTGTTCTGCCTCTGTTTTCCTCTAGTCTTATAGTTTCTGGTCTTACATTTAGATCTTTAGTCCATTTTGAGTTTATTTTTGTCTATGGTGTTAGAAAGTGTTCCAGTTTCATTCTTTTACAGATGATTGACCAGCACCAGTTTTCTCAGCACCAGTTGTTAAAGAGATTGTCTTTTTCTAATTGTAAAAAAGATTGTCTTTTTTCCATCGAATATTTTTGCCTCCTTTGTCAAAGATAAGGTGTCCATAGGTGTGTGGATTCATCTCTGGACTTTCTGTTTTGTTCCATTGATATGTATTTCTGTTTTTGTTGTGAGTACCATACTCTCTTGATGGCTGTAGCTTTATAGTGTAGTCCAGTCAGGCAGGTTGATTGCTCCAGTTCTATTCTTCTTTCTCTAGTTGTATCCCCATTTAAAACATCTTTTAAATTGACAGTTAATCAAAATTTGACTAAAGTATTAGTCGTAGCCGTACTATATGTGGAGAAGGGAGCAGACTTCATTATTGTTTATTTTCAGAAACTTGCAGTTAGGTTTTCATATCCATAACTACTATTTTTTCAAGAGAAGCTCAGATTTTTCAGGGAAGAATTCAAAGTAAGCATTTATGACCAGTTGTTGCTATCAGATTAGATTCAGTATACCTCACCTTTGTTAGTGTAGACACCTTAAGCTGAAAGTCTTTAGTATAAAAAGTTCACCAGGGGTTTATTCAGTGGCTGAGTCATGTCTTACTCTTTTGCAACCCCAGGAACTGTAGCCTGCCAGGTTCCTCTGTCCGTATAATTTCCCAGGCAAGAATACTGGAGTGGGTTGCCATTTCCTTCTCCAGGGGGTCTTCCTGATCTGTCTCCTGCATTGGCAGGTGGATTCTTTACCGCTGAACCACCAGGGAAACCCCCAGATACTAAAAGATTTTAAAATGTAAAGACACAAAGAGAACAAACAAATGGACACTAAATGGGGTATGGGGGCTGGGGGTGGGATAAACTGTGAGATTGAGATTGACATATACACACTACTATGTATAACACAGATAATGAGAAATGAGAACCTATTGTATAGCACTGGGAACTCAGTGCTCTGTGGTGACAAAGAGGGGATATATGTATATGTATAGCTGATTCACTTTTCTGTGCAGCAGAAACTAACACAACACTGTAAAGCAACTAAATTCCAATTAAAAAAACAAAAAACTAAGGAAAAAAGACTTAAAAAGAGAGCCCCTGAAAATCTTGAGGCACAAGAACCAGCATATTTAGCAGTACTTTTAAAGTGCTTTATAAATGAAGGTCTTACTTAAAACTTACCACATTCCAGTAAAAATCTGTTATAATCAATTTTTCAGGTGTGTAGAAATTGAAGCTCATATTAAAATAACTTGTTTACAAGATATATCAGGAACCGATATATTTTGTTTAAGCTACATTACTTCTTTTTGAGAAGCTGGCAATTCTAAGCTAAGTTTAGCATTTGTGATTAGAAGAGGACTGGTCTCCCTTATCTTTTTGTTCTCCCAAGTCCATGACTTCTGTCACTAAGACTTGTGTTTTGCTCAGAATGTCTGCTTGGGCTCCCTCTTGCCATCACATCCAGATTCTAGGCAAGACTGGCAGCTAGGGGCGTGGAGAATATAAAAGCCAGCCATTAATGCCCTTAAGGTGCTTTCTCAAAAATTTCATCCCATAATTTCTACAAAAGTCTCTTAGGCCATCCTTACATGCAAGGAAGGTAGAAATTTTAGGCTATTAGGTATGTGTGTGCACTCAGTCACTCAGTTGTGTCCAACTCTTTGTGAGCACATGTACTGTAGCCTACTAGGCTCCTCTGTCCACAGAATTTCTCAAGCAAGAATACTGGAGAGGTAGCCATTTCCTGCTTCAGGGGATCTTTGCAACTTAGAGCTCTAACCCTTGCCTCCTGCATTGGCAGGCAGATTCTCTACCACTATGCCACCTGGGAATCCCCTATTAGGTGTGTTACTTCCTAAATAAACTTTTAAAATAAGAATGACATATTGTTTATTGTGTAGTCAGTAGTCTCTGCTACACAAGGTAACATGCATGTTAACTGCAAGCTAGAACTTAACACTTGTCTGTATAGCTTGTATTTGTTCTTTGGTTCACATCATACTAGTTATATGAAGTGTACAGTTCAGTCGCTCAGTAGTGTCTGACTCTTTGTGAGTCCATGGACCGCAGGACGCCAGGCCTCCCTGTCCATCACCAACTCCCCGAGTCCACCCAAACCCATGTCCATTGAGTCGGTGATGCCATCCAACCACCTCATCCTCTGTTGTCTCCTTTTCCTGCCCTCAATCTTTCCCAGCATCAGGGTCTTTTCAAGTGAGTCATCTCTTCGCATCAGGTGGCCAAAGTATTGGAGTTCAGCTTTAACATCAGTCCTTCCAATGAACACTCAGGACTGATTTCCTTTAGGATGGACTGGTTGGATCTCCTTGCAGTCCAAGGGACTCTCAAGAGTCTTCTCCAACACCACAGTTCAAAAGCATCAATTCTTCGGTGCTCAGCTTTCTTCACAGTCCAACTCTTACATCTATACATGACCACTGGAAAAATTTTATGCAAATTAAAAGACTTAATAATTTGGACATTTTAACCACAGTTTTTGCAAGTAACTATGTACTGATAGTTAACCTACCAGTAGATGTGTATCGTGGTCACAGGATAGGCACAGGCTCATCCCATCCATTCTGCTGGTTTTTAAGGGAACTGGTGAGAAAATTACATTTTAAACTTCAACATTTTCTAATTCAGGTAGCACATTTAAATTTTATAAACTGCCAATTCTTACAGCTATAATTACATCATAAAAGTTGTGAAAATACTGATATTAAGGCCCTTAGGTGGTATTATACCTACAGACAGAAAAATAATTACCCAATCAGCAAATGTATGTTTCTAAGTTCTTGAATCAGTCCAGTCATCTTGATCTTGTAAAGGTATACATGTCCTGTGAGGGAGCTGAGTTTGCCTAGGGTGGTGACAAGAATGGCTTCATGGAAGAGGTTCTAGCTGAGAATTTACTTTTTTCTTTGATTGGCAGATACCTAAAACATCCTAGCAGGGTTGTTACTATGTTTAGCACCACAGGAGCCTTTAGGTTTCGTGCCATAGTGTCCTTTGGGAATGGCATTTGTCATGTTGCGTATTACTTAGACGTATTTTTTTCTTTGTTGTTCTTCTTTTTTTTTTTTTTTTTAAAAACTCCAGATATCTGCTGGATTCCAGGAGTTATCATTAGCAGAGAGAGGAGGTCGACGTAGAGACTTTCATGATCTTGGTGTGAATACAAGACAGAACCTAGATCATGTGAAAGAATCAAAAACAGGTAGGTTAATCATTAAGAATAAGTTTCATGAGATTGCTTTTCAAGTCCACAGGACAGTAAATTGAAGCACTTTCACTTAGGTATTTATTTGTATGATGAATTGCTCGGGTGAAAGAGTATGTTTGTTCAGAGACTGCGTGGATACTTCCATTTTCCTCTCCTTTTTGGTTTTGAAATAGGTTATAGATGTTTTCAGCTGCACTGAAATATTTTGATATATATTGCATAGACCACTTTTCTCCTTTAAAGCTTTTTGCTAAAAAGATTTCATTGGTTCAGTTGTAAATTACTTTAGTCTAGGGGTAATTGTTTTCTAAATGGATGCTTCCAGTAATTTATGTAAATAGAATAGTAGTCCCCAAAGTCAGATGTCTGAGAACTTGTGTTGTCTGTTGCTCTTAGCCCTTTGCTTACAGAACTGCATCTGCCTTGGCATGACTGAAGATTTCAAGGAAGCATACACTTGATGTATCAGTAATTGAATGTGACTTACTTTTACAGGTTCTTCAGGTATTATCGTAAGGCTAAGCACTAACCATTTCCGATTGACATCCCGTCCCCAGTGGGCCTTATATCAGTATCACATTGACTATAATCCGTTGATGGAAGCCAGAAGACTCCGCTCAGCTCTTCTTTTTCAACATGAGGATTTAATTGGAAGGTGTCATGCTTTTGATGGAACGATATTATTTTTACCTAAAAGACTACAGCACAAGGTTATTTCAGTTGTTGAAATGGGGAGAGGGAAATGGGGATTTCTACCTCAAAGCCAAACTGAAACATTCTAGGGTATCTTTAGAGAAACCCAAGTCTGTTAGGCTCTTGTCTGTTAGGATTTATAATGCCCCCAAAGGGTGTTTTGACATAATTGTATCATTCTCAGATCTACCTGAGTGACTTAATCACTACAATCAAGTAATAATAAAGCACTTAAAATCATTTTCTCATACCCATTCTTTTTTTTTAACTTTTCTAAATTTTCATGAGCTTGATCTTGATGGCTCAGATTGTTGCCTTAATCAACAGGCTTATGTAGTGGGCTTATTTTAACAAAAGTTTGGTTTTCCACCACTCTGGCTTCAGGTTACTGAAGTTTTTAGTCAGACTAGAAATGGAGAGCATGTGAGGATAACAATCACCCTGACAAATGAACTCCCACCTACGTCACCAACTTGTTTGCAGTTCTATAATATTATTTTCAGGAGGTATGTTAGAGTTTTTCTTTTAACATTTTAATAAGAAAATTTTAAACATAATCTAAAGTTGAAAGGCATGTGTAGTAAATATTTGTATACTTAGTACCTAGATTTGACAGTGATTGGTTAAGATCATTGGATTACTCTTGAGGTTTAATCATTTTTAGGTGTGATATACTGATGTAAATCTCATTTATTTGCTTTAAGCAAGTATCATGTCTTTCACTTCCTTATTTGTGTTGGCGATTAGATCTTTTAAATCCTTTGAGCTTATATTAAGAGCACACCGTCTCTCAGAGGTCTATCATGAACCTTATATTCCTTCTCTCCCACAGTGGGTACCAGTTCAGAAAACAGGGCAGGATTTAGGCTATTCAGATTTATTTCTTCCATCACAGGACATATATTGCATGCTCTATAATTTGCTCTCAGTGTGGATACTCTTTTTTTCTAAATCCAAAATTAGGACACATGTTTCATGAAGACTGCCCTCTATCCCCCTGCTGAGTGGGAAGCAATCTGGATGAGACTGAAATTGGTATGAGAATAGTGAGACATAATACTGGGGTTTGTAATTTACCCTTTTAAGGTGGTCATAAGATAGCTGCTACTGATTAATCTTGGTAGATATTTACTTGAATTAATGCAATAGGAGATTTACTTTTTTGTAAATGATGGGTTGCCAAACTTTTTTTTTTTTTTTGCAAAGGGCCAGATAGTAAACATTTTAGGTTTTGCAGGCCATATTATCTGTATCTCAACCATTCTTCTTTGCTGTTGAAGCAGAAAAGCAGTCACTGAGCATATATGATCATGGCTGTGTTCCAGTGATGGACACTTTACTGATGGACACTGAAACTTGAATTTAATATAATTCATGCATCTTTATGCATTATTATAGTTTCGATTTTTTTTTTTAGACCTTTAAAAGCTGTTTTAAAAAAATAGCTCTTAGGCCATACAAAAACCAGCAGGTAGGCTGGATTTGGCCCACCTACAAGCCATAGTTTGCCAGCCTCTGCTGTAAGCAGTGTGCCATTCTAATTGTAGTATGGGATACTTGTCATTATTCTGACTTTTCAAATTCTAGGCTTTTGAAGATCATGAATTTGCAACAAATTGGACGGAATTACTATAACCCAAGTGACCCAATTGATATTCCAAATCACAGGTTTGTATAAACTGGGAAGTTTCTATTTCTTAGGTTTAATCACAGACTTTGAAAGTGATGCTCTATTTTGAAATGATCAGATTTACCATGGCTGTTAATGGTACCCATCACATTAAATGAACATTTAACTTGGTTTGAACAATAAAGGAGACATCCCAGAATACCTGGAGCTTTAAAGATCATGTGATATTTACTTGTCACGGGGAAAAAGCATAGAGTTTTCCAACACAAGGTTTATATTTGCTCTTTAGTTGCTCAGTCGTGTCCGACTATTTGCAACCCCATAGACTGCAGCACACGAGGCTTCCTTGTCCATCACCAGCTCTTGGAGCTTGCTCAAACTCATGTCCATTGAGTTGGTGATGCCATCCAACCATCTCATCCTCTGTCGTCCCCTTCTCTTCCTGCCTTCAATTTTCCCAGCATCATGGTCTTTTCCAGTGAATCAGCTCTTCACGTTAGGTGGCCAAAGTATTGGAGCTTCAGTTTCAGTATCAGTCCTTACAGTGAATATTCTGGATCGATTTCCTTTAGCATTCACTGGTTTGATCTCCTTGCAGTCTAAGGGACTCTCAAAAGTCTTCTCCAACATCACAGTTCAAAAACATCAGTTCTTCAGCACTCAGCTTTCTTTATGGTCCATCTCTCACATCCATACATGTTTACACATCCATACATACACATATTTGCTCATCACCTCAACTCATCATAAAAACTCTTTACCTAGTTATGATTGCTTCAAAAGTTACTGCAGTGTATCAGGATATACACTCAAATGGTTTAGGTTTATTTATAATAATTGTAGATATTTTCAATTAGACTTTTCAAGTTTTTAGATCAATATAAAAATTTAGTAAAGTTACTGTATTAATTTAAAATGAAAATTATAATGTTACTATAAAATAACATTCATTGTTGGAGATCTTAAAAAAGATCAGTATTTATCTGGAAAAGATAAAAATAAGTAAATTTACTGAAAGACATCCCTTTGACCTAGCTAATAAAGGTAAACAACAACTTGTTACATACAAAGCCTATTGGGATATTCATAGGAGTTACTTCATGGCTTTCATTCCACTTGACAGATTGGTGATTTGGCCTGGCTTCACCACTTCTATTCTTCAGTATGAAAATAACATCATGCTCTGCACTGATGTCAGTCATAAAGTTCTTCGAAGTGAAACTGTTTTAGATTTCATGTTCAACTTGTTTCATCAAACCGAAGAACACAAATTTCAAGAACAAGTGTCTAAGGAACTGATTGGTTTAATTGTTCTCACCAAGTAAGACTTTTAAGAATGGAAACTAATTTTACAAGTCTTAAGATGTTTTGGCTTTCTAGCCCTAAAATGTTAGCTGGAAAGTAGGGTTTAAGATTGAGAGGGGAGAGTAGCACAGAAATGGGAGGGAAACTTACAACCTCTCTTAAGAGTTAAAAGTTTGGGGGGCATATACTCATCTGAAAAGGAGAAATACACAATTATTTCTCTCCTTTTCAGTTATAATTTTATTTTCTAATGTTAATTTGGTTATATCCACATCCATCTAGAATCAGTTCAGTTCAGTTGCTCAGTCGTGTCCAACTCTGTAACCCCATAGACTGCAGCACACCAGGCTTCACAGCTTTTAAGAAATTTGTTTCCCTGTTCTTTCTATACTATTGCACATTACCAAATGATTTGAAATTTTATTTTATAGAAAGTGTATGTTGTCTAGTTTTTTCTTTTTTCTTTAACATTTCTATGTATTTTCATCAAATATTGACAAATCTCAACTGGTCATAGGTATAACAACAAAACATACAGAGTAGATGATATTGACTGGGACCAGAATCCAAAGAGTACCTTTAAGAAAGCAGATGGCTCTGAAGTCAGTTTCTTAGAGTACTACAGGAAGGTAAGACATTAATATTGATTTTTATCTTTTTGATGTGAATTGCTTAGGCCTTAGGAGAAATCTGAAATACCTTCAGTAGAATTTTCTAATAGCTAATGAATTTTCTAATATATATGGAACAAGTGGCTCTTAAAGCTGTCTATAAATATGTTTATCAAGCCAGTCACAGCATAGTTAGCTCATAAGCAAGTGAGATGTACTCTTTACTGGCTCTTTTTCTGAAGTGGATTCAGGATTACATTTGAACTTAACCGTGTAGAGGACAAATAGATGATAAAAAATACAAGTTAACAGCTTACCATACTGCCTTTCTGTAACTAGCACTTTTTCAAAAACTTCATCTGGCAATGGAAGCTCAAGATCTTTGAACCCTTAGCATCAGTTGTGGTAAATCTGCAAATGGGTTAACTCTTAACCTTTGTCTAACATGTTGACAGAATTCAGACAGACTTGTTTCATAGAGGTTAAATAGTAAGTTCAGTGGTTGATCTTCCAGCACCAGTTTGTAAAAGATGATTCTAGCTTTTGGCACAGTGATCACTAAATTGAAAAAGACACCAAAGACAAATAATATTAAGTTTGTACAAAAGTAATTGTGGCTTTGGACCATGAATTTCAAGTCATCATCAGTTCAGTTCAGTTGCTCAGTCATGTCCGACTCTCTGCGACCCCGTGGACTACAACACACCAGGCTTTCCTGTCCATCACCAACTCCTGGAGCTTGCTCAAACTCGTGTCCATCAAGTCGGTGATGCAATTCAACCATCTCATCCTCTGTTGTCCCCTTCCCCTCCTGCCTTCAATCTTTCCCAGTAACAGGATCTTTTCCAGTGAGTCAGTTCTTTGCATCAGGTGGCCAAAGTACTAGAACTTCAGCATCAGTCCTTTCAATCAATGTTCAGGACTGATTTCCTTTAGGATTGACTAGTTTGATCTCCTTGCTGTCCAAGGGACTCTCAAGAGTCTTCTCCAACAGCATAGTTCAAAAGCATTAATTCTTTGGCACTCAACTTTATTTATGGTCCATCTCTCACATCCATACATGACTATTGGAAAAACCATAGCTTTGACTGAACAGACCTTTGTCAGTAAAGTAATGTTTCTGCTTTTTAATATTCTGTCTAAGTTTGTCATAGCTTTTCTTCCAAGGAGCAAGCGCCTTTTAATTTCATGGCTGCAGTCACCATCTACAGTGATTTTGGAGCCCCCATAATTTCATGGCTGCGGTCACCATCTACAGTGATTTTGGAGCCCCCAAAAATAAAGTCTGACACTGTTTCCACTGTTTCCCCATCTATTTCCCGTGAAGTGATGGGACCGGATGCCATGATCTTCATTTTCTGAATGTTGAGTTTTAAGCCAACTTTTTCACTCTCCTCTTTCACTTTCATTAAGAGGCTCTTTAGTTCCTCTTTTCTTTCTGCCATAAGGGTGGTGTCACCCGCATATCTGAGCTTATTGGTATTTCTCCTGGCGATCTTGATTCCAGCTTGTGCTTCATCCAGCCCAGCGTTTCGAACGATGGACTCTGCATATGCATGGTGACAATATACAGCCTTGACGTACTCCTTTCCTGATTTGGAGCCAGTCCATTGTTCCATGTCTAGTTCTAACCGTTGCTTCTTGACCTACATATGGATTTCTCAGGAGGAAGGTCAGGTGGTCTGGTATGCCCATCTTTTTCAGAATTTTCCAGTTTGTTTATGAGCCACACAGTCAAAGGCTTTAGTGTCAAGGAAGCAGATGTTTTTCTGGAATACTCTTGCTTTTTCTATGATCCAATGGATGTTGGCAGTTTGATCTCTGATTCCTCTACCTTTTCTAAATCTACCTTATACATCTGAAAGTTTTTGGTTCATGTACTGCTGAAGCCTAACTTGGAGAATTTTGAGCATTACTTTGCTAAAAGTGTGGAAGATGAGTGCAACTTTGCGGTAATTTAAACATTCTTTGGCATAGCCTTTCTTTGGGATTAGAATGAAAACTGACCTTTTCCAGTCCTGTGGCCACTGCTGAGTTTTCCAAATTTGCTGGCATTTTGAGTGCAGCACTTTAACAGTATCATCTTTTAGTATTTGAAATCGCTCAGCTGGAATTCCATCACCTCCAGTAGCTTTGTTCAAAGTGATGCTTCCTCAGGCCCATTTGACTTTGCACTCCAGGATATCTTGCTCTCAGTGAGTGATCACACCATCATGGTTATCTGGGTCATTAAGATCTTTTTTGTACAGTTCTTCTGTATATTCTTGGCACCTCTTCTTTTTTCTCTTTTTCTGCTTCTATTATGTCCATACCGTTTCTGTCCTTTATTGTGCCCATCTTTGCATGAAATGTTCCCTTGGTATCTCTAATTTTCTTGAAGAGATCTCTAGTCTTTCATAACTAGGATTCAACACATCTTTATTAATCAAACACATCTTTATTATTAACCAAAATAGGGAGCATTCCAATCAACACATTTTTGCCAACGAGCAGTAAGTTTTATTCCTATAGTGTAAAAATCTGTGCTTCAGGATTAGATGAACTCTTGGAAAGCATTTGCTGCCTTCTGCTGGTTGTGGAAGCATTTTGCCTATAGAAATTTGTCAAGATGCTTGAAAAAGTGGTAGTCAGTTGGCACAAGGTCAGGTGAATATGGCGGATGAGGCAAAACCTTGTAGCCCAATTGTTTCAACTTTTGAAGCGTTGATTATGTGGTGTGAGGTTAGGCATTGTTGTGAAGTGGGCCTGTTTTGTTGACCAATACTAGCTGCAGGCTTGCAGTTTTCGGTGTCTCATCAATTTGCTGAGCATATGTAATGTTTTCACCGGGATTCAGAAAACTGTAGTGGATCATACGAGCATCAGACAACCAGAAAAAGATTTTTCTGGTGCAAGTTTGTCTTTGGGAAGTGCTTTGGAGCTGCTTCTCGGTCTAACCACTGAGCTGGTTGTTGCCAGTTTTATAAAATCCACTTTTGATATTGCGTAGAATAAGAAGACAATTCAAAACTAGTTTTTTGGTTGGTGGTCAGCTTGTGAGGCACCCATTTGTGGAACTTTTTCACCTTTCCAGTTTGCTTCAAATGCAGAATGACCATAGAATGGTCGACATTGAGTTCTTCATCAGCGTCTGGTATAACTGTAAGAGGAGCAGATTCAGTGATGCTCTCAGTTGGTCATTGTCCATTTCCTATGCCCGGCCACTGCTCTCCTCATCTTCACGTCTCTTGTGTCTTTTGTAAAACTTCCTCAGTGTACATTTGTTAGCAGTTCCTGGGCCACATGTATTGTTAATGTTGTAAGTTGTCTCTGCTGCTTTATGATCCACTTTGAACTAAAAAAAAATATGGCTTGAATTTGCTTTTTGTGTAACATTTCTGTGCTGCTGCTGCTGCTAAGTCACCTCAGTCGTGTCCGACTCTGTGCAACCCTATAGATGGCAGCCCACCAGGCTTCCCTGTCCCTGGGATTCTCCAGGCAAGAACATTGGAGTGGGTTGCCATTTCCTTCTCCAGTGCATGAAAGTGAAAAGTGAAAGTGAAGTCGCTCAGTCGTGTCCGACTCTTCGTGATCCCATGGACTGCAGCCCACCAGGCTCTGCCGCCCATGGGATTTTCCAGGCAAGAGTCCTGGAGTGGGGTGTCATTGCCTTCTCCAGCATTTCTATAGTCTAAAATAAATATAAGCAGCAAGTAATAAGTCATCAGCAAAAAAACATAAAGCAAGAAATGTACATTAAAATGATGTATAACCACATTTATTTAAGAATGTATTCCAATATCAAATGGCAAAGTTCAACAGTGTAAAACTGCAGTTACTTTTGCACCAACCTAATAGAAAGAACTGCTACTGACTAGAAGAAAAGAAAATGTTTCTGTAGGAAGGCGTCAAGTGTAGTGCTCAGAGAGGAGCAGATCTGCCTCCTAAATCCTTAGAAGTCACTTCCCATGTGATGTGCTCTGTCAGAAGTGCAGGGAAACACATCAATTAAAATTTAAAGCTTGTTTTTGAAGTGCTAAAATGTATATAACTTTTTTCTACTTTCTGTAGGTTATTTCTTTTTTCTAATAAGTAGAATAAATGAACTATTACGTGTGTGTGTATATATCTATATATATAAAATGTCAAAAGTATTCATCTGACTGGTGATCTTTGAAATGTCTTTTTGCTGAAAAATCTGTTGCTGCCTGATCTTCAGCTGCTCTCCTGTGAATGAGAAGATCAGATGCCACTCTGGAGGGAAATGATGCCCTAAGAAGTTGCATTAAGAACTGGTCTTACTCTGGCAAAATGAAAACAGGCCAAGGGTCATCTCAGCTTGATTTCCCTACTGCTGTTTTTAACCTCTGAAAATTCCTTGTGGACTTGAACCATGTTCGACCTAGATTCTTCTGAGTGTCAGAGGTTACTGTGAGAGACGAGTTCTGGCATTTTTCTGTAGTTCATTTGAGTAATCACGATCAGGGGTGGGAAGAGTTGGTATACATCAGCAGCAAATACAGAGAGGACACAGTTGAAAATTGATTTAAACCTGAAGCAAGATCCAGGAAAACTCTCCCCTTCTCTGACTAGTACCGAATCTTACATGCCTGCTTGTTCTTCCACAAGTGACCTTTTAAATGTTGACATACTTCAGGGTTCTGCCTCAGGTCCCCAGTTGCTATGTATTTACTCTTTAGGTGTTCTCCAGTCTGTGCAAAGACTTCAGATATAATATGTTAACAGTTGGGTGGACTTGAAATATGTGAAAGAAATAAGGCATTCTTAAAACTTCTTAGTGGAAATTTAGTTTTAGTAATAGGTGATGGCTTAGATATTATATGTTGAAGAGAATATCTAGGATATACGCAGGGTGGGAGAGAAGGGCCTTTGGAAGAGAAGATCATGGTCAATAACGTTAAAAATCTAATATTAAACAGAAAGGAAAGTGCTAGTTCTTCAGATGTAGGGGAACGTGTTAAAAGAACTGACAGGCTTTCTTTTACACACTAAGAGTGTAAGAGGGAAATCCTACAGCTCTGTAATTAAGAATGACATGTTTTAAGGCCCTTTGGTGAAATAGAGAAATAGGAATACTTCTGAAATCACTACCACCTTGTGTGTATACCCAAGTGAGTGATGTGTAAGCAGGGTGACTGTTAATAGATCCTTAATAAAAATAGTATGATAAATAATACAGATAAGTGGAGCAGAGGTCACACATGCATGTTCTACTTAGAATTTTTTTTTGCCTGGATGATTGGTAAAGAGTTGAGTGTAGGACAGAGTCAATGCAAGCTAAAATTCATGGTCTCTTACTTCATGATGGTAGGTGGCCAGGACCTTGCTTGTATGCCAGGAAGGAAGGAATGGGCAGGTGGAGTAGTCTTCTGGAGAGAGCAACACTCATGAAATGGCTGTGATGGTACTACTGTCTTGTATGCTTACTGCAGATGTGATTTTATTTGAGAATAAAGTTAGAGCTAAATTACCCAGGATAGTGATGCTAGAAGAGGATACAGGAAATGATAGGTCTTCAGGAGACAGGGCCAGAAGCGCTCTCTAGTGAAGGGAACGCAAGAGGTCTGCTATGGTCTAGAATTGTAGCGCTGAGCTGGAGACCAGAGACGTGTCCCACACATGTTAGATCCCAGACATCAACATGTTTGGTCTCTTTACGTATTGTAAATCTAATCTTAGACAGTGATTACATGTGGGCAATCTTAAAAGATGGGGAACCTTAATACTGCTCGGTTGAAATTCAACTGCAAAGTAAACTGTCAACTTTCCCTGATTAACACTGTTCCGTAGAGTATACACATTTCCCCTCCCCCCTTTATTCTTAGCATGAGACTTCTTTCATGAGCTCATCCTTACTATGAGTAGTTTTAGAGGAATTACACTGTTGTGAAGACCTGGAGTTACACAGACTAGTGTTTCTGAACCAAGACATCAAAAAAAAAAAAAAAAAAAGAAGTAAATAGAAGTGTAATAAAAAGTCAAAACTTAGAGCCTTACTATCCTTGACCATTTACGTTTTTAGGAGAAAAGATGAGACTATAAATCCCAACCTATTTTAATAGGACCAGAAAGACAGTATGTTTTACTTGGAAACAGATACTAGCCTTGCTATTAGCATATATGCTTAGTTTTAAAAAGTGAAACTTTTTTGTCCCTTAACGTGTTACTAAAGGCAGTTACTGTGATATCTTTCTTCCCTCAAATAGCAATATAACCAGGAAATCACTGACTTGAAACAGCCAGTTCTGGTCAGTCAGCCTAAGAGAAGGAGAGGCCCTGGCGGCACATTACCAGGCCCAGCCATGCTTATCCCTGAGCTCTGCTACCTCACAGGTATGCTGACTTGTCTTCATGGGATGAAGCCACTGCGCAGTCCCCTTCCGCTCTAGAAGCCGTTAAACGTTCCTTTGCCACACCCATCCTCCCCCGCACCAGCCCGACCCTTAAAACTGGTTTGTCTCCTGGGAGTTCTTTCACTCACCACCACCCTACATTCCATGTAGTTAGACACGATTCTTGTTTCTTTAACTGTATAGTTTTATTCTGTTTAAAGGTTTAACTGATAAAATGCGTAATGATTTTAATGTGATGAAAGACTTGGCTGTTCATACAAGACTAACTCCAGAGCAAAGGCAGCGGGAAGTAGGAAGACTGATTGATTATATTCATAAGTAAGTCATCTATGCTTTACTGGGGTATGTTTTCAGTTCTTTATTTTATGTGGCTTTGGAGGAGTGACTTTCTTGGGGGAATGACAGAAAGTAATTTTGTTTTTTATTTGTATTTTCAGTATTCAGGGTGGGTTCTTCGTGTTTCTAAGTAAGGCTGCTATTTGTCAGGGGATAATTAGCTCAGTTGGTGAAGAATCCGCTGCAGTGCAGGAGATCTGGATTCAGTTCCTGGATCGGGAAGATCTGCTGGAGAAGGGATAGGCTACCCACTCCAGTAGTCTTGGGCTTCCCTTGTGGCTCAGCTGGTAAAGAATCTTCCTGCAATGCGGGAGACCTGGGTTTGATCCCTGGGTTTGATCCCTGGGTTGGGAAGATCCCCTAGAGAAGGCAAAGGCTATGTATGCACTCCAGTATTCTGGCCTGGAGAATTCCACGGACTGTACATGGAGTTGTAAAGAGTCAGACATGACTGAGCGACTTTCACGTTAAGTTAAACCATGGTATTTCTAATTCTGTTAGAGAATAAAATAGAAAGTGAAATTGTTACAGCATTGTGTTTACTTTGAGGAGGAGATAGTTTGGGCATCAGCATTTTAAATGAAAGGATATTGTGAAGGGAAACATAGACGTAATAAGAGAAAAACATTTCTGTGTTTCCTAGCATTCTCACCAGTATTTCAATCCTGAAAGAAACATTGACATTTGTTATAGGTTGCAGTGGGTCTCTGTGTGCTTGTGTATATTAGTTTTTGCTGTTTGCTTACATTTAGTGATAAGCAATATGTTAAATTTACAGAGATGATAATGTGCAGAGGGAGCTTCGAGACTGGGGTTTGAGCTTTGACTCCAACTTACTGTCCTTCTCAGGAAGAATTTTGCAAGCTGAAAAGATTCATCAAGGTGGAAAAACAGTAAGGCAGTTCTTAAAAGTTGTCAGTGAAATCAGGTTTGGTTCAGAGTCACAATAAAGCAAGCACGAATAACCTAATTCCATGCCAGTGTAGTCCTTTCCTCTTTTCCCTGACCCGCATCCTCTCTTTGTCCACCGATCTGAATACAGGAGGAGAAAATGTGGGAACGCTCAAGAAGGCAAAGCCTGTAGCTTGTCTTCAAAACCATCTGTGCGCCTGAGATAACAGGTGGCTTAATTTTTTAAATAACTTGAATTTTTTAAATTGAGGTATAGTAGAAGTCTCTTAAGTATCTAATTGGGTTGATAGTTTGCCACTACAGTGAACTTTTATATGGAAAACTCCCTGTTTATTTAGCTTAATTTTTCCTGGACCATTTGTTTGTTAGGGATATATATATTTGCACACATATACACATATATGGATATATATATATATGAAATATTGTGATACCTTTTATATCTTATCTCCAGAAAAGGAAAGCAAGTATTCTAAAATATGTTTTTGTGTAATTGAAACACTACAAGTACCAAAATTTTAAAAATCCCTTTATAAAAGGCTGTGCTTTTCTGTTTCTGAAATGTTCTATGAATAACAACCTAATCATGTAGCTTAATATTTTAATTACTATTGCTTTATTATCCTTTGTAGTAAATACATATTCTTGTATAAGAGTTGCTCGGGAGGTGGGTAGGACATGTAAAAAGCAGGGTTTTCCCTCTGTGATAGATATAAGGCACTGTACTTTGAGTTATGTGTTAGCTTTCTGCCTTACAGTCAGATGTTTTCATAGCTTGCCTTCAGTATCTGACACCTCAGTCATAAAGTCACTTAACTTTCAAGGCCTTGTTTTTTTTTATATCTTTATCATAAGGTAAATAGTACCTATCCTTGTAAGATTTTATAAAAGATTTAAGGGCTACAGCTTAAGGTACTGTTATAGGCAGGTGAGCACTTGAGTGGCAGCTGTTAATATGAGTGTATTTTAAATAAATTGCTGTAATCCTTTGAATATATTTTTCTTTTTCCTCACTTAGAGCATTTTGTTTATGACTTCAGTTCAAATATAAAAGTAGTACTTTGAGATTTATACTATGCCATGGTAGAATTATTGAAGAATTTTTGGCTTTATCCCTGAGAACTTACAATGGAATTTACAATGTCTCTGAACTTTCTTCTAGTTTGATTACAATCCACAATTTGCAGATTGGTCAAAAGAAACAAGAGGTGCACCATTAATTAGTGTTAAGCCACTAGATAACTGGTTGTTGATCTATACTCGAAGAAATTACGAAGCAGCCAATTCATTGATACAAAATCTATTTAAAGTTACACCAGCCATGGGCATACAGATGAAAAAAGCAATAATGTAAGTTTATCAAGTCATTTCTACTCTGAAAATTGACTCATAGTCATTTGGAAGGTGGGAACTCAAAACGGTTAAAAACCGTTAAAAACATTAAATTATCTTAAAGATATGATAAAGTTCCTTGTATGGTGGACACAGAAATGTGTTTGAGTCACTAAGAATAAGTGGGACAAAAAAAGGACTATTTCTCAAACAATTGCTGTTGAGTGTGTTAGAAAGCCTTCTGACTACATGGCTACTCCTGGTGTTCTATTTCATATTTCACCCAGAAGTGTTGCTTGTGTTACAATCTGTGGGAACCTTTTAACACATAGTACATTTTTTTGGTTAAATAACTTTTTTCTGAATGTTGAATTACATATTTCCATTCTAGGATTGAAGTGGATGATAGAACTGAAGCCTATTTAAGAGTCTTACAGCAAAAGGTTACGTCAGATACCCAGATAGTAAGTAGCTAGTTGATATGTAGGCAGTTGACCTGGAATCAGTTGTTGTAAATGGGACATTGGTAAACCTTCGAACTTGAGTTCAGTGTTAAAAATGTTATAATTAGGTTCCCAAACCAGTCACAAAATACATACTTTACCTTCCTAAGATAGCTCAGTTAATGCTGGCTTTAGTTGGGTGCCTAGGAGCTTGTGTGCTGCAGATGGTAAGGAAAAGGTGGAAGAAAACAAAGGCATCTTAAATTTACCCAGACTCAAATAAATGCTCTAATTCTAGAAAATTTCAGGGAGGGAGTAAAAGGCACAAGGAGGAGAAAAGGCACAAGAGCAGAAATCAGTATTTGTTCAGCACATGTGGTATAATTAGTATATTTGTAGTTACACTTAGTATAATTAATAAGGCGGCAAAGACAAATTTAATTAAAAACAATATACCTGTATTGCTTTAAACCTAAGAGATGAGTTGGTTTCTTCTAATGGATCCCTTTTAGTCCTTTGTCTCATACTTAAATGCCACAGGCAGAGTACTATTAAGTTGTCTTGAATAATAGAGACACCAAGGGTAGGAAACTTATTTTATTGGGGACTATGGGAAGAAAAATAAAAATCTGAGACTATAAATTGGGGAATACAGCAGTAAGTTAGAGCTGGATTCAGCTCCAGAACTTGAATCCTCAGAATTTGGGCAAATATAGGTGGCTTAGTTGCTTGGTTAATTTTCCAGCCTTTTTATGATGTGATTGACATTTAACACTGTGTGAGTTTGAAATGCACAGTGTGATGATTTGATATATTGTGAAATGATGACCATAGCACATTAGTTAATATCTTCATCATCTCACGTAGTTGCAGTTCTTCTTTGTATATGTGGTAATAACCTTTAAGATCCACTCCGTTAGCAGTATGTAATGTATGTGTTACTGTGATCACCATGCTATACACTAGATTCTCAAAACTTACTTTTTAACTGGAAATGTGTATCCTTTGACTAACCCCCATTTGGGACAGGCGTCTGTTTAGATTAGTCATTTCAGTTTCCCCAGAATTGTCCATGAACTTCTAGGAAATTTCATAGCTTGATCAGACTCCCAAGCCAGAGCTTTGAGAGTTTAAAAGCTATGATTTTAGGTAGGGCATGAGTAAATGAAAATTGTAAGCATTTTAGAAAAGGTTTTATTTGTCCACCTGTAAGTTATCACTAACTAACTTATTTTGCCCTATTCCTTACTTCTAAATTATTCCAAGCTGGTAACAGACCATGTTTAACTAACTTCTCAGGTTTTAGTGATGCTCGGTTTTAAATTGTTTGCTTAACTTGATTTCGTTCTTAGTATATATTACTTAGTTGAATGTAACGAGCATTATGGACGTCCCTGATGGCTCAGCAGTAAAGAACCTGCCTGCGGTGCGAGAGACACAAGAGGCACAGGAAGATCCCCTGGAGGAGGAAATGGCAACCCACTCCAGTGTATTCTTGCCTGAAAAATTCCATGGACAGAGGATCCTGGCGGGCTACAATCCAAAGGGTTGCAAAGAGTTGGACATGACTGAGCACCCAGTTACTCTCAGTGAGCACTGTATAAATGGTAATGTCATGCTTACTAGCTCCGTGGCAGAGATGGATAGTAAGGTATTAATATCAGTAAACGATTGTGTGTTTATGAATCACAGGTGGGTTTAGTTTCCTCTCTTCTTTGAATGTAATTATCAGTTTCCTAATTCTTTGTAATGAGGACATTTTGTCTGTTTTCAGGTTGTTTGTCTGTTATCAAGTAATCGGAAAGACAAATATGATGCTATTAAAAAATACTTATGTACAGATTGCCCTACTCCAAGTCAGTGTGTGGTGGCCCGAACCTTAGGCAAACAACAGACTGTCATGGCCATTGCCACGAAGATTGCGCTGCAGATGAACTGCAAGATGGGAGGAGAGCTCTGGAGGGTCGATATGCCTGTAAGTTTGATTTAGCTGCTAGATATAAGTTTTGTTATTTAAAAAAATGTATTTTTATTGTATTGGCATTCTATTGTACCTAAAATTACGATGTTCTTGTTAAAGCTGAAGCTAGCGATGATAGTTGGCATTGATTGTTACCATGATACCACAGCTGGACGGAGGTCAATTGCAGGATTTGTGGCAAGCATCAATGAAGGGATGACTCGGTAAGGGGGCTTTGATAGCTGTAGATTAAGTGCTGAACATAGGCAAACAGGACATGAGTGCAGGGGCCAGTGTCTGGGGAGTACCAAAATTGTGTTAATTTTTTAACTTGGTTTCTTTTACATTCAGTTAAGTTCAGTCACTCAGTCGTGTCCAGCTCTTTGCAACCCCATGAATCACAGCACGCCAGGCCTTCCTGCCCATCACCAACTCCCGGAGTTCACTCAGACTCAAGTCCATTGAGTTCGAGTCAGTGATGCCATCCAGCCATCTCATCCTCTGTCGTCCCCTTCTCCTCCTGCCCCCAATCCCTCCCAGCATCAGAGTCTTTTCCAATGAGTCAACTCTTTGCATGAGGTGGCCAAAGTACTGGAGTTTCAGCTTCAGCATCATTCCTTCCAAAGAAATCCCAGGGCTGATCTCCTTCAGAATGGACTGGTTGGATCTCCTTGCAGTCCAAGGGACTCTCAAGAGTCTTCTCCGACACCACACTTCAAAAGCATCAATTCTTTAGCGCTCACAGTCCGACTCTCACATCCATACATGGCTACTGGAAAAACCATAGCCTTGACTAGACGGACCTTTGTTGGCAAAGTAATGTCTCTGCTTTTCAATATACTATCTAGGTTGGTCATAACTTTCCTTCCAAGGAATAAGCGTCTTTTAATTTCATGGCTACATTCACCATCTGCAGTGATTTTGGAGCCCATAAAAATAAAGTCAGCCACTGTTTCCACTGTTTCCCCATCTATTTGCCATGAAGTGATGGGACCAGATGCCATGATCTTCGTTTTCTGAATGTTGAGCTTTAAGCCAGCATTTTCACTCTCCACTTTCACTTTCATCAGGAGGCTTTTTAGTTCCTCTTCACTTTCTGCCATAAGGGTGATGTCATCTGCATATCTGAGGTGACTGATATTTCTCCCGGCAATCTTGATTCCAGCTTGTGCTAGGAAAGAAACCAGTTATTAGCTACTCTAACCATTTTTAATGTCCTCTCTGGCCCTTAATCTGTAGTGGTCAGACTACATTTTATTATTTGGATTTGGTGAGAGGATGCATCTCTTTAAATGTGACAATCTCCAAAGGCTTCTTTAATAAATTTATTATTTTGAATATAATTTCAAGTTTCCATGTTAACTTTATTTTGGAAAACCCACTCAAGTTTACCCAGTCACTTGTATATCAACATAGTGAAATTATTTTTCAGTGCTTTTCTTAGAACTGATAGAATTGCCAGGAATAGGAAGAATGAAAAGTGAAGCATTGATGTGTTGGCATTACTGGTACTTGAGCGTATTTCAAGGTATTTTATCTTTTAGAAGAGTGTCTTTTACCAGGAGTATTGTATTAATATGCTTCTGTGTATACTGAGGTGTAAACCTAGGAGGCATATCTGGCTATTACAACTTAAATTTTATTTCCTCCTCAGTGATGGAATTATGGGATTGATTTATAATGGAAAAAAAAAAAAAGCTTTGTCTATGAGCGATTTCCTGTATCTTGTTACCTCCGTTTAAGATTTCATCAAGGAAATTAAAGATAATAAATTGCATAGATACAGAAAAATTCAAAAGTGAAAAAGTTCTGTGTGGCTGTATTCTCACCTCAGCCATTTTTTCTCTGAATAGCTGGTTTTCTCGTTGTGTGTTTCAAGACAGAGGACAAGAGCTAGTAGACGGGCTGAAGGTGTGCTTGCAAGGTAAGCCACCTGTTGTGTGTCAGTCTGGCCTCCAAACTCCAGTCTTCAAGAAGCTATCTTGAAGCTGTGATTTTGGGAAAACAAAAGACAACAAAAAGACCCCTGTGCCTGGAGTTCGGTAGAAGCACATATTTTTTGTTCTGTGTTAATGCATTGAAAACTTCTCTGGCTTGCTTTCAGCTGCTCTAAGGGCTTGGAATGGCTGCAATGAATACATGCCTAGTCGGATTATTGTGTATCGGGATGGCGTAGGAGACGGCCAGCTTAAAACACTGGTGAACTATGAAGTGCCACAGTTTCTGGATTGCCTGAAGTCTGTTGGTAGAGGTTACAAGTAAGCATATGACATGTAAAGGGTTTCCTTTTTATAAAACTGCATTTTGTATCTTTGAAAATAACGTCACAAGGTGGAAAGGTAAGTGAGAACCTAACTTTACAGACACAATAGGACTTGAGGTAATGGAAGGGGTTGGAGGGTAGGTGTCTCATGGAGACAGTTTTGTAGAGGAGAGACTAGAAATGCAGAGTGGAAGTTCCTTCAAAGAGTGACACATGGAAACACCGTCACTGGCAGCCGCTGCCACTTCTCTCTCCTATAGCCTTGAAGTATGAGGGTCTGATTATCCCAATGCAGCCATAGGCGTCCACAGCATTGGTTGAAATCAATCTTCCGGATAGGCTTAACGTACTCTTTTTCTACCTCCTTGTACAACAAGTACTTGTTTAATTTCTTTGAACTCAGCTGGACTGGTTTTGATGGGTAGGTGATTGGCATGTGTTTGGTGTCCTAGGAGGAGACCATTAACCTCTGTCCTTTGAGGCAGTCTTTGCAGCCAAGGGGAGCTATACCCATAACTGAGTGCTGCTCGGGCTCTCCTTTGAGACCTACATTGGTTTTTGCTTTGCTCTCCTACCAAGGTCATTTGTTGGTTCTCTCTGGCAGTAAATTGCATGCCATCTGAAGATAGCTGTTCTAATAAGCTACATTGTTTAATTTTTTGCTGTTTTCTTTCTCATATTGTAAGCAAGTTGAGATCAGGGACTGTTGAATATTAAGGGCTCAGTGCATAATGTATTTTGTGGAGTTGATTTTTAAAGATGGCTTAGAACATCCAGGAGGTGTGTTTGTATGTGCTTGCACATGCATGTTGTTCAGTTGCTAGATCATGTTTGATGCTTTGTGACCCTATGGACTGCAGGACACCAGCCTTCCCTGTCTTTGACTGTATCCTAGAGTTTACTCAAACTCATGTTGGTTGAGTTGATGATGCCATCCAACCATCTCATTCTCTGTCACCCCCTTCTCTTCTTGCCCTCAGTCTTTCCCAGCATCAGGGTCGTTTCCAATAAGTTGGCTCTTCGAATCAAGTGGCTGGAGTATTAGAGCTTCAACTTCAGCACCAGTCCTTCCAATGAATATTCAGAGTTGATTTCCTTGGATTGACTGACTTGATCTCCTTGCTGTGTCCATGGGACTCTCAAGAATCTTCTCCAACACCACTGTTTGAAAGCATCAATTCTTTGGCACTCAACCTTTTTTTTTAGAAAAATATAAATTTATTTATTTTAATTGGAGGCTAATTACTTTACAGAATTGTATTGGTTTTGCCATACATCAACATGAATCCGCCACAGGTATACATGTGTTCCCCGTCCTGAACCCTGCTCCCACTTCCCTCCCCAACTCTCACATCCGTACATGACTACTGGAAAAACCATAGCTTTGAATATATGGACCTTTGTCAGCAAAGTAAAATAATGTCTCTGCTTTTTAATATGCTTTCTAGGTTTGTCATAGCTTTTCTTCCAAGGAGCAAGCGACTTAGTTTTGTGACTGCAGTCACCATCCACAGTGATTTTGGAGCCCAAGAAAATAAAATCTGACACTATTTCCACATCTTTTTGCCATGAAGTGATGGAACTGGATTTTTTGATTGTTGATTTTTAAGCCAGATTTTTCACTCTCCTCTTTTACCTTCATCTAAAGACTCTTCAGTTCCTCTTCACTTTCTACCATTAAAGTGATATCATCTACATATCTGAGGTTGTTTGTATTTCTCCCAGCAATCTAAATTCCAGCTTGGGAGTCATCCAACCCAGTATTTCTCATGATATAAACTGCATATAAGTTAAATAAGCAGGGTGAACAATATACAGCCTTGATGTACTCTTTCCCAGTTTGGAACCAGTCTGTTTTTCCATGTCCAGTTCTCACTGTTGCTTCTTGACCTGCATACAGGTTTCTCAGGAGGTAGGTAAGGTGGTCTGATATTCCCATATCTTTAAGGCTCTTCCACAGTTTGTTTTGATCCACACAGTCAGAGGTTTTTATGTAGTCAATGAAGCAGAAGTAGATTTTTTTTTCCCCTTGCTTTTTCTTTAAGCCAGAGGATCTCTGGATCCAGTTTGATCTCTGGTTCCTCTACTTTTTCTAAATCCAGCTTGTACATCTGGGAGTTCTCAGTTCATGTACTGTTGAAGCCTGGCTTGAAGGATTTTGAGCATAATCTTGCTAGCATGTGAAATGAGTGCAGTTGTATGGTAATTTGAATATTCCTTGTCATTGCCTTTCTTTGGGATTGGAGTGAAAACTGACCTTTTCCAGTCCCATGGTCACTGCTGAGTTTTTCAAATTTGCTGGCATATCGAGTGGAGCACTTGCACAGCATCATCTTGTAGGACTGAAATAGCTCTAGAGTTCCATCACCTCCGTGAGCTTTGTTCACAGTAATGCTTCCTAAGGCCCAGTTTACTTCACACTCCAGGATGTCTGGCCCTAGGTGAGTGACTACACCATCGTGGTTATCTGGGTCATTAAGGGCTTTTTGTACAGCTCTTCTGTGTATTCTTGTCACCTCTTCTTAATATCTGCCTCTGCTTCATGCATATTTAAAGACTGATTATTTTTGCCAAACCTTTTCAACAGCATTTGTTATCGTTATAGAAAACGAGGGTCTTGAAAGTCGTTTGACAGTATCTGGGCTTCATGTGATTTATGTGGCCCACGGGATGAGCATTAAGGACTTATTTCTAGCTAAACTGAAGGGTGCTTCCAAGTCTTTTTTGGCCGAATTCTGAAAGAACCCCTCTGAGTGTTAAACATTTCTTAAAATGTGATCATTATGCCAGTAAGTTCTCAGAGCAAGTCAGGGATGTTTTTCTCTCTTTTGAAGTAATTGAGTTTCAGATTAAAATGCCAATAGCATTTAAAAATATTTTTTAAATGAAAGTTACTGTTCTTTCCTATCCTCTTAAAATTCTTAATGCTTATATTTTTCATTGGTATTTTGTTCTACTTTGTAAAGTTTTGTAAGTTTTAATTTGTTTTCTCCCTGAGAAAAAGAAAAGTTGCAGGGAGGGAGGATTTAAATTGATTGCCTGTGCTGGTGCATAACAGACCACTGCATGCAGTAGATTTCACATCGCCAATTGTGCTGTTATTTGGGGGCTGCAGAAATTAGTGATCAAGACAATATGTCTTAAAATTAGTTAGGCTGATCCCAGCTTTGCTTTCATCTGTGAAACGGGATGCACCTCACCAAGGCTGCTGAAGAAATGCCAGAATGTTCAGTGCACTTCATAAAATACCCAGTAGGCTCTCAATATATAGTAGGTACTTCATCTAAAAAAAGTTTAGAGTTGCATATAAAGTAAAGTAATATCCAAGAATTACCCCTTACTTTTAAGACACAGAGTTTGGATTTTAACATTTGCTGTTATCTTATTTTGTTTGTTATCAATGTTTGTTTTTGAATTGAAATGTTGATAATTAGCTTTTTATAAAGGTGTGTGATGGATTAGCTGATTTAGGATGGTTGGTTAAGAACAAATCAAAAAGTCACTTCAACCTACTTGTGACTTTCTTTCTATCACCACATTTGCGAAATCATTTCTTGAGATGTCCCAGGACTAAAATCTACTGTCTTTTGGTTCCTGAGACAGTGGCTTTGTAATATACAGATATCTTGTTGCTGGGCAGCAGTGACTCTACATGTGGAAATAGTGATATTTCTAAAAACGTCCTCTGTTTACTGAAGTAAAGTCGTCTTCCTACCCCTTGTGTATTTTCTTACTGCTGCCATGAAGCAGCAGAAGTTAGGTTTAGCAATGAGTGGAAGTTCCCAATTTGGAATCTTCTGGATCATCAGTCTAGACAGTATACTGTGAACTACCTACCTGAGTCAAACATTACCAGGCAGGTCCATTCAGCATGTGAGGTCCTCTGCTCTCCAGTTTTTAAGAGTAAAGTATATTTGTGCTCTTAAGGAACTAATTTTGTAGCTAGAAAAAGAGCAGAGGAAAGTTGAGGCATTAAAAAGTCACAATTTTTATCAAATGCTTATTATACGGTAGCACTAAGTGCTTAATATGTTCTAATGCATTTATTCCCAAGTGCACGTGTGTATGCAGTGCGATTGTATCAGGCAGTGAATTTGAAATGAACCTTTAAGGGATGGTTGGAAAGGGCATTCAAGCTCAGTATGACCTGCCAGTTAAAGGGCTGTCCTCAGGAGAGCCAAGAAGCTTGCTGGAGGCAGTGCGTCTAAGGTGGCACACATGAGCTGAAAGCTCACTGGGGGAGAGGAGTAGTCTTGACACAGGAAAGAAGCCACCTGAGTGGGGTCGGGAAGGGAGAGGGCGACAGAGAATGTGCTTGAATTGCGAAGGACGGACTGAGGAGTGACTGAGCGAGAGAGACAGACAGACACAGAGATCCCCCGATACCCTGCCAGCCAGTCATTCTGAAAAGCAGACTAGATTTTGAGACTGCTCAAGTTGGCTTGCTTGTCAAAGATTTTACTTGCCGCGGGCTTCCCAGCTGGTGCCTGCTAGTGGTAGCGGATCTGCCTGCCACTGCAGGAGACGCAAGAGACGGGGGTTTGATCCCTGGGTGGGGAAGGTCCCCTGGAGTAGGAAATGGCGCCCTATTCCAGCATGCTTGCCTGGAGAATCCCACAGACAGAGGAGCCTGTCAGGCTGCAGTCCATGGGGCTTCAGAGTCAGACACGACTGAGCACACTTAGTTTCCATGTGGTAGGAAATGTCCACTGAAAAGGGTCTCAGACGGTGAACTTTAAAGACATGTTGGGTTTAACGTTTTAGTGTGCTAGGTATGTTATATGCTCGGTTTCATAATCAAAAAACTACATAACCTTGCCATTTCATTTTCTACTCACAGTTTATTCCTGGTCCTAACTCCAGGTCCTTACAAGTTGTGGACTCTTCCTTCACAGCTTGGATAAATAATATACCCAAGAGGGAGCTGCATTTCTTTTTTAATGAAGTGTATGAATGTGTGAATGATTCAGTGCCCTGAAAGTATGACTGACTAAATGTAGTTACGTTCATCACCATCTTAAGCCCGAGACTGACGGTCATTGTGGTGAAGAAACGTGTCAACGCCAGATTTTTTGCTCAGTCTGGAGGAAGACTTCAGAATCCACTTCCCGGAACAGTTATTGATGTAGAGGTCACAAGACCAGAATGGTAAGTTCCGTATTAGAGGGAGATTGGTTTCTGCTTTGTCTTTCAGCATGACCTCTATGCTTTGTTACTTTTTCCCATATTTACCTTTTAGTTCTTATACTTTATTTCTTATAAATACTCATGTTTTTCATTAGCTTGCCCTAATAATGCGTATGATGCATGAACTTAGTGTCTGACATCGTGAGCAGAGGTTTCTGTGCAGTTTCTCTCTGAGGGAAGAGGGTTATCATTTATGGCCTTAGTTATACATACAGAGTTTAACAACTGCTGCTGTAGATTGCTGTGGCTTTTTTTTTTTTTTTTTTAACATATGTAACCTCATCCATAGATTCTTGCTTTCCAATCAAAATTTTTAGATCCATAATGTACTTGGTTATCCACAGGTTAGAAAATTCCATCTAAAGACACAGTTGTAGATGAGGAAGTGACTTCTGAGTAAACACTAGGGACTCCCAGATGGCACAGTGGTAAAAATCCACCTGCCAATGCAGCCTACGCTCTCTGGGTCAGGGAGATCCCCTGGGGCAGAAAGTGGAACCCACTCCAGTATTCTTGCCTGGAAAATTGCATGGTCAGAGGAGCCTGGCAGGCCACAGTCCATGGGGTCACAAAGAGTCAGACATGACTGAGCAACTAAGCACGCATGAGTAAACACTATGTAACTGTGAGCTGCATTCTGCCATGAGAAAGCCACCTAGAACATTCAGGGCAGATGGTCATGCGTTCAGCACACAACAGTTCAACTGCAAAGTCATGAAATTTGGGTCCTCAAGGTTCATTTTGTGGGGGATGGTGTTCAGTGCACTAAGTCACATTCCTGATGGCAAGTCATTGGTCAGTCCACGGTAACGCCCTCCTCACGAGAGTGAGTAGGACAGTTTCTGTTTTTATACATAAATTTGTGGAGCCTTTAAAAAAGGGCAGCTTTAGTCAAGGTAGAGTGTCAGCCTAAGGGGCAAAGTTTAGCATCTGGCATTACTATACTTAAATTTCTGTAGACAAATGATAGTACAGATTTTAGATCTACTTAGTCCTGTTACCTGACATCATATAGAAATATTTACTTCAAGACTCTTTGTCTTAGATTGTGTCTTTTTCTCAGGCAGGCAATAGTTGTCAGAAGGAGTCTAACCTGTTGGGGGAAATCATTGAGGGAGGACGAAATGGCTAAGATAATTGACAGTGTCATTTCCTGTAGGACTCTCTTTAATCATTCAGAATGACCTCAGGATGCTTTCTAACACTACTGCTACTCTGACAACCAAAGCTTAGGTATAACGTTGACCTGAAGCCAACTTTTTAAAACAATGAGAGTAAAATCCAAGTTGGATTTTAAAGTATCAAAAAAGCTTGATTTCTTTTTATTCAATGTTCTTTAAAACTTAATAGCTACTAGTCTACTCAAATACTTGGAGAAGTCTACTTTGAATGATAAGGTGCTTAAATTGGGAACTAAGGTTTTGATTCTAGTTCTGTTACGATTTTGCTCTTCTTTTGGGCACATCATTTAATGTTTCTGAAAGCTTCATTTTTCCAGATGACTATAATCTGTTGTAGATCAATTTGATTTTATAATTTGTCTCATTTTAAGGGACATAATCAATTTCTTAATATCTCTATCAGGCTGGATTACAACATCTCTGAATTGATACTTAATTGGTACTCCACCCAAAAAACAAACAAAAAAACAAAAACTGACATCTATTCCTTTATGTTTGCACTACTTGGTTCTTGATTCTAGAGCCTGTTCCCACTCAGCTGTTTCCCTCGGATGTGGAGTGGAAACAGTGGCCTGTTGTACAGCGTGCACTGTCATAATTAGCAGCCAGGTCCAACATTCGTTAATGCCCTTAGGCATCAATGATAGGTATTTAAAATATATTTAAAAAGTAGTATCTTAAACCTCTTTCACACATAAGCATTCCCAAACGGTTCATGAATAGCAAGTTCTGAATTCAAGGAAGCACACGTTTGGAAAAGATTAGATTACATTAGTATACAGGATCTTTCCACTGTGAGAAACTTGAATCATCTTAACTTTACCTTTGAAAAAGATAAGCCTCATACCCATGTGGTTTTTTTCTTATGTAATTCTAGGTATGATTTTTTTATCGTGAGTCAGGCAGTGAGAAGTGGTAGTGTTTCTCCCACACATTATAATGTCATCTATGACAGCAGTGGCCTGAAGCCAGACCACATACAGAGGTTAACTTACAAGCTATGTCACGTCTATTATAACTGGCCAGTAAGTATTTTTTGTTAATTGATATTTATCCACATCAGTGAGATTCACTTTTCAAAATGGAATCGCTATGTTTTCAAAGGCTTTTACTGTTCATACTGAGATTTGTAATTTAGAGAAGTTACCTTTAAAGTAATAGAACCTTTTTTTTCCTTCCACTAAAGGGTGTCATTCGTGTTCCTGCTCCTTGCCAGTATGCCCACAAACTGGCTTTCCTTGTCGGCCAGAGTATTCATAGAGAACCAAATCTGTCACTGTCAAATCGTCTTTACTACCTCTAACCTACAGAAGATGACAAGATGTTGCTGCGTTTTTCTTTCTGAAATTATATTTTCGGGATTTTTTTTAAGCTCTTATTTTTTTAACTGTTATCTTTCTAGATGAAACTTGGGAAGGAAACTAGGAAATCTAGAGTCATTTCTAACTTTGCTATTAATTGACTTATTTTATAGGTAAAAATTAGGATTTACTCTTTTATCTTGTTCTCATAAATGTGAGGGTTTTTTGTTTTGAAAAAGTGTGGAGAAGATGCTTTGTACTATAAGCAGAATCTCTTAAACTATTTGAAAAGTAGGGGCTTACTTGAAAGTGTTCTCAGGATTGAACAAGTCCTACTTGTAAAGCTACAGTGGCCTTGTTTTTGAAATACTTAGTTTGAATTTAAAGGAGAGAAAAGGAATAAAGTGGAGGGCTCTCTACAATCATAATGTAGGATTTTATTTGAGTATCTGATGATCTCATTTTACAGGAAAAGCTGCCATTAAATAACCTGTACAAGGTATAGGAAAAGTGTGAGACTATGGAGAAGTATGCTTATTTTTTATTTCATTTTGGGGACTAGGTATTATGGGGGTTAAAAAAGATAGTTGAAAATTTTAAACTTCTGTCCAAAGAAACATTTTAATACTGTTTAATAAAAGAGACCAGTAGTCTATATTAACATTACTTTTTTTTTTTTTTTTTTTTGCAACTGGGACATAATTCCATTTGTTATAAAATAAAATTATAATGATTGTCATCTTATTTGAATAACAGTGGAGTTTTTATTTTTACTGAAAGCATATGCATTTTCTTTCCATGTATTATATTTTTTAAACTGCTGAAGAGTACACTCGAAGGGTATGATTCCATTTATTAAACCTCAGTTAGTGTCACTTAATGAATCTGAAACTGAAAACTGAGTTTCAGAGTAAAACTCTGTCAGGAAATGTTGCAACCTCAAACTTAACAGTGTAAGACCAGACATCCTAACTTGAAAGAAAATGCAGACTAAGAAGTCTGTGTATTGTAAAGTTGATAATTGTAATTATTCACATCTAGATATGTATAGGAATTTTCAAGGAATTTTGCAAAGAGCAGGCTTGAAGTTAATGAGTAATTATATGCCATGAGAACACCTTTAAACATTGGTTACAAGTGTAATGAGTGTATTAGTGGTCATACACAGGCCATAGGAACCATGATTTAAACTAATGCCATTCAGTAAAGTTGCTTGTCTTAGCATTTTCGTACTTGTTATCAAATAATTACATTTTGGATTTAGCCTTACATATTGTGAATGAAAACCATTTTATTTTCCTTTTAGTTCTTTGACCTAATAACTATTGTTAACATTATTCTTGGCTATTAGCAAAGATTCCTTAACCTATTTGGTTTCTAAATGTTAGAAGAAACATAGGAGATTGTGAAGTTTCAGAAGAATGCTAAAGACAATAAAATCAATGAAAGTTGCTAAACATTGTCACAGTATTAAGGAATATAAGGAAGTCTAGTTATACAACTGTAAAAGACTTAATTTGAGGCATTTTTTTACATATGTATTTTTATGACTAATCAGTAACTTAAGTCATTAAAGTCTCATACTTGGCAGGTTTTAAACTGTCCTTAAAAGTTATAAAGCTTTTTAATGTCTTTAAAAACCATTAAAAATCAGTAAATGTGTTAATTCCAGAAAAGTTGCAGTATTCAGAAGACCTTCACTTTCTCATAAAGACTGTTTTTTGCAAGAGACCAAAAAAGTCTCAGTTTAAGCCAAAAAGAGTATTGATTGGCTTTCCTAGTCATCCTACACAGTGGTTCCCAAATGGAATGTTAAACATGACCTCATTGCCTTTGTAATAACACAGGCTACTGGGCTTCAGACCAGACCCAGGAGTCAGAACTTGTAGCGGTGAGACTGGGTGAACTTTTAGGTGCATCTCAGATTGTTTGGGGATTTTGGCAAATAGCAGTCGAGAAGGTATGTATGGAACCTAGTTGGTGAAATGATATTAGGGATCTTTCTCTTGCTCTGCTTTTTCTGGGTTCTAATCAGATGGGGTTACAAAGATGGTTACAAAGTCTAGATCTATGTCTCAGCCTCACTGCAATGAAAGGAACATCTCTTCCACAATAGTTGTAGCAAAACTCTGGCTGTTTACACATCCTTGAGTCCCTTGAACACACTACCCTGATAGACTTGGAGTTGTTATGTAAGATGAGGTTCATACGGAAGTGGGTAGAGGAATGGTTCCTCAAAGGAAAATTCGGGTACTACAGCGAGGAGACTGAATGGACAAATGAACATAGTGGATACTACCGGGTGTCTACTCTGCTTTTTCAGCTGCAGGTTGGCTTGTGATGGAAATAGCAGTTGCTCTGGTCCCTGAAGGACAAGTACAGCCAAGCACCTATAAGGGAATTGACTGCAGTACTTCCAAAGGATAAAACCCAAAACTCTGAAATCCAGGTTTTTTCCTTAAAAGAGAAACATGCACACCTGAGTTCTACTAAAAGCTTTAGCATTAAAGACACTTTAAGCACTCTCTTTTCAGTGTCTTGTCTGATCCATTAAACATGGTAGTTCCCTTTGGTTACCAGGCATTTTTGGGGGGTGCTTCAGAAATGCATTATAATAGGTAATCTGCCTGTTTTTTTCTGAGTACACGGGTTTTTTCCCTCAAAACTCCAAAACCTTGCCCCTGATTGAAGCCCTGTTTCACATGGTATTCCCTAGAGTTCATAGAAATCTTGTCTGTATTCTGAAATTTCTGTTGGTAAATACTGTCTCTGTTCTCTATGGGTCAAGTAGTCTGTTTTCAACATCAGTTTCAGATATTTATATGTTTTTAAGGTTTAATTCATTTATGACTGTGATACTGTCATTCAGATACAATATTTCAAGGACTGGATTTAGTCCTGTTTGTATTCATTCCAACCCAGTTAAATCATTTAAAAGGTCAGGTGAGAAATAGAGAAATTCCAAATTCTTCAAATTATCAAGTCAGTTAAGTCCACGTGCTCTGTAAGATGGCTCTTGGCTGCATTGCTGCTGCTGCGGTTTACATTTCCCTGCCCAGCACCCTGCCCTGCCATCAGAAGTCCAGCGGGAACTCCCATCCTTCCCCCGACTCCGCACTCAGGGCCTCCCCGGGTACCTGACTGAGAACCATTAGGTTGAATGGTGTGCACCTCATCCCTGAGGTTTTACCAGTCTTAAAGGAGCTCCTTGCTGCTGCTGCTGCCACTAAGTCACTTCAGTCATGTCCGACTCTGTGCGACCCTGCAGACCGTAGCCCACCAGGCTCCCTCGTCCCTGGGTTTCTCCAGGCAAGAACACTGGAGTGGGTTGCCATTTCCTTCTCCAATGCATGAAAGTGAAAAGTGAAAGGGAAGTTGCTCAGTCATGTACGACTCTTTGCGACTCCATGGACTGGTGCCTACCAGGCTCCTCCATCCATGGGATTTTTCCAGGCAAGAGTACTGGAGTGGGGTGCCATTGCCTTCTCTGAAAGGAGCTCATTAAGTTGGAGTTTCTGACACTCTCCCAGGCACACTCAGAGCTTTGCATTGTGTCTTCTGGGACTGATGATCGGTCATGTGTCAGCAGTCCTTCACTTGAGAAATTTGTCTGCTTTCACATACCTAGCCCTTGCCCAGGACAGACACTACTGCCTTTGAATAACACTGTCTCATACCTCTTGAGTCTAGAGGTGGGGTTGGTGTTTCTTAGCTTTCAGATCCCTCCCCATTGCAAACACACTCAGCTTTGAATGTCTTTTCATCAGGTATATCCTTTCCCTCCTCCCTCTTGTCCTATAATATCCCCTGGGCTCAGACAACTCAGTTTTAGTCCCTGGCTTGCCCACATTTTCCAATGGTACTTTCTTCTGAATCCTGGTTAAGACACCAGTTAAATCTAACCATTTGTCTACTTGCCTGTTCTCATACAGGTGAACGTGGCTGGGGACAGACACCATTATTTTAGTGCCGCTCCATATCCTGCAAGTCTAGCTCATTTTGTTCTTGGATCTCAGATGTCTTTCATACTTTGTGCCTTCGTGTCAACCTCCAGCACCACGTGAACCCTCACCCTAAAGATAACCCTGGTTTTTAGTGCACTGAAAATTCGAGCGGTCGTGAGCGCGTCACACACCCTCACATCACCCCAGCAGCCTACAGCCAGCCGCATCTTAGTACTGGGGAGCTCTCCGCTTCAGGCTGAGGCTAAAGCCACCCACTTGTGCATTATATGCCTATTCAAGGACACTGCTCTCGAGTCACATTTATTCACGCCTAGAAGCCTGAAACGCTGGTACTGTTCTTTTCATCCCCTCCCTCTTGGGCCCTGTGTCCCCAGTAGCTCATCTCTCTCTTCCCTTTAAAGCAAAAGTCCGCTGTTGGCTTCAGTGCCTTTCCTCCCCATCCTCTCTCAACCCGGTACTCCTGTCATGGTCCTCCATGATTTCCAGGCTGCTCACTGGTTAATTCCTGGCCCTCAGCAAACCTACGGGCATCTCTGATGTCCCTTCTTGAAACACTGTCTGCCTGGCTTCCGGGACCCCATACTCTGTGGGTTCCTTGCAGCTGACTGTTCCTTCTCAGTCTCTTGCTGGTTCTTCCTGGTCTCCCTGACTTTAAAATGTTGCAGTGCCTCCAGGCTTAAAAGTAGGATTTCTGAGAACGAAGATAAGAGTTGGTTTCTACTCTTCCTTCATGTGGTAATCCCATTCAGTTTGCTAACTCATTTCTGTGAAAATGCTTCCAATTTACATCTCCAGCCCTGGTCTCCTACGATCAGCTGTCTCCAAGTGAGTGAGTGGTTCTCAGATTCTTTACTCTTGGAACTGTCTTACCCTCTTAAATCGCCGAGGACCCGGAAGATTTTTATGTGGATTATATTTATTGATAATAGTGCGTTAGAAACTATATTTTGAAAACAATGTAGAAACCCACATTCCATTAACTGTTAGAATGATGATGTCATCATGTCATAAAGTTATGGGAAATAATGAGAGAATAAGAATGAAAACGGCAAATCACCTCTTAAAAGTGTTACCAAAATTAGGTTCTGTTGACCCCAGCTCTGGTGCTAGTCCAGCCGAGACACTGCCTTGTCAGGAAAGTTCTTTTGCATTAGGCTTCACACAGCCAGAAATGAAACTGACACTGAGACCAGTGCAGCACAAGCTTTATTTAATGGCCAAAGAACTGAGAAGGGGGAACTTAAGTTCACAAATAAATTTTCACCCACCTGGCAAGAGAGATCTGATGTTAAAGAGTAAAGACAACATAGGAGCGAGGACGATGGTAGGGAGGCATTTGTTCTGGGGAACGGGATGAGGTTTCCCCCAAATAGCTTGCCACCTTTTTCTGTCCTTTTTTGGTCTGCAACTTCCAGTCATGGCTGCTGTCATTTAGTAGCTGATGTAGTAAAATCACTGTAGATGAGACTCTAGGGGTCAGTTGAAGGTCAGATTCATTGACATCTTGGTTCCAGCTGGTTCTGTCTTTTTGTTTTTCTCTTTATATCACTTCTTTGTCTCTGGATCCTGTGACTTAAAGAGACATGTTAGTTCCTGTTCAAGGGAGGGGTTGATGGGTTTTGAGCAAGGATCTGTTGTCAGCTCTGGTAACAGTGGTAGTAAGATAGTTTTGACCAAAGAACCCTGATAGAGTCTTAGGGAGCCACAGGGGTCCCCAGACTATACTTCGAGAACCTCTGGTTGAATAATTTAACATACCTGGAGCTGAACTGTGATCTCCTTCAGACCTGCTCTAGTTCAGTTAATTGGAATTCCATTTTTCCATATGGTTCAGAACAAAACCATTGGCCTCCTCCTTGAGTCTTCTCATGTCACAATTTGGGTTCCTCAGTAAATTCTATAGGCTCTGCCTTCAAAATATGAATATTGAAGCCACTGTTCCTATCCTCTGTTTCAACCACCATCTCTGGATTACTAGAGTAGCTCCTAAACTGGTCTTTGTGCAACAAAGTGATGAAGTCAAACATTTGCCCAAATCTTGCAAACGACTATCTCAGGGCATGGCATTGTGTTATCTTGCTCTTCATAGACCACCCAGGTGCCCTCATCCTGCCCGAGGACCTTTGCTGGTGCTCCAAATCCAGATTTCCACATGCTTCTTGAGGTCAGCTAAGACATCACCAGCAGAGGGACCGCCTTCTAAATTTTTTTGCACCTCACAAGCCTCGAGACATACCCTTCTTGTTCTCTCCAGCTTTGCTGGTATCAGCAGCATATGATTGTTGGTGCTTTTTTTATTCTGTTCCCCCACTAGTGTGCAAATGATTCTTGGAATCCCAGAGGGCAGTCATCACTGTCTTGTCCTCTGTGGTCTCTCCAGCATCTTTATCAGTGTCTGACACATAGTAGGTTCTCAAATATTTATTGAAAGTATAAATCACTAGTATAAACCTTAACTTGGGCTTCCGTGGTGCCCCAGTGGTAAAGAATCTGCCTGCCAATGCAGGAGACGGGATTAGTCCCTAGGTCCAGAAGATCCCCTAGAGAAGGAAATGGCAACCCACTCCAGTATTCTTGCCTGGGAAATCCCACAGACAGAGGAGCCTGGCAGACTACAGTCCATAGGGTCGCAAAAGATTCAGATACCACTTAATGACTAAATAACTCAACTCAGTCAACCAGTCCCTGTATTTATGCATGTAAATGTCAAAGGACCCCCCTCTACAGTTGTTCTTGGCCTAAGCTGTATGTTCTGGTCATCAGAGGGCTTTGAAAACTCCTAATGGTAGTCCCTCATCCAGTTATCTTGGCTTGGGACCTGGACATAGGGACCCTCAGAAATCTTAGCAACAGCTGGAATAAAATTGTACAAGGCAGAAAAGTGAAATCATCTATGTGGGCAACAATGAACCAGGCTCCCTAGAAACCTAGATCCTAAGTCCCAGCTTCTGGCCACACCTCAGCACTAGATATTCTGCCATTCTTCATGGGTACCTAGAAAAGAAGGCCCTGCCCAGTTCATCCTTGCCCATGCTCCCCACACTCCTGACCTAAGTCCAGTGCAAGGGTTGATTGGGTGTGACTTGAAGGAACCCTTTAGAGGGGGTGCCATATGGCCTTATGGCAGGGCTACCTCAGCACAGGCAGGCACTGGGCTCCTGGCCCCAGTGATCAGAGATTGCACTGCCCAGGAAGCCACCAGGCCATAAAGGGTTGTTGTTTGCCACAAGGCACCTGATATAGGAATTTGCATGCTTTCACCCTATTAGAGGCCAGCCTCTTCCAATCTGACCTCAGGGGCCTGTGAGGTTGGGTCATGGGGCAGTATATATACTTCTGTTCTAGATAACACAAGAATCTTTGGGCACTCTAATTCTGTTCCCTTTTATCTAATTTATATGCCATTGTTTTAAATCAGCTTCATTATGATTTACATGTAAGTGAGTGCAAGTTGCTGAGTTTTGACAAATTTATACTCTCCAGTATCTCTGCCACCATCAAGATTTAGACAACTGTCTGATCCCTCTCACAGAAAGTTCCTTCTTGCTTCTTTGCAGTCTTTCCCACCTTGACCCCAAGCAACAATGATCTCCCTTTGACCTACTCTAGAATTTCATGTAAGTGGAATCATACAGTATGTACTCCTTTGTATCTGGCTTCTTTTGCTCAGAGTGCTTCAAAAACTAAATCCATTTTATTGCCCAATTGATTTGTTTGTTAAGCAGTATTCCATTGTATGATTATATTTCACATTGTCTATTCACCATTGACAGATGGATATTTTGGATGTTTCTTATTTAGGGCTATTTTAAATTCTAAAAAAAAAAAATTCTGTTCAAGCCTCTGTGTGGAAATAGTTTTTACTTATTTTGGGTAAATACATAGGAGTAGAATTGCTGGATTTACATGCCAAGTGTCTGATTTTATAATAAGTTGGCAAATGATTTTACCCTATTCTGTTCTCCCCTCCAGTGCCTAAGAATTCCAGTTGCTCCACGTCCTCACCTACTTTTGATGATGTCAGCCTTTTCATTCTAGTGGGTGTGTAATGTTATCTCATTTGTATTCTTAATTGCATTTCCATCCTGGCTAATGATATTGAGCATTTTTGTGTGTGTATATTAGCCATTCTTACAGCTTCTATGAAGTATCTGTTCAAATCATTTGCATATATCTTTTAAATTGGTTGGTCTTATTGAATTGTAAATTTGCTTTAGGTATTCTGGATAAAAATCTTTTGTCATATTCATATGTGCACTATGAATGTTTCCCCTCAGTTTCTGGCTTTCTGTTTTGCTTTAAGTATCAAAGAGAAAATGTCTTTAAATTTGATGAAGTCCAATTATCAGGGTTTCTTTTCTCTTATAATTTGTGCTTATTGTGTCCTATACATCTTCCCAACCAAATTTCTATTGTGTTTTCTTCTAGCAGTTTTATAGTTTTTTTACTTAATTCTATATTTTGAGTTAAATTTTTTCTATCATGTAAGATAAGGGTCACTTTTCTCCCCTTTAATCCCCCTTTCTGCAGAATTTTCTGGAAGAGACCGTATTTCCCCCATTAAATTGTCCTGGCACCTTTGATGAAAATGAACTTACTATATATTATGCATTTCTGTGTTCCAGCACTGTCTTGATTACTGTTCAGTTCAGTTCAGTTACTCAGTCGTGTCCACCTCTTTGCGACCCCATGAATTGCAGCACTCCAGGCCTCCCTGTCCATCACCAACTCCCAGAGTTCACTCAAACTCATGTCCATCGAGTCGGTGATGCCATCCAGCCATCTCATCCTCTGTCATCCCCTTTTCCTCCTGCCTCCGATCCCTCCCAGCATCAGGGTCTTTTCCAATGAGTCAACTCTTCGCATGAGGTGGCCAAAGTATTGGAGTTTCAGCTTTAGCATCAGTCCTTCCAACCCAGGACTGATCTCCTTTAGAATGGACTGATTGGATCGCCTTTTACTCTTGCCTGGAAAATCCCATGGATCGAGGAGCCTGGAAGCCTGTAGTCCATGGGGTTGCTGAGGGTTGGACACGACTGAGCGACTTTACCTTCACTTTTCACTTTCCTGCATTGGAGAAGGAAATGGCAACCCACTCCAGTGTTCTTGCCTGAAGAATCCCAGGGACAGGGGAGCTTGGTGGGCTGCCGTCTATGGGGTCGCCGAGAGTTGGACACGACTGAAGCGACTTAGCAGCAGCAGTCCAAGGGACTCTCAAGAGTCTTCCCCAAGCATCAGTTCTTCAGTGCTCTAGCATTATAGTAAGTCTCAAAATTAGGCAGTGTCACCCTTTTAAATTTGTTCATCTTTTTCAAAATGGTTTTGATTATCCTCAGTCATTTGCATTTCTGTATAACTTTTTAATCAGTGTATCAGTTTCTAGAATAAGCCTGCTGGAACCTTGACCAGTATTTCACAGAATCAGTAGACCTACTTGGAGAGAAATTGGCAGTTTAACAATACTGAATCTTCCAAACCATAAACATATTCTATATCTGTGTTTAGGAGTTTTTCCATAGTCTCTCAGCAATGTTTTACAGTTTTAGTATACACGTCTTATTTGTGTGCTGTGCTTTCATTTCAGTCATGTCTGACTTCTTGCCATTCTATGGACTGGACCCCACCAGGCTCCTCTATCCAGGGGATTTTCCAGGCTAGAATGCTGGAGTGGGTTGCCATGCCCTCCTCCAGGGGATCCTTCTAAAGCAGGGATTGAACCCATCCATGTCTCTTATGTCTCCTGCAATCGCAGGCAGGTTCTTTACCACTAGCACCACCTGGAAAGCCAAGTCTTGTGTGTATTTTGTTAAATTTGTCCTTAAAAATTCCATGTCGTGGTGCTACACAACTAATTCTATTATTTTATTTCACATATCTATATTTTGATTTCTGTCTGGTCCCTGTTGGGGAAATTTATAGGAAATATGCAGCTTATTGTTGTTTAGTTGCTAAGTCATGTCCGATCCTTTGCAACACTGTGCACCGCAGCACGCCAGGCTTCCCTGTCCTCCACTATCTCCCAGAGTTTGTTCAGGGTCATGTCCATTGAGTCAGCGATGCTAACCGTTTCATCCTCCGCTTCCCTCTTCTCTTACAAAACTACAGTTGATTTTTGTATGCTGACCTTGTACCCTGTAATCATGCCAGATTCACTTTATTAGTATTCATGGCCTTTTGTAGATCCCTTAACATTTTCTGCATGAACAATCATGTCATCTGCAAATAAAGACCGTTTTACCTCTTTCTCGTAAAAGCATGTAGCTTTCTTCTCCTTTTCTGTCCTTACTGTTCTGGCTGGAAGCTCCAGTGCGGTGCTGTGGTCAGTGCAGTCAAACAGATATCCTTGTGTTGTTTTTGACAAAAAGGGGGAGCGGTCAGTCTTTCACCATTACGTATGTTGGCTGTTAACTTGATCAAGCTAAGGTAAATTCCTTTCTTTCCCTAGTTTCCTGAACGGGTGTTGATTTCTTCCAGTGCTTTCCTCACATCTATTGCAATGACTAAGTAGCTTTTCTCTTTTATTCTGTTAATACAGTGAAACACATAGATTTTTCTTCAGCATGTGCAACCAACCTTCATTCCTGGGATGAACCACAGTTGAGTATATCACTTTTTTATATATTGTTGAATTCAATCTGCTAATATTTTGTTAAGGAATTTTTAAAATTTATATTCATGATACTATTGGTCTGTAGTTTTGTTACAGTGTCTAATTTTGGTAACAGGATAATGCTGGCCTTGTGAATGTGGGCATTTTTCTTTCTTCTCTCTTCTCTGGAAGAAGTTGTATACAGTTTGCCTTGTGTATTCCTTAAATGTTTGGTAGTATTCGTCAAAGCTGAGTCCAGCTCAGGATCACTTTAGGTTTGCCTACATTTTCATATTTTAGGAAACTTGTCAGTGTGTTCAAAAGATTTAATCCTGGCTCTACTTTTACTTTTTTTTTTTTTTTTAGGAATTGTTATAGATTTCTTTTTATTGTGGTAAAATGTTTATAACAACGTTTACCATTTCAACCACTTTTAAGTGTATAGCTTATAGTTGCAATAAAGACATCCACACTGTTGTATAGACTTTAATTTCTTATACTGGTATTTCTCAGACTGGAAAACTTTTTAAGACGTTCCATTTAATCTAGCATTTTAGCTTGTTTTTAAATATTAAATCTCCAGAAACTTCATACCCTTTGACCAACACCTTCCCATTTCCCGCACTCTCAGCCCCTAGCAGCCACCATCCTACCTTCTGCTTCTAAGTGTTTAACTGTTTTAGGTTCCACGTGTAAGCAAGATCATTCAGTATTTCTCTGTCACCAATTAGTCCAACATAACCTTTTCTGTTAATGCAGTAGGTGAAAACATAATTTGATGTGAATGGCATTATGATAACAGTTATAATTTTACATATTCATACATAGTTTCATAAAGTTATGATTTGAATTATATTTTCATCTTTCATGTTGTTAGAATAAATCCTATTATTTGGAGGATTTTAAAAGAAGGTTTTTAGGAAAATGCTTTGAAAAGTAGTATTTTATTGTATTTAGTTGGTGCAGCTCTTTATGCAGACCATTTGAATTCTAGAGTTGCAAAAGGGAGATGTTATGAATATGGTTTGAACTCACTCTCCACGTCTTTGCTGCTCATGAGTATTTCACGAGAGTATGCCTCAGCGCTAATGACATTTTATTTGCCACGGAGTGGACTGTCACCAATAATGCGAGGGTGACAGCATTTTGTAAATGACTCCCCACACGCAGGTCAGAATTACTTTAGAAAAACAGTGCCCCAAATGTAATGTTATAGAGTTTTTCTTGTACATACAGGAGAAGAGAATTCAGTTATGCTGCTATTATTTTTAAAAGTGTTTAAAACAAACATACAGAATAAACGGCATTGTATAAAATAACAAATTTTATTTCTATAAAATATTTTACACTAGCTGTACACATGCACACACCCACGCAGAACTTAACCACACGTAGAGTAATTTCCTTTTAATAAATCTACCACATACTATTATATTACAATTTACAATATAGTTTTTGAAGACACAATGGGGAAAGCTTTGTCATTCATTTATAAACCTTCCATAAATTACAAAAGAAAGGCAGTCTGAAAAGTATGTATAAAGAGTAAAAACAATTTACAAGTGGACAAGAATTACAAAATAGTAACCATCAAATACATCTGCCAACAACTTTGTAAATCTCTTTTTGTTCAAGTGCCAATGGTGAAGATTGGTATGGAATAATTTTGAAGAGACTTAAATTTAGGATGTTTTTGGTGTGGCTTATGCACTATGTGGATTGCTTTACGTGTGTGCTGTTCCTTGTTGACTGTGTATGGCATTTTGACAAATAATGAAAGTAACGTAAATCCATATGCCACAAAATGTCACACTGAAAGCAATGAATATTATCAGGTTTCTGGCAGGTTGGAGAAGTGTGGTACTTTACCAAAGCTATCTCCTCTCCTCTCTTTTTTGAATGATCTGAATAGGTAAACATTTTCTGTGTGTTGCCTGGCTTGCTTTAAAAGCTGAAAAGCCAGGATCTTAAGTTGCACAGCCTGCACAACTCGGTTTCAAACCACTGTGTCTGTGAGGGTGAGAGCACTGAATGCACAACACATACAAAGTGTACACTGCAGTTTTTATTAGACAGTACAAATCAGTGTGCATTTATAAGGCAGAACATCAAGGCGATTAAACTAGGAATTTCAAGACCAGAGTTAAAGTGAGAGTTATGCATTATGAGGCAAGCAGTTGGAAAAGGGAGAGAGGTTGAAATCATTCCTTTAAGGGCAGATGACAAATGCACAAAGACTGGAATCCCAGGTAGGGAGTGAGCTACAAAGAGCTACTGGCTCCCTGCATGTTCACGAGACAGGACAGCCCAGCTCCCGCCAGAGCCCGGGCACTAATAAGAGCGGCGGGCGGAGGCGGGTGGGAGCACCAGCAGCTCTTTGTCCTGGCGCTGGGCTTAAAGTGGATGGTAGTGCAAAGAGCATTTCTCTACTGGTGTCAGGGGAGAAGATTGTTTTTTTTAGGAAGTACTTGAGTCATGAAAGCCCTAGTTTGGAATTAAAGAAAATTACATAGATTTGGAAGTTGTCCGGAAGCACATGAATCATTTCACTGCACCCAGCTTTTTCAGCAGTTTCTTGCCTTTGGAAAGCAGCCCCTTTTTCTTTTTCGAGGACATTTCCCTGCCTCTCCCAGGACTACCAGTACCCATAGATGACGTAGGTGACCCCGAATGGAGATGTACTGTGGGGGATGGCGCTCTCCTTGCTGTACCTGAACCCTCAGGAGGAACCTAGTAGGTACATTGTTACAGTTTATTGAGTGCACGAGCGCCAACAACATCCATCCGCTCACTCGGTAACATCAGAAACACCACACTGCCCCGTTTCCCACCAGGAAAGGTAAGGGTGGATCATTTCTTCTTTCAAGGGTTAAAGTATGCCATGAGAGGCTCACACCTCTCCCAGGGCATATCTCTTACAGGGGGTCTAGCCATCAATGTTGGGTTTTCAGTTTCTTTGTCTCCAGGGAGGGGGTGGCCATTGCTTTGGCAAAACAAAGCTAGGTAATAATTTACTTTGTAAACTAAGACCAAGAGCAGGAAAAAAAAAGTTATTTTGAATTAGGTTGAGAGTAGTATTGGCCAAGTACCCATCTTAAACACAAAAGTAATCTTAAACACAAAAGTTCTTAAAGTTTTGTTGTATATGAAAACTACTTGGGTATATAAAACCCTGACATTGTTGAGTGCATTCCTGGGTTAGTTAGTATACTGTAGAAACATTGGAGATGGCACACCGGTTGAAAGAAAGAAAAAAAAAAAAAAACTAAAATGAACCTTAATTACAATCAAAGAAAGCTTAAAGGCCCTTATTGTGTGCTTTTGTTATTTCCAAGATATTCAAGATGTCTTTTTGTCAATATAGAGCACATAGTAGGACTTTGTACACGTCAGTGCTTAATGCTGCTTTGCAAGAGCAGAATGATATGGGAGGCATGACAACTGGCCTTTCTGGACCTGGGCATGCCTGAATTCCTCTTACTCCCTTACCTCACCAGAGCAAACCTCTCTCTAATATGAGTGTTCATTATTCAGCAGGCAAATGATATGAGCCAAGGGGCTTCAAGCTTACTTGGATTTAAAATCAAGGTCTAATTCTAATGGAAAACACCTAGTAAAGCATCCCAAAGTACACCTGAAGATACCATCTATTCCATCTAATGCAATCGTTGGAGCTGCATGTTTCATTAAACTTAGTATTGCATTGGTATACCAACAGAGCAGTCTTCCACCAAACGCTTTTGTGTTCAGGACACTCACTTGTGCTTTGAGGAGAAGCACCAGCTCTCCTGTAAGGTAGAGGGGTGGTCACTTCAGAAAAAGCTGCCTGCTGCTCCAGCCAGCATGGGAAGTGTTCAGTGCCAACTCGAGATCACCTCTTGTTCACTACTCATCTGCTCGATCTCGAGTTGCATTTTTTTTTAAGTGAAATTTCCATCGACATTTATTAAGTTGTGCTTTTTCCAAGAGTGGCTAACAATGCAATATGCAGCTTTAATTATGAGTAGACATTGGAACACTCTGTGTAAACAAACAATTAGCCTGTTAAGAAATATGTTCCCAATGTTGGCCTTTCAAATATTCTTAATGTAAATCATAGGAAGTAATTATTAAAGATGATTTATTTCACTGCAAATTCAGTTGCTTTACAACTGAGACCAAGTAATACTTTAGGTCCAATGGGTTTTTGAGACATATTTCTTTTTTTTTTTAAAACCCCACAGTGAAGCCTTAAGTCTACCACATTGGTCCAGTTAAGGTAGCTTAAGTTGGTATCTTTATAGGTATCTTCAGTTGCTCACTTACGTGAAGGCTACATTGCCTGATTAAGGTGTGAAATGAACACTCTTCTTCTGTTTCCAAGCAGATGAGCAAAGAAATAAAAATATATATATATAAAAATATAATATATAAAAACTTGCAGTGATGAAATAAAATAAAAATGAGACACTAAACATGAATGTAATCTAATAGTTATATATGGTTGAGAAGTTCTCTGACCTTTGTTCAGAGGATCTGTTAAAGTCCTAACAGGGCAAACAATCATTATTGCCCACTGAATCTATGGACTAGCCATCCCCTCCTCACTCTTGATCAAACTGAAATGTGCACCTAGGATGTAGGATGGGAAGTTCCTTTGTGAGTAAAGCAGGCTGATGAAAGGGTCATTTTTGTGGAACAAATAAACGTGGTTAGAATTTTGGGGCACAATCCCCATGGAAGGGCAGAGAAAAAGCTCAGGGTCTATGCTTTTTGGCCTACGATATAAAAAGAGCAACGCACAGGCTGTATTAGACCATCTACGGCAGAGCAGGAGGGGGTGAAACATGCTGAGTGCTTGTGCTTACCCTTTTCGTCTTGGAGCGCATTGGCATGTCCTGCGAGTAGTGGGACGGCGCGTCGGAAAGGTAGACTTCTACATCATCAGGCACTTCTTCTAGGAAGTTGGAAGGTACAAGCCCTTTCTGCCCATTAAGCTCCCCCTAGAAACACAGAGATGAGAAAGAAGAATGACTGACCCTTGTTCCCAGAAACCCACTTCTTGCTTTCGCTGAAGGGATGTAGCTCAGAGTAGTGAGTTGATCATGGTTCAAAAGTGGGAGAGCTCGAGACGCCAGTGTTTCCTAACTCCCCTGGTCACCAGAATGACCTTGGCCATGTGCTTGAAGCACAGGGTCACGCCCATCTCCCCCCTTCCCCCTCCCCACCCCAGGTCTCAATTCGGTCTACGGTGGAGCCAAAGAGTCTGTTCCAGCCAAGAGGCCTGGGTGAGTCTTAGGATCAGTCACGCTTAGAAACACTCCTCGAGAGCATCTCACTTCATAGTTCTCGGCTCTGGCTGACCTCTGAGTCCCTAGGGAACTTGTAAAAATACCATTGCTCAGGCACACTGAGAGAGGGGAGCTGGGGGGTGTGGGGGCAGAGGCAGGACTGAAGGGACAGGCCAGCTCCCCCGTGTATGGTTCATCCTATGCTTCACTACAGTCTCACTGTAAGGATCCACGCAACAGAGGAAGATGAAGCTGTCGATACCTCCTTAGAGGTGACTGCTTCAGTTGATACCTTTCTACTCAGTACATGCCAGTGCATGTGTGGGGAGAGAGTAAATTAGCCAAGATGCTGGGTTCAGGCTCTCTCGCTCCACATAGTGTAACTAGTGACGACGTAACAGCTGAGATCATTTGTAGCACTGTGCACGGGTGTCATGAGGCATGGGCTTGGTCAGGGGCTACTTTGTGCAGTACGCCTGTATGAGCGCCACCTAAAGAAAGCAGGCATGTCCCTGCTGCATCACGGCTGTGTCAGCCATGCGAGGAGAGAGTACAGTGTGTCTACTGCTACGGCTGCTGCGTCAGCCAGGAGAGAATAAACGTGTCTGCAGTTCCTGCAGCTCCTCAGGTCTTCTTCCCTACTCACACCTTGTCTACCATGGGTTCATCGAGCAGTGCAGACGGTGTGAATGGCGAGACATCGGGCGCTGTCAGGAGGATCAGCGATACAGCAAGACCTAGACCAGCTGCTCACCGGATGTATCAAGAGGTTCACGGCCCACGTGTCAGTCCCCCCAGTGCCAACTGCCCCACAGAACCCAAAACCAAGTTCAAAACTGGCCCCAGATAACATGGGAGTCTGTTTCTTTGTTCAATAGGTCTAGGAAATGACAACTTGAAAGTGACAGCTCACAGCATCAAAATTAAAAACTATGCATCCAAGGTCATGACCAACAGAGTGTAAAACAAATCTAACAAATCTACACGATGGGAGAAACTACTTGCAAGTCATTATCTGATAAGAGTCATAAAGGATATACAAAGAAATTCTACAGCTTTACAAAATAATTCACCCAGTTAAAAAGTGGGCAAGGAACCTGATTTCTCACAAAAATACATACAGAGGGTTAACAAGCACAGAAAAGATGCTCAGCATCACTATTTATTAGGGAAACAAAAAACTGCATTAGGATGGCAATACTGGTGTAGATACAGAGAAACTGGAACACGTGCATGCTCTTGGTGGGACTGGAAAACGGTACAGCCACTATGGAAAAACAGTATGCTGGTTCCTTAAAAAATTAAAATTACTATATGATCCAACAATTCCACTTCTGGGTATTTACTTGAGTTAAAAGCAGAGTCCTGAAGAGATTCTGGTATGCCTGTATTCACAGCACTCTTCACAATAGCCAGAAGATGGAGTCACCCTAACTGTGCATCGGTGGGTAAATGGATAAACAATGTGTGGCTCAATGCAGTATTATTCAGCCTTAAGGAAGGAAAATCTGAGCGATGATACAACGGTGATGAACCTCGAGGATATCACGCTAGGTGACTGGTCAAAAGAAGACTTGCACTGAATGATTCCACTTCCATGACGTTCCTAGTGTAGTCAGAGTCATAGACACAGGAGAATGGTGGGTGCTGGGGACAGTGGAGACTTGGTATTTAAAGGGGATGGTGTTAACTTTGCAAGATGAAAAGAGTTCTAGAGGTGGATGGTTGTGATGGTTGTGCAACAATACGAGTGTACTTAACACCAGTGAACTACACACTAAACGAGTGATTAAATTGTATTTTATGTGTTTTATCACAATTAAAGTGAGTTTTTTAAAAAGAGGCAGGTTGAGGTACCTCCCATGTTTTCCTATGCGGTAATCCCTCCTGAGCCCCAAATCCACCTGCCCAGTTCAGCTATCACCTGCCTTCTGCTTTGACCTTGAAGATTCCAGTCTCCTGTTCACCTGTGACAGCTTCAAGCCTTCTTCCTCAGGCTCTCCTGTTAGCTTATTTTTCTCTGTTGGTGTTACTTAGAGACTTTCTAGGACACCTTTATTTTTTGTTGTGCATGTGTCCCTGGTGATTTCTTCCACATCAAAGGTTGCAGACAACGTCAATACAGACACGGAATCTCTATACAGTCCTTTTTTCCCTCCAGCATCAGAAAATGACTTTCTTTGGGCGAGCACCAGATGGAGTAGTTGGCTCAGGATTGGAGACTACGTCCTGTGGAAACACAGCTTTACGCACAAACCCCCATCAGTACGGTGCTCACAGCACAGCAGGCACCTGTGTGGCCAGAGACCTGTACCCTCCTGCCTGTTCAGGCTTCTGGGCTGAGCCCTGCCCTGGGCGCGCTGAGTGGAGTGGGGGGCACTGCCTCTACAGTGCTCCCTCTCTTTTCTCCTGAGCCTCCCTCAGGCACTTCTGTTAAATCACGTGTCAGAAGTGCACGTGACATCACTGTCGGATGTGATCACTAGAACATTCCAGGGGCGTGAGTACTCCTCCATCTTGGAGAGGCTCTGCAGTCTCAAGCTCAGTATTTCATGTTTTCCTCTCAACAATGTCCTTATTCCTGTTTTACCCAGGGCACCCATCGGCTAAGGCAGAACCTTGAGATCTTCCTGGAAGATGTCCCAACTAGCCATCCGAGCCCTCGGTGTCTGTCTGCCTCAGTTACCATCTCAGTTCAGGCCCTTGTTCCTCACCTGGGTCATTCCATAGCTTGTACCCTGGACTCTTGGTGACACGTCACCAAGCCCCCTGGGACTCTCACCTCCCTTCAACAGTCCATTTGCAAAGCCCTTGACTACAACTTTCTCTAAGAGAAACCTGACATTTCTCCCTCTTGCAGACCCTTCACACTCAGATCTCTGGCCCTCTTTGAGCCTTATTTCTATGTTTGAGACCAAATACAAACCGTCTCAAGACCTTACATTCAAACAGAATTGGATTATGTTAAGCTAAATGGCAATAAACATTACAACTGCCCCATTTTCTTCATGCACAGTCAGCACGAAGCCCAGTCATGCTTGCGTAGTTCTCCTTCTTTGCTGGCTATGCTTTTAGACTGCTACTGTGCAGCCAATTTCCTTCTGACCTATCACAGTACATGACTTAAGAGTCTGGGTGTAGAAACACTGCACCATGCAAGCATCTGGTTAACACAGGCTAAGTAAGGGCGGAAGCGTAGTGGGGTGCCGGAAATCTCAAGTGGTTGACTTCACTGTGGATGCTATGGATTGTGGAGGGGAAGGCCCAGGTGGACAACAGAGGTCTCTCCATCTACTTTCTGTTCATTATGGGATGTTTGGAACTGAGGAGAGACTGGGAAGAGATCACAGGAGTATATCCCAGAAAAAGTTCGCTCTTATGAGAGCTTTCAAGATTGCATGCAATGTCAGACAACACAAGTTTGGTGAAGCTTGAGATTTTTGGTATCCAGTTAGATATCCCCAGTTCTCATTTATCAAATAAGAAGTAATTGAAAATAAGTGGACTGGGCAGTCTACTCAGCAAATCAGACGAACAAAATAACAGTAAAGCCATTTGGTGGAGATACAAATTAAAAGTGTACATTTCGTATCAATTTAGATCTGACTCCTACTATCATGCAAAATTTAGGTAGGCTAGCCAAGAAAAGAAAGAGATAAAACATAACATAGCAATGGAAACATGCAGCTCATAGTAGAAAAATATTTTTAAATAACCAGATACTCCTATGTCCAGTTTTGTCTAGATGTTTGAAAATCTAAATGAAAGGTCTGGCCTTCTAAATATACATAGAGTCTAAAAAAATTGACTCAATAAGAATATAATCATTTAAGCAAANAAACATAACATAGCAATGGAAACATGCAGCTCATAGTAGAAAAATATTTTTAAATAACCAGATACTCCTATGTCCAGTTTTGTCTAGATGTTTGAAAATCTAAATGAAAGGTCTGGCCTTCTAAATATACATAGAGTCTAAAAAAATTGACTCAATAAGAATATAATCATTTAAGCAAATGAAAACTTTTATACAACCGCATCCTAAAAAAGACAATGAACCTAAAAGATCTTTTAGACATAATCGTCACATAATTATAAGACCTAACTGTGTCATTTTAGCAGTCCAGATCATGAAAAATACTGGAAGCTTACCAGTTGATTCACAATTCTAGCATAATCCTGATACCAAAAGCCATATAAGAGATATTCNTTTTCAGTGTTCCTAGGATACCAAGCCATTCTCGATTTTCCTTGAGTGTGTGTGTGTGTGTGTGTGTGTGTGTGTGTGTGTGTGTGTGTTGGTGGTGGTAGAGGTCATTGGCCACATGTCAGAGGTTTTGCTTTCTCTCTCCAGGATGACCCATCACAGCAGGTATGGGTCACAGGGTGCTGGTCCAGGGAAGCCCTATGTCAGTGGCTGCCAGTGCCTTGAGTGTGTCACCAGGCTCGCGACCTCTCTCCTGCCCTCCTGGCTCCCTCATTCCTGGTTGAGTAGCCCTTCCCGTGTAGGTTCCAGGGAAGGGAGGGAGGGAGGGTGTGGTGGGCAGAGGTACCTCGACATCGATGTTGGGCGAGCTCTCCCTCGGGTCATAGTCGTACAGGGCCACCATCCTTCGCGTCAACACCGAGTGCTGCCTCCCGCTTCTTCTGTTTCTCTCTGTTCACATCACAAGAAGAACACCATCATGAAGTGATTTCAAAGCCAGTGGCATCCCCTCTCCCTTGACTCGGTTGGGGGAGCCAGGTCACATGCGGCCAGTGTGACTGAGATGACTGCTGGGCTCTAGTGCTGGCCAAGCCGGGGAAGCCCCCAGGCTCACACTGAAGTCCAGTCTAGCCCCACTCCTTTCTCTCTGTGTACAGGAACAGGGGAGACTGAGGGCAGGGAATTCGCTCCAACAGTCAGTCTAAAGGGCTTGGAGCGGCACAAGGTGAGTGTGACATGGGGAGGCCAAGCGGGCCACTTGGAGGTTGTGACCCAGCTCAGAGGAACCCACAAACACCAGGTCAAAAATGCTGCCCATGTAGCTGCAATGAAGATGACTCTCACTCAGATTATTCTCGTTCAGACCAGAGGCACAGCCACCTCTGCCATCAGGAGAAGCAAGAGTCTCCAGAAAGGGGTACCCTCTCTACCCGTCTCAGAGGTTCCTTTCCCTCCGCTTCCTCTGGTGCCCTCGCTGTACTTTTAACAGCTGTCCCTGAAATGATGTCACTTGTGGAGAAGGCTCTGGGGGAGGTCCCCTCCTGCTGCCCGGCTGTGATCTGCCCTAGATGGAGCCCTGGGCTCCATATCAGTATAAGAGGGGAGGAAAGAGGAAAACCCCACACGGAGCATTTGCAAAAACTCCGAAAACAGCCATTTATAAGAAGGGCCAATGAAGGACCATGGGATCTGGCCCAAATCGTCGAACTCCCTGGCAAACCTCCATTGTTGGGTTCCTAAATGACGTTTCTCCTGGGGAAAGTTGGCATTTAGGCCTTTCTTCCAAACACAGTCACCTTTTCCCTAAAATTGATTTTTGGAATTCAATGCACAGAAATGAAAACTCCTAAAGACAAGTGTTTTGAAAGCATCTAAAGTGAGTTAAGCAGCTTTTCAGGGGTCTGCGGCAGGCATAGGGCTCGTCGTGTGCATGTGCAAAATTCAACCCTCAGCTCCCGGTCAAGATTCACTGCTTTTATTTGAAATAAGCAAGCACACCGTTGCAGGACCTGCATGTATGTTTCCTGGATCAAATTACAATGGTAACCAGAGGTTAATTACAGTGTTGCTAAACTGCTAATTTCACAGGGGAACCCTATGTCAGTGGCATTAAGGCTACACATGCACTGTATTGAGGTATAATTTACATACAATATGACTCAGTCTAGTGTTCATTCACTTTAGTGAGTTTTGATAAACTCTATGGTCACATGACCACCACAACCATCAAGATATTGAACAGTTGTGTCAAATTCCTTCGTCCCCATTTGTTACCTCCAACCTAGGTAACCACTGATCTGTTTTCTATCCCAATAGTTCTGCCTGTTTTAGAATATTGTTTAAATGGCATCTCACGGATGTAGCTTTTGGGGCACTGGCTTCTTTCCTTTGGACAGTGCATCTGAGATTCAATCATGTTATTGCATGGATCAATAATTTGTTCTACTCTTATTGGTGAGTAGTATCCCATTGTATTGATGTACCATAGTTACTTTGTCCATTTACCAGCCAGGAAACGAGTTCTTTTCTGGTTATTGGTGATTTTTCAAAATTTATTTTTTGGTTATGCTGGGATTTTGTTGCTGCATGCAGGCTTTCTCTAGTTGAGGCAAGTGGGGGCTACTCTTTTTGCAGTGCGAGGGCTTCTCCTTGTGGTGGCTTTTCTTGTTTTGGATCATGGGCTCTAGGGTGCATGGGCTCAGTAGTTCAGGTGCACAGGCCTCGTTGCCCTGTGACACATGGGATCTTAGTTCCTGGATCAGAGATCAAACCCATATCCCCTGCTCTGGCAGGCAGATTCTTAACCACTGGATCACTGGGGAAGTCCCACTCAGAAATATTTAATTTTGATGACATCTAACACAATTTGTAAAATATATCATATCAAAACAATTGTTACCTGATCATTACAAAGTTTTTCTCCTTTGTTTTCTTCTATAAGTTTTACACTCTTCATTTTTATATTAAAGACAATGTCCATCTTAAGTTTTTCACTACAGTGAGAATATGACTTGAGATTCACTTTTTGCCTGTGGATGTCCAGTAATTCCAGCACCTATTATTGAAAAGACTACCTTTTCTCAATTGAATTGCACTTTTACCTCTGTCAAAAATCAATTGATCGTGGATACGTTGATCAGTTTTGTGGAGGGGGGGGTCCGTTCTATCCGTTCCTCTATGTGCCTGTCCTTTCTCCAGTACCACATGGTCTTGATCCCTTTGCCTTTATAGTGAGTCTTAAAATCAAGTTACATGAGTCTTTCACATTTTTCCTTTAAAAACTGTTTCAGTGATTTTTAGTTTCTCTGACTTTTCATATGCATGAAAGATTTAGCTTACTGATTCTATATAATGCTTAGCACGGACCCTGACTGCTGTTTTGATGAATGTATAGGTCGGTTTGGGGATATCTGACATCTTAATGTCCTAGCAATATTAAGTCTATGAACATTCCATCTCTATTTACTTAGGGATTCTTTGATTTCTTTCATCAATGTTTTATCACTTTCAACATACAGATACTGCATGTATTTTGTTAAACTTAACCGTATTTCACATCTTTGTTGTGTTATTGTACACAGTATTACTTTTTCAATTTAAATCTCAATTTTTTCATTGCTAACCTATAGAAATGCAATTGCTTTCGTATCCATTGACCTTACTAGTCTCACTTGTATTCTAGGAACTGTATCTATAGGTTCTCTGAGATTTCAAGGTAGGTTTCCGTGTGATCTTTCCATCCTGTGTACCGTTGCTCCCTGGCTCTCCTTGTGCTGCACATTCTAGCATGCAGCCGGAAAGGAGAGATGAGCGTGGACGCTGTAGCTTTACTCCCAGTCTCAGGATGAAAGCTTCCAGTCTTTCAACCAGGAGAAATATTGCCTCAACATAAAAGGGCAAGCAGGTAGCTCAGCTTGGTTCCCTCAACTAGTCTAGGGACTACTGAATAAAAAGACATTTAATCCAAGTGATCATGTAAATCAAGTTTCTTTTTTTCAGCAGATTGCTCCTAGACTCTCTGGGTCTGTGGTGCACGAGCCCATCCCCTCTTTGAAGAGGCACTGTCCAGTTCAGGAAAGAGGGCAGTGATGCAAGGGAATGGATGATGTGAGGCTCAGAGAGCTGTGGTCTCGGGGATTTAATCTGGGCAGTTTATTCATATGAAACCTCGACTATTAGACATGGATCTTGACTTGAGACAATGAACTCATTAATACCAAAAAGTTGAGATATTTGATTTTGTGTTTGTCCTTAAAATCATGCATTTTACTTGAGCCACTGAACTTTGTCTGGAGTGTGATTTAGAAGTGAATCCAGGGGAGGCAGTGGGGTGGACTGGGAGTTTGGGATTAGCAGATACAAGCCATTACATATGGGCTTCCCTGGTGGCTCGGTGGAAAAGGATCCACCTGCCAATCCAGGAGACACAGTTTTGATCCCTGGGTTAAGAAAATGCCCTAGAGGAAGAAATGGCAACCCACTCCAGTATTCTTGCCTGGAAAGACCTATGGACAGAGTAGAGCCTGGCGGGCTACAATCTATGGGGTCGCAAAAGAGACATGACTGAGTACACATGCAATGCACGACAAACTATTACACATAGGACAGATAAATAACAATGTTTATTACAGGATATTCCATATCCTGTAATAAACCATAATGGAAGGTAATATAAAAAAGAATGTATATATGTGTATAATTGATTCACTTTGCTATACAGAAGAGATTGGCACAACACCGTAAATCAACTGTAAGTCAATAAAAATAAATTTAGAAAAAGGTTAAACAATAGAAAAGAAGTGAACGTAATGTTTTGAAGTATTACAACTTTATGAGTGCCATGAGTCTTTCTGTCTACAGTTATTTAGAAAAAGTAGAGGCCTTTTGAATGAGTAGATTTTCCTTGCACGTGGAAAAAATTAAAGATCATAAATGTAATGTTGCTGAAAACAGTTTTACTGTTTGCTCAGTGGTTCTAGATAAAAGAATTTAGTATCCAAATTAAAGGGTAGAAATCTTTTATGTCTTTGGATAAGCAGAATTCACCTGAAGAATGGAAAGCATACAACTATCCAATCATCCTTTGAAATTTATCATAGATAGTCAATGTGCAAAGTAGTACCAGTGTCCTGGTGGTCGAGTGGCTAAGACTGCGCTCCCAAAGCATGGGGCCCCGGTTCAGTCCCTGGAAGGCAAAGTAGATCCCACAGGCTGCAACTAAAGATCCCGCATGCTTCAATGAAGACAAGGAGCAGCCAAGTAAATAAATATGAAAACAAACAAAGCCCAAAGTATATTACCAGTATCAGTCCATTCATGCTGAGATAACAAAGTGCCATAGACTGGGGGCTGAGACAACAAACATTCATTTCTCACAGTCCCGGGCTGGGGGAAGTCCAAGATCAAGATGCTGGCTGACTTGGTGTCTGGTGAAGACCTGCTTCCTTCCTTCCTGGTTCACAGATGACTTCCTGCTCCTTGTATCTTCACATGATGGAGGGGAAGGGGCTCTCTGGGGTCTCTTTTATAAGGGTGCTAGCCTCATCCATAAGGGCTCCACCCTCATGACCAGATCACTCCCCGAGGCCCTACCTCCTGATAAACCATCACCTTGCAGATTAAAGTTTCAACAAATGAATTTTAGGGGGACACAAGCATTTCATCCAAAACAACCCAAAAATGTTTACTTTCTAAATGTAATAGGCTCTTAGTAAGCAAGGCCATACTTCATCTTTCATGAGAAGATCATCTGTGTTTTAACAAATATTTAGATGCCTGTATATCTGTATCTCAGGACAATTAAAACCTTGGTTTACAGAATGGGTTTTGCCCAAGAAAATCTGATGGTTAACACTCAGATTTTGGGGACTTCCCTGGTGGTCCAGTGTTTAGGGCTCTGCACTTTCAATGTGTGGGGTACAGCTTCAGTCCCTGGTCTGGGAACTAAGATCCCACATGCCTGGTGTGGCCAAAAAATAAAATAAAATGGTTAAGTCACAAGGATTTACTATGTAGCACAGGGAACTATAGGAAATATCTTTAAAAAAAAAACCCAAAGCATTCATTCCTCTGATCAGCACTGCCTCCTGCCCTGAGCTGTTGGGTTTTTTATTTTCTTTTTGGTAGTTTAAAAAATATATATTTTTAATTTTTGGCTGTGCTGGGTCTTTGTTGTTGCACTCGGGTTTTCTCTCATCGCAGTGATCTGGGGCTACTCTCTAGTTGCAGTACTCAGGCTTCTCATTGCGATGGCTTCTCTTGTGAAGTACGGGCTCTTGGGGGCATGGGCTTCAGTAGTTGTGGCTCCTGGACTCCATGGCACAGGCTCAAAAGTTGTGGTACATGAGCTCAGTTGCACCAAGGAATGTGGGATCTTCCCGGTAGAGTAGTGGAACCTGTGGCCCCTGAATTGGCAGGTGGACTCTCCACCACTGAACCACCAGGGAAGCCCTGGGCTGGTGTTTTGTGCTACAAAACCCTGGAGAAGGCAGGCACCACCTGGCCTGCAGGTTCACAGGTGAGCAGGGCGTGGCCTCTTACCTATTTTCTCCACAGGTGTGTTCAGAGGGAGGAAGCCTTGTCTGAGAAGCTGGTCCATCATCTCTTCATCATCTGCCTGGATTTCAGAGACCATGTTACAGGGAATAAGGCCAAGCCGGGCACAGGTTTCCCCACGGTAGAATCCATCAGCGTCTTTATCACCATACACCTGGAGTCATGAGAAGAAGGCAAGGCATTGGGGTGGCTGGTTCAGAAATAGATCAGCTCTGTTCACCTAGAGTCACAGTTAGTCAGACACTGACTTGAAGAACACGGAAAATCGCTGCTTGTGGGCCTAAGTGTGTACACATAGCCCTCACCCTAAAAATCCGTATGTCTAAGAACCTGTTTCTCCTCCAGGGTTTGGATAGCCTCTGGAGCTCCCATGGACCAGGGGGCTGCCAGGCGAGGCCAGGGCTCTGCTAGCTGAGTGCATGTGTGTGAACGCACACAAGTTAACCACCCCCCATACACACACATGCAAGTGCAGTGTAACATGATTCCTCCGTCAGGAGACAGCGCCACTGTCTGGCATTCTAGAAGTGAAAAACCTCAACTCACAAAGGGACTCTGTGCGTACTATTCTGCAGGGTAAGCATCACCATCCTTTAGAGTCCGTTTTAGTTAGCGACCTCTTTCAAAGGTTATTGTCAGTGCCCTTTTGGAAATTTGCAAACTTAGGGTTCAAGGCCCTTTCCCCTCTCCTAGGGAGCATCCCATGTCCTCCTTCTGACTCCAGACTCAGGCTCCTCCTCTACTACTGATGGGAGGCTGAATGTCACATACAAGAGAAAGTAGCCTGTCGTTTTGAGGGGTTAGGGTTAGGGTCACCAGGAACTGGTTTCGTGGAAGACAATTTCTCCGTGGATTGGGGGTGGTGGTGGTTTCTAGATGACTCAAGCACTGTAGGGTTTGTACTCCTACGAGCATCTAATGATGCTGCTGATCTGACAGGAGATGGAGCTCAGGTGGTAATGTGAGTGATGGGGAGCGGCTGAAATACAGATGAAGCTTGGCTTGCTCACCCGCCACTCACCTGCTGTGCAACCCGGTTCCTAACAGGCCACAGACCCATATGGGTCCATGGCCCAAGGGTTGGGGACCCCTGTGTTAAGCAACTTGGGTCTGGTGAGCACCCCCTTCCCATCCTCCCCCGCCACCTGTACCCCCCGGGCCATGCCCCCACCTTGATGATCTGCCCTTCTTTAAAGGGAAGCTCCTCTTCTGCAGCGTCTGGGTTCGGGGACATGGTAAGGGGGTCGTAGTCAAAAAGGGCCACAAAGATGCGGGCTGGGAGCTCTTCCGCCCCAGGGTCTGTCTCTGACTCTTCGTAGAAGTCCGGAGAAAGCCGGTCCCGCCCGTACTCGTCTGGGAGTGCATGGGATAAAGCACAGGGTCTAAGTGTTTCCCACCAACCATTCTCCCTGCTTTACCCAGAAAGGTGAGCTGTTATACAAAGTGTGTGTTTTGGAAAACGAAGAGGGAGGCACTTTAAGTATTATTATTATTTTTTAATGTGTAGCTGGGCTTTCCTAGTGGTTCAGTGGTAAAGAATCCACCTGCCAATGCAGGAGATGTGGGTTCAATCCCTGATGTGGGAAGATCCGATGTGCCTCGGAGCAACTAAGCCCGTGTAACAAGGCTATTCAGCCTGTGTTCTGGAGTCCAGCAGCTGCAACTACTGAGCACACATGTTGCAACTCCTGGAGCCTGCAGCCTAGAACCTGTGCTCTGCAAGAAGAGAAGCCACCACAATGAGCAGCCTGTGTATGACAACTAGAGAGCAGCCCCCACTGGCCCCAAAGAGAAAAGCCGGTGCAGCAGCAAAGACCCAGCCCAGCCCCAAACAAAACAATCCATAAAGTCATGAAAACAAGTTCTTAAAAAAATGTGTAGCTCAACATGCAGGCAGAAATGGATCACCTCGACAGAGAGGGGTTTGAAAAGCTAATAACTAGTGTGAAACATAGGCAGCAGGGTGAGTGTAGGTGTGCTGCTTGTGAAGACAGCGAGAGATAAAGGACTGTGTTTCAATGACCTCCTGGCTGAGCGCCAGTTGCGGGGGCGGGTGACAGGTTGCCAAGTCCTGGGGATTAGGAAGGACCTGTTCAGGAGTCAAGCACGGAGACCCAGAGACCCTCTAGGTTTCCATTAACAGACAAGCCAAAGCACAAGGACGTTAAAAGATGTATTTGCCTATCTGTCAAAGTTTGATACAGGTGACTGAGCTGCTCACTTGGCTCCAAACAGGTAAGTGGCAATGAATGCATTACAGTGAATTAATGACTTCTTGGAAGAATTGAGTTTCACGTCTGCCTACCACTGAGCTCCTAAAGACTATTCTTTTGAAATCCTAGTATATACGCATATGTATTACAAGGCTGAGCACCAAAGAATTGATGCTTTTGAATTGTAGTGCTGGAGAAGACTCTTGAGAGTCCCTTGGACAGCAAACCAGTCAATACTAAAGGACATCAACCCTGAATATTCATTGGAAGAACTGATGCTAAAGCTGAAGCTCTTTGGCTACCTGATGCAAAAGAATTGATTCATTGGGAAAGACCCTGATGCTGGGAAAGATTGAAGGCAAAAGGAGAAGGGGGCAGCAGAGGATGAGATGGTTGGATAGCATCACCATCTCAGTGGACATGAATTTGAGCAAACTCCAGGAGACGGTGAAGGACAGGGATGCCCGGCATGCTGCAGTCATGGGGTAACAAAGAGACGAGCATTACTGAGCAACTGAACATCAACAACATTATTACATGTCATTATAGACTTGCATATCTCTCACTATATACGTATACATTTATTAATATGCATATATAGAGAACAAACATCTGCTAGGGAATTACACTGTTTTGACTACATGAGAAGGACTCAGAACATCAGTGGGGAAACAAATGAGAAAAACTCCAATCATCAGAAAAGAGGGTAGGGTGGGACAAATGGCCAATCAAAATTTGTGTCACCAGCCCAAGGAGCACAGGAGGTGGGATAAGAGGATGTCAAAGCTGTGACACGGAGGGTGTGGGGAGAGCCAGAGTCTTGGCTGCTTCCACCAGCAGAAACCTGCAGTTGAAAAATAAGAAAGCACTTTAACTGCAGGAAAGGTTGGTCTTTAAAATGCAGGGAGCTGTTAACATTATTTGAACTTGGGATCCTTTTAGGACACAAAGATAATCTAAACATTCAGTAACTTTGCTTCTGCAAGGGAACAAAACTCAATAGCATGGCCTTACTGATCTCTTCACCCCAGTTGTGATTTTGTTTATAGTCCATGCAGAGTCTTTACCAGCTGAGACACCAGGTAAGCTCATGAATACTGGAGAGGGTAGCCTATCCTTTCTCCAGCGGATCTTCCTGACCCAGGTATCGACCAGAGTCTCCTGCATTGCAGGCTGATTCTTTACCAACTGAGCTATCAGGGAAGCTCAAAGGGAACAAAACTCAACAGCACGGCCTTACTGATCTCTTCACACCAGTTTTGATTTTGTTCATAGTCAGTGAGAGGGCTTCCCAGGCGGTGCTAGTGGTAAAGAACCCGCCTGCCAAAGCAGGTAGACGTAAGAGACACAGGTTGGATCCCTGGGTCGGGAAGATCCCCTGGAGGAGGGCACAGCAACCCGCTCCAGTATTCTTGCCTGGAGAATCCCAAGGACAGAGGAGCCTGGCGGGCTACAGTCCACAGCGTCACACAGAGTTGGACACGACTGGAGCGACAGCACACACGCACACAGAGTCAATGAGAGGATCTCATACTCTGTCCCCATCATTAAATGTTCTCTAAATTAAATAGCACGAAGCTAGTGGCACACCATCTCATGACCTGTGAACTCTGTATGTGTAGATGCAGTGGTTTTTTCACGCTCGTGGCTGATGGTAGAGAAAACCATTAGCAGCATGAGAAGGATGTCTTCAATTCAGCTGGGTAACCTTGGGAGTTTTGCAGAAGGAACTTAACAAAACAGCAGTGTGACCCAGTGAGTGCTGTTTCAGCGGAGGGAAATGTCACTGAAGGAGCACTGTGGCTACAGCTTTGGCTGCACCCACCCAGAAGGCTCCCAGCGCTTCCTTGACTAAGTTGACATTGTGATCGTGGAGTTGGAATGTACAGGCAAGTTCACAAGGGCAGGATTGGGTAGGTCACTATCACTCTGGAAGACCTTTGAGTTACTCCTACAATTCGCATGCTCTCAGGAGTTGGGAGGCATTAGGCATGGAGACCAGCAAGAGGATCTCAGGCTGGCACCATGCTCAGTGAAAACAGCAGGCAGTCACCCACAGCATTACAAGGTCTCTCTCTGGTTTGCAGGGAGGAGCCAGGATGGGTGGAAGTGGTTGGAGCACTTGGAGTTGGTGTATATGAGTAGAAGTGAGGGTATGACATCACTGTGTTTCCTCCAGAGAAGGTGCATAAGATACTTTATGGAATCAGATCTCATGGAAGAGAACTGTGGCCTCCATTGAGTGTATCCACACAAAGCCAGCTTCACAGGGTTTGGAGTGGGCAACTGGGAGGCCCTTCCTTTTCTCAGGGGCAGGCTAGACTCAAGGAAGAACTTACCTCCAGCTGCTGGTCTGACCTGGGAGTGGATCCTCCTCCCTCTGCCCTGCTGTGGAATATCCTGGCCTGGGGTAGGAGGGGGTCTTTGTCAGGAAGGAGGAAGGGTCTGCATACCGCGTGCAAAGCTGAGGATCCTGACTTGCCCCTGTTGGCCCCCAGTCCACCCGTGCTGCCAGAATAAGCACTGTCTTCTAGAAGTGAGCTACTTCCTCACTGCCTGAGGCTACCCGCCTCCACTGCTCCTCTCCACTGTAATTTCTAGAGCAAAAGTGGGTCGCCTATGAAACATACCTTACAGCTGCTCCTCTTCTCCTTACAGGGAAACCCAGGGAGACGAGTCTCCTTTCTAGAGAGCCAAGTTTTTAGTTAAGTCATTTTAACTTTTCCCATCTGGATATAGAGAAAATGTGCTGTATTTCCTTGCTATGTAAGCTCAGTGGCCAAAACAACTTGGAAAATGGGAGGGAAATGGAGATTTTCACAGTTGACTAGTAAGAGCAGAATGCTCTAAGATGTAGTATTTCTTTTTCAGGTGGGTACACCCTTGGGCCTTTTCATCTGTCAGGTAAATAATCAGATAAATGCAAAGACCAAAAATTACACAGGAGAAACCAAACCCAATGAAATCCTTGCTTGGGGTCATTGATTAAGGTTCTGAGGCCTTTGTTATGCTAGTTATATGACTTGGAATTTACTAGATATGGAACCATAATTTTTATCTTTTTAAATCGGGGGGGGGGCATTGTTTTCTTAATTAAGGAAATCCAGAGTATATTTAAAGTATATTTTAGCTGTGAAGGCATTGCTTATTAAAAAATATATGTAGGAAGTATACAGTCTATAGACTTGAGTTTCTCCATAAAAGAAAAGGATATTTTTGGAGCTGGCAGATTTCTAAAGTATTAATTACTGATATTGGCATAAGAAAAATATAACTAAACAGAGACTAGAGGAAAATAGCCTATTCATATGTCACGGACCATTCACTTCCTAGGGTTTTGGGCATGATTCTCCTCTTCTTTGAGTCACCTTTGTCTTTTGAAAATATAATAGGTTCTTTGGTCTGTGAATATATGAATATATAAAGTGATTGATATTAATTATGCTTTATAATTATGCTTTCTTGCCTTGCTCCATGCTAAGAGATCAGGTACAATGAAAGAAATTCTATCATGGATTTATTTAACACTTTTTTGGGTTCTATTATTGAGGCTTTTTTTTTTTCTTTGTGAAGGTGTTACCACAGCATTACAGCATTACTCTCTTTCTAACTTGAAGTGAAATGAAAGGCAATCAGTCATGTCCAACTCTTTGAAACCCCTATACAGTCCATGGAATTCTCCAGGCCAGAAAACTGGAGTGGGTAGCTGTTCCCTTCTCCAGGGGATCTTCCAAACCCAGGGAACAAACCCAGGTCTCCCGCATTACAGGCACACTCTTTACCATCTGAGCCACCAGAGAAGCCCAAGAATACTGGAGTGGGTAGCCTATCCCTTCTCCAGGAGACCTTCCCGACCCAGGGTCTCCTGCATTGCAGGCAGATTCTTTACCAGGTGAGCTGCCAGGGAAGCCCTCTACTAATTTAGCTAGTGTCTGTCACTACAATTAAGACATGTGCAGCCTTCTGCATGCTTTCCCTTAAGACAAATCCACCTGAAGGCTTGTCCAAGACTCTGATAGGGAGACTGTGGGTCCACTTATGTTTTCCTTTACTTCCTTGCCCAGTTGGCAATTTGTAGCACCATAATTTTCAGCCCTGTAGACTTTTCTTCTCTGTCCTAGGAGACTGGAGTGGGAGACCCATGAGGCCTCCTCCAGAGGACACCCCTTCTCAGTGCCAGGACATTAAACTTCAACCACAGAAACAGTGGCGGTTCATGTAATGAGGATTCACTCGTTAAAGTCACAATCCAATGAGCACTTAGGAACCAAATTCAACAGGAAGAACGGTCTTGAACTGGTCCTCACCTCCTTCCTCAAGATGCTTATTTACAAGTCATTTATTTTACAGGCTAGGAGATCCTACTTAACCTCAGTAATTGTTACAGGGGCAATTATACACAAATTAAATGAAGATCTGAGGGATGTGGCACTAGTTTACAACACTCAAAAATAATGTAGGCTTAGTATACACAAGGGCTTCCCTAGTGGCTCAGATAGTAAAGAATCCGACTGCAATGTGGGAGACCTGGGTTCAATTCCTGGGTTGGGAAGATCCCCTGGAGGAGGGCATGACAACCCACTCCGGTGTTCTTGCCTAGAGAATCCCCATAGACAGAGGAGCCTGGTGGGCTACAGTCTATGGGGTCGCGAGAGTCAGACACGACTGAGCGACTAAGCACCATACAGTATATACAGAATTCTGCTAGTGGGTCTGTAATATGTGAAACCAGTGTTTTCCAGCTGATTGTATTTTGCAGCTTATTACTTTTTAGCCTAACTGAAAACAGTCTGTTGTTTTAAAGGTCCTTTAACATTTTATATAATTTTTCACTGATAAAAATAAAAACATTATAAAAACTGTAAGGATGGAAAAAGAAACTTTTTTACCCTATTGTTTGGGTTCTATGGGAAAGAAACATCTAGAAGGAGGAGAAAACTTCAGGGGATCTGTATTGGTTCATCAAGTTTTAAATTATTTTTGGCTGATGTGAACAAAGCCCAACTGTCTTTTAAACCTTAGCTATTGAAACAGATTGGGGCTGTGTTTTCAGGTGTCTGGACTATCCAAGGGCTGCTTTCCTTGAGCCCTGTCTCACCAGATCAATGTTTTCTTCTCATCTACTTCTGTTCCATGAATGGTCTCTTGCTTTGTCTCGTGTGCTTGTGTGTGTGTGTGTGTTTTCACAAAAAGCTAGTTTATTTGTGCTGATTACCAGATTCCATTATCTTGTGCATAACACTTTTTAGAACTGTTATGCCGGGGTTCATTCCAGTAATAGAAAGGTTCCCATCTGACCTTCGGCCACGCTCCCCCTCTTAGTGGATTGATGAGAATGACTAGAATGACAGCTTTCAGCACGGCTGGCTGAACTCCAAAAAGTAATTAAGAGAATGGAATTGGATGCCAGAGGATGACTCATGTACGGGGAGGTGGCCAGATGGACAGGGTCAACACACAGTTCAGGGCACACATTCAGGCCTCCCGCTGCTTTTTCATAACTTTCAACCCCAGTTGCCCAAGTGTTTCATGCATACAGATAACTCTCCACTGGCTGGGGGCCCGTTTGGAGTTCAGTCACCCATTCCTGTCTGCTGCTCTGACCACGAGCATTTCAGCAAAGCATGAACTAGGTGGGGAGATGGCCCACTGTCATCTCTTCCATGCTTAGGATGGCAGCCTTTGCAGTTCAAAACAAACAAAATTGGTAGGGAGAAGACTGACCTCAAAGGTCAATATATTTTGAGAATACTTAAATTTAGGTTCCATTTATTTGGTTCTGTTTCTGCCTTCTTTTGCCATAAATAACCAAGAGTCTTCTGCATTTAGTTGGAAATGCTATTCCTAATAATTTTTTAAATGTTTAGATTGAGCCATGTGCTCTGTGGTTAAAAGAAAGATGGAGGCCTCCATCCGGCTCACTAACCCGCAGCATGGACCATCATTGGCCGGGACCTGTGGGAACCAGCACTGCCGTGGGAAAACCTCCGGCCCACGTGATCCGCCCGATCAGTCCGTCCTGCGGTCACCGGGTTTCCTAAAATCTAAAGACAAAACAATGACACAGTCATCAGTCTTGCCAGCCGTGGGAAGAAAAGAATTAAGTCAGCCAAATCAATTCAACTTAGAAGCAGAAGCTCTAAAGGCAACTAAACTTAGCTTTTAACTGAAAGGTTAGCTGAATAACCTGGAAGAGAAAAAGAGTGCTCACCCCAGGCACCCCGTCTTCTACAGCACAGTTGCTGTTCCCGGCGGGGGGGCGAAAGAGAGAACCCCTCGGGAGGCATCTTTCTGTTGCTGGTACTGCCGCTGAAGCCAAATATTTTGAGCCACAGTGAGAGTGGCTTAGATAAGACTCGTCACGCCTTTGGTACCTCTTTTCTAGTCTCAGCACAGTCTGCCCTCCTCCAGTGATCACAAAGGTGGGAAAAACACTGCATTTCCCAAATGTCCTGCTTGGGCAAAGTTGTGTGCGAGGTTACTGAAAACTCAAAGACAGAAGTTTCTGTGCATTATCAGCTCTGAAACTCATGGCGCCCTCTTGACGCTAATCCAAAGACTTCCAAACCTTCACATTTCAGGGCTAAACCGAACTATTTTCCTTTATGGATAAGTTTTGCCTCTGATTCGTACTAAAGGTTAGCATCCTATGCGAGAATCAAAGCAAAACCTCCAGCTCACTGGTGACAGGAAGTTTTCAGGGACACGGAATGAATCAGGGCTGGGAGCTTCAGAAATGAGTTTGAACAGCAAGTGGGCTGCAGCTGCTGGTGAGTCGGTAAGCTGTGGGGTCAGCGCCCTCTAGTGGACATATCACAAACTGCACCGGCTCAAGCCCAAGGCCTGGCGTCCTGGGATGTCTCACCTGTGTTTTCATGGAAAAGTCAGCACGACAGGAGCAAATGTTCTGAAAAGACGACACAATATAGAGATGAATGAAGCCTTGAAGGAATCCCTACTCTTGAAAAGCACTCACAAGCCTGGAAGACAAGGCCCTGGGATGTGTCTAGAGCTGATGATGGAAAATTCATTCAGAAAACTGCTCACGGGAAAGAAACATGGGGAAAAAAAAAAAACCTTTGGAAACAAATGCAAAGGTGGATCTCTTCAATAATTGTTCTCCATTTTTTTTTCCAGTTATGGATGAACTGGAAAACCAATCACAACCCCAAACCAAAACCACCACCAGAGAAAAACCCTAGTAAGTAATACCAGTCAGTCATAAATACATCCCCACGACTCATTTTGAAAAGTACGTGTTGCCAAACTGGGAGAATCAGAGTTCAGCTAACCCTTAATTAAAATTTAGATTCAGTTGTCCTTTAATTAAAGCAGCCATAATCATCACTGATTTGGAGGTGGGGAAGGGATCATTATTCTGAAGCAAAAGTAAAGTAATCATCAGCATGGTGAAAAGATTGGGAAGCTTCATAAATCAAAAATGCATGGAAAAACGAGAGCGCGCCAGCAGAGAGAGTGCCCGGGACGGACACCGAAACAAAGAAAGAAGGTGAAAGAATGAAAACGGATTGGTTTGGCAAGCGGATGTGAGCGGGAGGTTTACTTCACACACCAAAGGGCCGTCTGCAACCCGGGGAGGAGGCTGGGCCTGTCGGGCAATGGCCCTACTGTCGGGCATTTTTATGCTTTTCTTCCAGGCATCTCGGAAATCCTCGCGGCCCGTGGGCTCATCCCAGCCGTACTTGCTGGGGGTGGAGCTCTCTGGGCTCGGGTGGGGCTCATCGCTCCTGCCGACGTCGCCGGGCTCCACTGGCTCCCCAAAATCCTCTTCGATGCTGCTCTGCCGTGTCAGCGTCCGGCGCCGGGCCAGCAGGGGCCTCAGGCTCCTCCTACAAGGACAGTGCCCGGGGCTGGGGCTGCACTGGGCAGTGGGGCTTCGGAAGCTAAATCGCATCTCCTCCTCTTCACTGCCGCAGTCCAGGCCGCTGTCCGGGCTCCTGGTGGCCGAGCGGCTGAACCGACAGCCTCTGTCTTCCAATACGAAGTCCTCGGCCTGGGGGCCCCTGGGTTTCGCGGAGTACCAGGAGCCGTGGAGGGCCTCGTGCCCCCGGCAGGGTCTGGCGGGCCTGGGCTCTCTGGCCAGCACGGTCCTGACCCTGGAGGAGGACCCTAAGCCCTGCTTGTGCAGGAACTCACAAGGCTCTCCGTCCTCCTCCGCTACTTCGGGGATACTGAAAAGTCTCTTACTGTGGTGGGTCTGTTGGGGATACTCGGGCAACTCCGAGAAAGCACGTTCAGTGGTCCTATTCTTAGAGCACTCCTTAAGGGGGAGGGGGGTGTNGCCCTGCTTGTGCAGGAACTCACAAGGCTCTCCGTCTTCCTCCGCTACTTCGGGGATACTGAAAAGTCTCTTACTGTGGTGGGTCTGTTGGGGATACTCGGGCAACTCCGAGAAAGCACGTTCAGTGGTCCTATTCTTAGAGCACTCCTTAAGGGGGAGGGGGGTGTTAGCACAGGTGCCGGGAGTCAGTGTATGATCGCATATGAAAGGGGGCACAGGGAAGGAAAGAAAATACAGAGAGAATTAGTCTCCGAGGCCACGAGGGACAGAGAGCATGCTTGTACTCGTGGTGGGGCAGGGGTGGGGATGGGGGTGGGGGCAGATAGCATGCTCTGGCCGGGGCTCTGGAATGAAAACAGAATGGGTTAGATGGATGGGGCCGGAGCCGGGGGGACCGAGCGCACGCAGAGCGTCCCGACACCGTCAGGACTAGCCATGCAGCCAAACCAAGGAAAGAGAGGCCGCTGGGCCGCAGGTGTGGGGAGGATGGAGGCAGGAGGCTTCACACTGACCGAGGCGCTAGGGTCTGTGACATGGCTGTGCCCAGAGGCCGGGGACGTCCGAGTTCACTGGCTGCTGGCTGCACCCTGAGAAACTCCCAAGGCAGCTGCCCAGGGATGCCGGTGAGTGGAGACCATTCGCAACACAGGGTACCCCCACCGGCCACGCCGCTCAACTCTGCTTGTCCCTGAAAGCACTCAGCATCCTGTGAAACCCGTCCATGCTCTCTTACCTATGCCTCTCCCGGGTCAAGTGGAAGGGTGTGAAACCGGGGGACCGTGGCACTCAGCGACCCAAAGTCATTTGCTTGGCCTGTGTCTGCAAACGCTTTGGGGCCTGTCAGTCTCTCCTCCAGACCCCAGACCTCAAGGCTGGTCGAGAGGAGCCGAGTCCCCAGCAGTACGGGCAGCAGGGGCTCAGGGCTGGCCCACCCAGACGGAGGCCGAGGGTGGACACACCACGCTCCCTGTCCTGACGTATGGTTCTCTCTCCAGGAAAGGCCAGCAGGCCCATCCTCTGCTCCAGCTGGGCCAGCCCACTGGGCATACCTCCCGGGACACCTCATTGACTCCAAGAAGCCTTGCGCCCACCTTTCCTCCCATGGGCCTCCGGGCATGCGCATTAGAGTTGAGCTGCGGAGGAATATCAGAATTTGCTGCTCTGCCCGCACCCCCTCCACCGCCTTGCGGTGTGTCCCAGGCACAAGGGGACATGGTGGGTTTACCCAGCACAGCGTCTTTAGCAGGCTT
>SJYA01002444.1:5438487-5610971 GCA_006410615.1 Neotragus moschatus
GGGAGGTGAGCCAAGGCGGCCCAGATCGGCCTGTAAAGTCTCCTGACTTAAAAAAAAAAAAGTCAGAACCTTGTGGATGAAGTGAAATGAGCCTCAGCCCTGCTGCCTGAAGATCTGATTGTCCCTGCGGCTGCTCTAAGGGGGGCCGGGCTGGTGGGGGAAGGACGTCGGTGATTTTACGAACTAGCCCTTTTCCCTGGGAAAGACAAGGTGACCTTTGGTTTCTTTGCTAACAATTGGCAGGAAGGAGCATCCCAGAAACTTCCTTCATAAGGAGAAGTGGGGAAGCTGCCGGGGGCGGTGGGGGCCGGGGGCAGACACCTGCCTCGTCACAGCGCCCAGCGACAGAGAAGTGTGGGGAGGCAGGGGCGGTCAGGCTGGACCATGGGCAGCTTGGGGCCTTCCTCTGCCAAGAAAGGTCACTGTGAATCCTGCTGGACATTGGCTCAGGGGAGGAACGAGGGGGTCAGCCAGTGGAGGTAGCGGGGGCTGCAACCATGCGGGGTTTGCATAGGGATCTGGCATGTTCTTTGGTGTCAGTGTCTCCAAGGCCCTGCCGGGCACCTTTGCTGGGAGAACATAAGTCAGTCTGCTCTATGCAAGTGGGCACTGAGTTGGCAGCCAGATTTGGATGTTGCTTTCTGTCCACCATTCAAACTGCATGGCTCTGTGTTCCCAGAGAAAGGCTGGGCTCAGGCACTGTATCCCCCAGTGGGACTTTCCTCTCCAAGGCCCTTTTCATTTGAAAATCCCTACAAAGTCCCAACCTGTCTCCCCCACTAGGCCTGCAGCTGCTAGAGCTCAGGGGCGACAACTGTTCTCACCCCAGAGCCTGGCGGAGGGTCTGGTGCTCAGAGTGACCAGCTTGTGATGAGTGAAAAGAAGCCCAGCTGGAGTGGGCAGCAACACAGCTCCCCAGACAAGGAAGGAGGCACACCCCAGGGATGGGGTCTATGAGGGCCTTGAGCTCGATCTCCACCAAGGTGACCCCTATCAAACCCCTCGCCGAAGGCCACATCAGAGGCAGAGGCAGAGGCAGACTCGGGATCCCCGGTGGGAGGTGTCTGAGAAGGGGTCTGTGTGTGGACCCCAGGAGGTCGACTGACCCTCCTCCGACCTCCTCTGAGGTCCCCTCTCCCTGGACCTCCAGCCTTCCAGCAGGGTCCACCTCGGTCGATTCCACTAAAGAATCTCTTCCCGACTCCCCAGCTGCCCATCTCCAGTCTGACTCAGAGACAGGCTCCTGCCCTCCTAGCGCCTGCTGCTCTACAGGTGGACATGCGGCCAGGCGTTTGGGGCCGGGGGTGGAAGCTTCTCCATTCTATTCTTTTTGATTGGGTTCTTAGTACAGAGCTGGGTGACCCAGGGATGCCCAGTGGATTTTCCCAGACTCCTTCACCCAGACTTTTGGTCAAGAGGAGGGATGGGAGACCCCGAGCGCAGATTCAATAGCAAGAGAAGCCCATCCAAATCTGGAGACTGTGCCTGCCTGGCGAGGCCCCTCTGGAGCCAGCCGCACAGCCCCCCAAAGGAACAGGGACGGGGGACGGTGGGGACGGCGGTGGGGGGGCAGCGNCAGACTTTTGGTCAAGAGGAGGGATGGGAGACCCCGAGCGCAGATTCAATAGCAAGAGAAGCCCATCCAAATCTGGAGACTGTGCCTGCCTGGCGAGGCCCCTCTGGAGCCAGCCGCACAGCCCCCCAAAGGAACAGGGACGGGGGACGGTGGGGACGGCGGTGGGGGGGCAGCGCCCCCGCACTGACCTTGAGGGCATTGTGGGACGTGCCGCTCGGCCGCCTCCTGCCCCCATCCTCCAGCTGCATTTCAGAGTACAGCTCCTCCTCGTCCTCCTCCATGATGTCCGAGAGGTCAGACCCCCGGCTGCTCTCCGTGTGGTACTCGTCTCCATGGCAACAGTGCGGCTGGGGCAGGAGAAGGGGATGTGAATGGAGGGGCGACTCCAACACACGGAGTCCCACACCCTCCCCTGCTCTGCTCACTCTCGAGCTCAGGGACATGTCTGTGTGTCTGGGTGAGAACCGCTCACTCCGGAAGGGAGGGAACCACAGTCCCCGAGCTCATGGGGAGCCTGGATGNTTCTTTATTCTCCTGGTGGGCGATAAGACAAGTGTATTTAATAGCATCTTGTGACATGTTTATTAAAAACATCCAGCTTAGGGGCTTCCCTATCAGTTCAGTGGTTAAGATGCTGCACTTCCATGGCAGGGGACATAGGTTTGAACCCTGGTTGGGGAACTAAGATTCCCACAGGCCATGTGGCACAGCCAAAAAATGGGGAGGGGGGAGACTGCCCATTTGTGAAACAAATAAAACTTTAAAAAATGGTTTCAATTGCTCCTCTATGTAAAGACATGGGGAAGCAGTGTGAGCGCCTAGCGAAGGGGTGTCCCACCAGGGGTCCCACCCCAGCTGAGCCCTCAGATTGGTGGCCTGGATATTCTCAGTCTGAGAAGTCTGTGTAGCATCATCTGACCTGCTCCAGCCCTATTTCTTTCAATCAAGTGCCTTGGAAAAGACATAAAAGTGAACAGGTTTTAGATGAATAAACAAACATCAGGTTGGTTTGAATGAGGGCTTCCCAAAGCAAATGGGAAGGAACTCTCCTAGAGAATATGGTCTCATTTGGTTCCAACCCAATGATGAGTTAGTAATAAACTCATGGGATGGAAGTAAGTGTCTATTGTTTGCCAAATTTATCATGGATAAGACAGCCGTAGGAATCTCTTGGTGGTGGGCGCATGACCCTGGTCTACCCAGTGAGATAAGAAGTCTGATGGAGCTTCTGGAAAATGTTTTTCTACCAGTTAAGAGAGATGTGCCTGAGGAGAAACCCCCCTCCCTCCTTCCTTCTCTCCATCCTTCCTCAGATGCTGGTATGTGAGTGTGATGATTGGAGCTACGGTAGTCACTTCGTAACCATGAGAGAAAGGTCAAAAGAATGGAAGATTAAGAACCCAGAACATGTTGAGGTTTGATAGAAAACAACAAAATTCTGTAAAGCAATTATCCTTCAATTAAAAAAAAAAAAAGAACACAGAGCTGGAATACAATTGAACAACTGAATCAACTTTGCAGCCTCCTACTTGAGGCTTCCTGTGATATGGGAGAATGAAATGTCTTTGTTATCTTAGTTATTAGTTGGGCATTCTGTTTCTTGTGTTTACATGAATACAAGTAGAATTATTTTAATCTTTTAGATAAAGAACCTGATGATTGGAGAAGCTGAGTCACTTGCCCGCTAGCAGTGGCAGAGCCAGGAAGTGACCCCAGATCTATGAGATTCCAAGGCCCTCTTCTCATGGAAGTAGTGACACTGCCTTGCTGTAGAGCTCTGTGTTGAGGGGACTGAGGATCTGACAACTGAGAGGACTTCACTCTCTGCTGTCTCAAGATCTGAGGACTCTCCAGGCCCCACCCTTCCCTGCTGCCCAGGACTGGGGCTTGACACCCTTCAAGGACATTCTCATTAGAACATGCATGATCAGAAATTGCAGGCAGAACCCTTCTTGGATGGATTTGTCACTTGTGAGCCTTGTCTGGGAGGAGAAGCCCTGACATTTCATCTCTCCAAGGATGGGATATGGACCTTTCAATTTCTGACTCTCCCATGATGCTTAGCACCTAGCCAATGCACATCACACATCTGCCTGATGAACAAAAGTAAAGAAAGAAATGGCAGGTTTTGCCTACATTGAGACCAGGTGGTCACCTGGAGACTCAGCTGATGCACAAAATCAGACCATGAACGGATCCTCAGGGCAGTTGGGAGGGCAAAAGGCTCACATACAGACTTTTGAAATTGTCCCCCAGTGGGGTCACAAATGCACAGGCATCATTCAGGCTAAACTCTCCAAACTGACTGTGCCTGTTGTCACCCACAAGATAAAGATCTATATTCCTTTATCTTTCTCACAGACCCGCGGCGCGCAGGGACCTGAACCCCTCCCACCGCGAGCCACCATGGTGGGAGGCAGGTGGGCAGCACTCACCGGTTTGCCCAGCTCCGAGCCTTTCAGGAACTCATCCACAGACGCGCCCCTCCTCTTGATGTCCGGGGACTCATAGCCGTCCTCCTCGTCGGAGTTTGCGTACTGTCCGCTGCTCCTCTCCAGGAAGACGCTCCTTTTCTCTAACTTGGGAGAAGAAAGGGGAGACGTCAGGGCAGAGGCCACCTGACCTCGGGGCCCTGACCTCCGGTTTGGAGCAGATGAACTGGGCACCCTGGTAGACGGATTCACCCAAGGAAGAGAGAGGCAGGAAAAGGGCGTGGCCTAGCTAAGCTCCACCTCTGCTCGCCTGCATCCCTTCACGGGTGTTTCCCACAACTTCCCTTCTCATCGCACATTTCACCTGGAATGTGGTCCCCCTGTCATCCAAATACTCCCCCTCCCCAGGACCCAGGCAATTCCGAGTGACAGGCAGGCAAATACATGTATGTGCCTGCACTTCTACATGGAGATATGTATGTACACCTGTGTTAGTCACTCAGTCGTGTCTGACTCTTTGCTATCCCATGGACTGTAGCCTCTGTCCATGGAATTCTCCAGGCAAGATCACTGGAGTGGGTTGCTACTCCCTTTTCCAAAGGAACTTCCCAACCCAGGGATTGAATCCGAGTCTCCCACATTGCAGGCAGATTCTTCACTAGCTTCCCACCAGGGAAACACATATGTATGTATACCTATGTGTACATAAGGGTCTCTGTGTGTGTATGTATGTATACATACACCTGTATGTATGCCTGTATGTGTATACACACACATGCACACACACAGCTAGAAGTCTGAAGTGAGTGAGCCAGAAGGTGACCCTTGTTTAGGAAGATGGGTCCCCAAGCCGACTCCCAGGAGGCACCTTTCAGATCCCTGGACAGAGACCACCTGGATAGTGGGTTGTGGCCCGTTTGCTAAGCTAGGCTGGTAAATAACCATTTCCTCTGGTTTTCTAGGTCCATATCTATGAAATGGATCCTGATTCCATCAGGATAAGACCTAAGATGCAGTCAGATAAGGTTGCAGGGCATCCTTCTTCCCAAGTCAAGGGAGCCATTCTTGGGGGCTGAGTGTTTGGGGCACTTCTCCCCGCACACTCGGGGTGCGGATGGGAGATTCCATCCCAGCTGGGCTGCGGGGATGAACCGCATTCTGCCGGCAGCTGAACCAGTGATGAAAACACCTGGGCTTACCCTGCTGCTTTCGGCCACCCTCTGCGCAGCTTCCCGGGCCATGGCCTTGGCGACGGAGGTGGAGACCGGGGCGCCCTGCGGCTGCGGGAGGATGCGACTGGGCGAGGGTGACCGCCGCCCGGGGCCCGAGCCCTGCAGGCCGGGCGGCTCCAGCAAGTGCCCATGGGCTGGGGCGGGTGCCCGGCCATGTTCCCAGGCCTCGTCCACCGCGGCGTGGGGACCTGGGTGCTCATCTTTGGTTTCGGGGGCTCCGGCACTTGCTAACGGCTTCGGTGTGGGAGCAGTTCTCGGGTGGGGGGTTGGAGGCACCAGGAGGTCAGCGGGAATGGCAGCGACGGCAGAGTCCACGGACTCGCCCTGGGCAGAGAGGGTCCGCACGGTCACGCCCTTGGCTTCCAGGCTGCGCAGGCGCACCAGCTCCACGGCCGTGCCGTCTGCTGTGGGCGAGATGATCTCAGCGACCTGCGCACAGAGAAAGCTGGCTCGGCTTGGGGACTGCCCGCGCCTCAGGCCCCCTAGACGCCTCCGGGGCCTCCCATGGACATCCAACTCAGACCGCGCTGCACAGCCTGCAAATCAGATCCATCTGGAGCCCCGTTCCCGCCCAGATGTTGGCGGTTTGGAGGGACAGCTGAGCACACGCTTTTCTCCCACGTCTAGAACCAACCTAGAAACAGATGCGGGGGCCAAAGAGGTATCAGAACACTAGGCTTACAGCTTGGCTCAAAGAAGATGCCACGGGGAGGCCTCGACAGACGGGCTTCCGGCTGTGGTGGAGACATGTCTGTGGCCCCCTCTGGGGAGGGGAGCAGGGATCAGAGAGGGGGCCTTCAGCCTGCAGCAGCCACTCTCACGGAACGAGCTCAGACACTCACATGCATCTGATACACCACCTCCTAGCCGTATGGGGAAACGGGGTGGGGAGGGTGGGGAGTGGACAGAAGCTTGCTCAGGCCCCGCCCCCCCCCAAAGCAGCCCTGTCTGTTTCATGTGCCAGGACAGGGATGGGGGCAGAGATTAGGGGCTGCCCGATGGTGAGCATTAAGGATCCTGCAGAGTTTCTGAGGCGTTTGGACAAGACTACATCTCACCAGGAATAGGTCTGGTGGAATCTGCAAGCCCATCATCTATTGAGGGGGCCCTGATGTCCTGGGACTCAAGAGAAATGAATTTTTGGTACCCAGGGGAGAACNCGATGGTGAGCATTAAGGATCCTGCAGAGTTTCTGAGGCGTTTGGACAAGACTACATCTCACCAGGAATAGGTCTGGTGGAATCTGCAAGCCCATCATCTATTGAGGGGGCCCTGATGTCCTGGGACTCAAGAGAAATGAATTTTTGGTACCCAGGGGAGAACAAGAAAGGGGTCTACCAGCAAAGTGGGGCAGGTAATCAGTGTGGGAGGGAGGCAGAGAACATTCTAGAAAGAGGATGGAGCAAAAAAGGATGGAGGTTCTCTGTGTTCTGTAACTGGGTCTGGGGTGAGAGTGTAGGAGATGCTTAGTAACTGCTGGTGGGTCTTGGGGATTGAGGAGAGAGGGAGGGTCACCCCTCGCTGAGTGGTGAGCGGTGGCCGGGGGGCCTGAATGTGAGCACTGCCCCAATAAAAACTCACCCTCTGCCCTTTTGCATACACGCCGTAGCCGGTGACATTGGCTCCATTGGATAGCCCAGTGGCCGTCAGAGCAGGCGGCCTCCAGGAGACCTGGACGGTGGCTGGGGTGGCCCCAGCTTGGACGGCAACATCTTGGGGGGGTGCTGGAGGACCTGGGGGGAAGAGGCAGAGAAGCTTTCATGATATGACCCCTTGGCAGGCAAGCTGCTACCATGCCTGACTAGCCAGTGGCACCCGGGAACGAGATCTTTCATTACAGCCTCCAGGGGACAAGGGGAGAATCCAAAGTGTGACAGCAGAGCAAGAGGCCCAGGAAGTAGCAACTCCCAGATGCACTCAGGGTCCTCTTGGAACCTATTCCCAGTGCTCGGTCCCCAGGCCAACCTGCGACTCTTGCCTGGCCAGTGGGCCACACAGTCCCAGGGTTTGCAGAAGCAAAAGACCCCTACCGCCTCTCTCTCTGTCCCCTCCTCCCTCCGGTTCCCTCCATCCCTCCTTCTCTCTCTCCATCGGACTTGAGGGCAGTAAACTGGACCACACAGTACCCATTTCGCCACCTCGAGAGAGAGGATGGAACCTGAAGCTGGAGAGAGGCAGCTCTGATGAAGCCACCAGGATGCCAACTCCACACACACACACCACCCGGCCAACCAGTTGAGACGCTCGCTTTGAAAGTCCTGAGCGGCTACTTCAAGCAACAAGGACACAGGTGTCACATCACTGGTCCTTCCCAGTGGCTCCTGGTGACAGCAGGGCTGTCCGTCTGCCCTGCAACCCTCGGGCAGCTCCCTTCCCTCCAGGTCTGGTGCAGAAGTCCTGTGTCGTCGTTGTTGTTGAGTTGCTAAATCGTGTCTGACTCTGTGACCCTGTGGACTGCAGCCCACCAGGCTTCTTGTCCATGGATTTCCCAGGTAAGAATACTGGAGTGGGTTGCCATTTTCTTTGCCAGGGGATCTTTCCCACCCAGGGATCGAACTTGAGTCTCCTTTGTCTCCTGCATTGGCAGGCGGATTCTTTACCATTGAGCCACCTGAGAAGCCCCAAAGGTCCTATAACTATAGCATTATATTTGGAAAGAAATGTGCAATTTCTAGGAAGAAGGCTGTGAGCCTCCTCCTCCGAGACCATGCTGCAGCCCCGTGGATTTCTGCATAAGGGAGGAAAGGCTCTTTGCTGAAGCTTTTCTACTTGCTGCTCATTCTGCTACTCACTTTGGACACCTGACATCACTTGATTCACACAACAGTCCTGTGAGTTTAGCGCATCCTCGTTTGCAAATGAGGACTTTAAGGTTCAAAGGCAGCTGCTCAGCTGTCATGTGTTGGAAGCCTGGCTGGCCTTGCAGTTTATAATGCGACTCCACCCTCAATGTGCTGTGACGCGAGGCTTCCAAACTGCCGAGCATTTGGGTTCAGAAGTTAGATCTTACCTGGGTGGTCCGCTCAAAGGTGACGATGGCTCATTATTCTTAAGGGTGTTGTCAAGAACTGAAACTGGTCTGGGGGGTTGCTGGACACCTGCTTCTCCTAGCACAGCAATGACAGTGGANGTGCTGTGACGCGAGGCTTCCAAACTGCCGAGCATTTGGGTTCAGAAGTTAGATCTTACCTGGGTGGTCCGCTCAAAGGTGACGATGGCTCATTATTCTTAAGGGTGTTGTCAAGAACTGAAACTGGTCTGGGGGGTTGCTGGACACCTGCTTCTCCTAGCACAGCAATGACAGTGGAGGGCCAGGGTTTTGTGAGTGGGGAAGACTTGAGTATCTGTGACCTGCCAGCTCCACCCCATCCCTCTACTGGCCCAGAGGTGGCTGTCTGTCACTCGGCGGCTTTTGGTCCAACCACACACCTCATGCCGGTCACCTATGTCATTTCCACGACTGAAACTCCCCTCCTTATGGGCAGGCAAAGGAGCTAGTCTGCTATGGACTGACTGGACATTTGTGTCCCCCCAAATGCATATGGCATTCACAGAAGGCAGGTGATCAGGTCTCAAGGCTGGAGGTCCGATGAACAGGATTCGTGCCCTTATTAACAAGGTGCCATCTACCAGGAGAGCATGCAGAGGAGACACCGTCTATGAACCAGTAAGTGGGTTCACCAGACGCTGAGTCTGCCCAGGCCTTGATCATGGATTTCCACCCTCCAGGGATATGAGAAATAAGTGTCGATAAGCCGCTCNGATGAACAGGATTCGTGCCCTTATTAACAAGGTGCCATCTACCAGGAGAGCATGCAGAGGAGACACCGTCTATGAACCAGTAAGTGGGTTCACCAGACGCTGAGTCTGCCCAGGCCTTGATCATGGATTTCCACCCTCCAGGGATATGAGAAATAAGTGTCGATAAGCCGCTCAGTTTATGGTACTTTGTTATATCAGCCCAAGCTAACTAGGACACCCGGAATTGGGTGTGGACCTATAGGATCCTGCCCTGGGCTCAGGATTTCCTCTTGATGCTCATATCTCTCCATCTCCGGGAGCTTCTCCACGAAGCCTTCCCTGGCTGTCCTAATGGATGTGCTTCTCACCTCTCCNCTCAGTTTATGGTACTTTGTTATATCAGCCCAAGCTAACTAGGACACCCGGAATTGGGTGTGGACCTATAGGATCCTGCCCTGGGCTCAGGATTTCCTCTTGATGCTCATATCTCTCCATCTCCGGGAGCTTCTCCACGAAGCCTTCCCTGGCTGTCCTAATGGATGTGCTTCTCACCTCTCCTTGGAGCCCCTGGGGTCCCCAGATTTGGTGTTTCTCACTTCTTTACCCCCAGCACCGACAACAAGACTTCATGGCAGGAATCAATGAATAGCTCCAGTCTGCACAGTAAGTCCCCTACATACAAACGAGCTCTGTTTTGAGCGCGCGTTTGCAAGTCCAGTTCGTTCTTAAGTCCAACAAAGTTAGCCTAGGTACCCAACTAACACAGTCAGCTATGTAGTACTGTACTGTACTAAGTTTATAACACATTTCATACAAATAATACATAAAGATAACAAACACAAGAAATAAGGCATTTTCATCTTACAGTGCAGTACCTTGAATAGCATAGTAGCACTGTATAGCAGCTGGCGTCAGGTGGACAGACGAGAAGAGTTACTGACCGGAGCAGGGAGGGGAGGTGGGAGACAGTAGAGTGGAAGGATTGTCAGCAATAGGAGGTGGAGGGCAAGCTATCTTTTCACCTCAATTCACACTGTCAATTTTTCTCACTTTTGTTTCCATTGTTCTCACTTAGCGCTTCGTAGCGGTGCCAGCTATGTCGCCGCTGCTTTTAAGCTTAGTTCCAGACATCCTGGACTTGAGATAAAGGCAGTGTACTACTGTCCTCTATGCAGTACTTGTAAAGTACACCAAAGTACAACCATCTGTGGAGGATGCACGCATTGGACATGTGTGCCAGACACACGACTAACTTACATGACTGGACATTTGAACGGTGCACAGCTTGAAGGCTCAAATGTAGGGGACTTACTGTATCTCCAATTAACATCCTCATAGGCAGGCAATCAAACATCACCTTATAAGATGAATGAATGGACCCTTCATAAGTCAGTTCCTGCTCAGACCCACTTTCTCCTTGAAACAGTGTCTGTCCCAACTGCCCCTGACCTTGCTTCTTTGTAGGTTATATTACTCTAGGCTTCCCAGGTGGTACAGTGGTCAAGAATCCACCTACCAGTGCAGGAGACACAAGAGATGCTGGTTTGATCCCTGGGTTGGGAACATCCCCTGGAGGAGGGCATGGCAACCCATTCTAGTATACTTACCTGGAAAATTCCATGGACAGAGGAGCCTGGTGAGCTAGTCTATGGTGTTACAAAAGAGCTGGATGCAACTGAATGACTGAGCATATATGCACAGGTCAGACTCTAGTTGATGATGGATTTCCAAGAGTGGAGAGCAACATGCAATAAAAAGCCATTGCAAAATGGAGGGCCCACCTTGCGTTAGATGTTAGGCTTTCTGCAGTTGGTAGAAATGACCCTGGAGAACCACTGAATTGCTTGTAAAACCGATCTGACAACTGAAGTTGGGCAGAGCTGGATTAATTAATCTCAGAAGACAAATCCAAGGAAAGTATTCAGACAGACGTTTCGAGGGAATTCTGCGAATATCACAGGACTAAGAAAGGCCATTGAGAAATCAAAATAGCCCTTGAATGTTTTTGCAGACATGGCCTTCTTTGCTCCAGGAAGGCTGCTCTTCCCAAGTGTTCAGGGTCCCACTCCGGGCCCAGCTCAGAAGGGCTGCCTATTTTTGGGTGTGCCAGAATGTTCGTTAAGATTTTATGGAAAACCCCAAGTGAACTTTCTGGCCAACCTAATATGTGCGTCCCAGCCAAGATGAGCATGATGGAACTTTATGGAAGTGCCCCTTAACAGCTGTAGGATCGAACAAATCACATGATGGGAAGACCCCACAGGCTCATCCATTTCATCCTATCTCTTTATGGCTTCCCTGGAGGGAGTAGGTGGGGGACTGGAAAGGGGAGCACCTCTCCTCCTGTTACAGCTGGGAAGTCAGGGAGGAAGGTGGGGTTTCCCTAGCAGACAGAGGTGTCCAGAACCCCAAATTGTATCCACAATGGAACTTCAGGTCTTCTACAGTCATATATAAATCAAAAGAAAAACTGAGAGACTCCCCTGGTATCCAGTGATTCCCAGTGCAGGGGGCCCATACCTAGCCCAGGAACTAGATCCCACATGCTGCAACTACAACATGGCACAGCCAAATAGATAATGTGTGTGTGTGTGTGTGTGCATGTGTTTATGTGTGCATGTGTGTGTGTGTCCATGATTAGTCGTGTCCAACTCTTTGCGACCCCATGGACTGTAGCCTGCCAGGCTCCTCTGTCCATGGGATATTTCCAGGCTAGAATACTGGAGCAGGTTGCCATTTCCTTCTCCAGGGGGTCTTCCTGACCTAGGGACTGAATCCCCATTTCTTACATCTCCTGCATTGGCAGGCAGATTCTTTACCACTAGCACCACCTGGGAAGCCCATAAATAAATACATAAATAAATATTTTTTAATAAAACGAAGATGAAAAGAAAAAAATGAGAGTGAGAGAATAATTGTGAGAGCGCTACAGGAACCCCCTTTCTCTGTTCCTCTCAGTGAGCATGTGTTCAGGAGTCGGTGGCTCCAGGAAGACAGACCTTCCCGCCCCCTAGTCTCTTATAGATGCAAGCATTAAATATGTCCAACAACACAGCCCCTAAACAGCATCAGAGTTCTCTCTCCCTCTCCCTCCATCTCTCTCTGACTCACACACATATACATGGCTCATGTGTGTATTTCATGCTTCCCAGCTGATTCAAGGATATTCCAGGACAGTACTGGCTGTCTGCAGCTCCCCTCCCCCTCCCCCCTCCCGCCCCTCCACTTGCACAGGGTGACATCCAGGTGTCCCCTCCCTTGAGGGGCCCCCTCCCAGAAAGATGGCTCACCTGCAGGCAGTGTGGAGAACTCCACAAAGGCCTCCTTCCTCTCCCTCTGCTCCAGGGGTAGCTGCCAGGGCATCTGATGGGGCTTGGCCAGGACCTTCACCTTGTAAGCCATGTTGGGCCTGAGGTTGCAGAACTGGTACTTGTACCTGGCGGCCCTGACGACATCCAACTCCTGCTCATTGAGGAAGATGACATGGCTGTAGTTGCTGTTGGTGGGCAGCCAGGACAGCTGGGCAGAGATCTGGGTGATGTTGTCCACGCGCAGGTGGGAGGGAGCCACCACCACGTCCTTGCCCACCAGCAGCGTGCACCGCAGCTCGTCTGAGCTGCCCCGGCTGGTGACACACTGCACGGAGATGCGGTAGGTGCAGGCTGCCATGTTCAGCTTCTCCACCAGGGCCTTGGTCCTGCCGCCCAGCGCCAGGCTCAGGCGCGTCTCCGCGTCCACCAGCACGTTGTAGCTGTTCACGGTCCCCCAGCCCGGGGGCACTGCTGGGGGCTCCCAGCCCACAATGACACTTTTGGCGAGTTGTTTGATGAGGGTGATTTTCCGAGGGTAAGGCACAATGTCTTCTCCGATGTCGTCAATGTTCACGTCCAGCGTTCCTGCTCCGTGGTCGGCGAGGCTGGAGTCCGTGAGCGTTGGAGAGTGGAGGTCCAGAATGTTCTCCCCTTCCGAGCCAACGCCCGTGTGGTTGATGAAGTTCTGATCCTGGTCATTCCCCAGCGTGCTGGCCAGTCGAGATTCATTGTCCTGGATGAAATCCACGAAGTTGGAGGGCACCAGGCCCCGCTGCCCGTCCAGAAGCTCCCCTGTGGGGCCAGGGACAGGGTTAACGCCAGAGCATCCCATTGGGGCCCCCAACGTCCTGCTCTGGAGTCTGCACCTCCCCCTGAGGGGTCCATATGGAAAGCAACGCAGTTACGGTGGATTCCTCAGTTCTTTCCAGGAACCTCTTGAACATTATCTCCTCAGGAACCCCCTACTCTGTGTCTGTACCCCACTACCTGCCATCTGCCACCCCCATCAGACACGCTGTCTTTCCCCCATAGTGCCTACCACACCACGATCATCCCCTGCGTGAACCTCTCCCAATCAGGATGAAGGTCTGGGAGGGCAAGGACCTGTTCTTTGTTTAATTGAAATATAATTGCTTTACAATGTTGTATCAGCTTCTGCTGTACAATAACATGAATCAGCAATATGTATACATGTATCCCCTCCCTCCTGACCCTCCCTCCCATTCAGCCCCCACCCCACCCCTCTAGGTCATCACAGAGCATCGAACTGAGGTCCCTGTGCCACACAGCGACTTCTAATGAATGGGTAAAGAATACGTGGTACAAATGTAAAATGGAATATCGCTTGGCCATAAAAAGGAACAAAGCTGGGTCATTTGTAGTGATGTGGATGGACCCAGAGTCTGTCATTCAGAGTGAAATAATTCAGAAAGAGAAAAACAAATAATGCCTTAGTGCATGTGTGTGGGATGGAGGGAGACGGTACTGATGGAGCTCTCTGCAGGGCAGGGCTAGAGGTGCAGACGTAGAGAACAGACTTGCAGACACAGTGGGGGAAGGCGAGGGCGGGACGAATTGCAGGAGGACAGGGACCTTTGTTCCCCGCTAGCCCTAGAGCGACATCTGGCACACAGTAGGTGTTTAGTAAGTGTTTATCAGAAAAATGAACAGCGTGTAAAATATGTGGGTTCGGAGGCTATTACACATCTTACTCTGATTTTTGATTGTATGATGACACAAATGGCAATTAAAAGGTGACTTTCCCCCTCCTTGCAAAGCAGTATGTCCATCTTAGCAAAATTCCCCCAAAGTGTCCATTTGGTGGGAAACAGAGACGATCTATGTGGTGCCAGAGCCACCCGTAGGCTGAGTGGCCAAAAAAGGCCACCAAACTAGCTCTTGCGGCCACAGGCGATCCCAGCGGGGATCACTTTTTGTCTCAGGAAATGGTCTCATTTCTGTGTGTGCTCTTTATTCATGGGGCATGAGAGCCCGCTGAGAGCAGAGCCCTGGAAAATCATGAAGTGTTTTGAAGATCTTCAAAGATGACACAGTTTGGATAATCTTGCAATACCAGCAGGCAAAGGCTGTTTGTTTCCCTGATTTGTCACAGAAAAGGCTTGACTAGGGGTCCCGGGGTCTGGGAGGCTCGGAGTATATGAAACGAACAGTGGGTTCTGCTCCCAAAAGACCCTCCCCCAACGCAGGGGATGTGCGATGGGCCCAGGAGAGGGAGGCTGACCACTGAACTGGTCCTGATTCTCCCAGAATCAATGAGAGTCTGAATCTGCTCCTGTCCTCAGCTAGGGGGCAGGGCGGGCGGGCCTTGAGATGTCAATCTTTGCCTTGAGGATGCTCCGAAAACAGAGCCCCATTCGACACAGGGAAGGAGGAGGAGGGGGATGGGAGTGACGGCAAGTCCTATGTACCGGGCCCCCACTTCAGACCCCACACCTTCTTCCTTATTTATCCTCACAGCCACCCCCCCAAGTTGGGAACTGTGACCCTCTATCTGCACAGTGAGGGGAGATACTTCTCCCCTGTCATGTGGACAGAGCACTGAGCCTTGCCGCCTGCCTTTAACCCAGCCTCTGGAAAGTCTACATGGGCACAGTGCTGGTGCAAATATTCTAGAGAATTCCAGCGAGGGTTTTCTGGCAGCCACCCTGGGCACACAGTTCTCCCCCAGTGTGCACCTCAGTGATGGCAACATGATTTTATGTTAAGAGCTCAAACTGTTTTGCCACTAGTCCTGGTGAAATTCCTTGGGTGGTGTAGTCACAGCCATGCCTCTGTTCCCCTGGTAGCAAACGAAAAGCGAGAATTTCAAGGATCTCACATTCTAGCATCTTCCCAGACAGAAAACCAGCTAAGGCTGGGCTGCTGACTTTAGGCTACCAGACCTCAGGCCAAGACATCAACACCAAGAGCCGAGAGTGTGGCCGAAAACTCCAAGAAAACTTTATGAGCTCATGAAAGAGAAATCGGCTTGTTTAGTAAGAAATAGTTTTTTTCTGCTCAGAGGAAACCAAGACTCTTCTATTAGGGCAACAGAGAGGTTTAGGGAATGGAGAAATCTGGACTTAGGAAGCAGCTAGGGATGTTACATGCTCATCCTCAAGCTACAAAAGTGACCAAGAGTATGAGTTTTGGGTGGAAGAGTTTGAGATTCCTGATTTTACACCATGGCAAGTGCCCATGAAGGAAGTGGTCAGGCAGGATGTGAGGTCAGACCGCCCAAGGTTAACAATGGAGCCTGAAGGTCAATGGGAGCACTGTTAACCAGGTGAGGTCACCTAAAAGGAAGCTTGGCCCTGCTGTGGAGAAGGCACTGTGCTGAGACGGGAACAGTGTGGAGAGACACTTGGCTGTCAGCCCCACGTGTCTGCAGCAGCTCCTGGGAAGCTCCATGGATGTGAACGTGAGATGGTGTCCACTGCATGTCAGAGGGTTGCTTGGGGTTAAAAATAGGAAACCCCACTCAGTCAGCCAAAAGGAGAGCAGACACCTCGTGATTCTGGAGGGCAGGAGGGTCAGAGAGGAGACTGGGGCGGCCAGAGGTGATGGGGGCCCGGCCCTGACCTGGCTTGCATGTGCCCACCACCCACCAGGCTCTCACTGACCTTCATAGAAGCCGTCCTCATCCATGTCTCCATAGACGTAGAGATACTTTCCTGCTGTGAGGGGCAGCTCAGCCTCTGGGTTCTCATTGGGCCCATCGAAGGGGTTATAACTAGAGGGAGAGACAAACCCACTAGGTGAGCCTCTGGGTGGAGACTGACATCAGCCCATCCCTTCCAGAGTGCGGAGACCTCCTATCTGCTCCTCCTGTCTGCTGTCACTTGGATATTTTCTTCTTATTTTTTTTTTTTTTTTGCCTGTATATTTTAGACCCATGCAATGGTTTGGTACCTGTGAGTTGTCTGTGCTCTGAAAACTCAGACCACTAATGTCTCAGCTCACACAGATTTAAAGCTAAATGGTAATTCTGCAACCAAACTGTATACTCAGAGTCCTCCGTATCAGATGTCATTTGTGTGTGTAATTCCAAATTATACTGTGACTCCCTGGACTGCAGCCCACCAGGCTCTTCTGTCCATGGAATTTTCCAGGCAAGAATACTGGAGTGAGTTGCCATCCTCCTCCTCCAGGGGATCGTCCCAATCCAGGGATCAAACCCATGGCCCTTGGGTCTCCTGCTCTGCCAGATGAACTCTTTACCACTGGCACCACCTGGGAAGCCCAGAAGATGTTTAAATGATTCCAGATTATATGTTTTAATAAGCTCCTAAATTGGTAAGCAAATTTAAAAGCTACTAAGGACTTCCCTGGTGGTCCAGTGGCTAAGACTCCACGCTCCCAGTGCAGGGGGCCTGAGTTCAACCCCTGGTCAGGAAACCAGGTCCTACATGCTACAACTAACACTGGCACGGGCAAATAAAAAAGTAATCAACTCTATAATGTTTTAATACATTTTACTGAGGGAAGGTAGAATTGTATGACATGTACTATTTAGTTATCTGTGTACCTTTTAGGCTCTGCAATCTGACATGATTATCTTTTCCCTCATGAAAAACTCTCATATACATTTTAATGGTTGTATAATATTCCACTGGGTAGACTAACATTCTTTAATTGATCCCATGTTGGGCATGGGTATTAAACGTTTGGCTGATATCATCAGTGCTATATCCAATGTCCTTATCAACATATCTTTGCTCACTTGCCCAGTTTCTTCCTAAAGATGAGTCCCCAGGAAGCATGCTTATTTGGCCAAAGTCATGCACATTTTGAAGGTCTTGGGTATGTTCAGCAAAATATTCTGAAAGTGATGCACATTTTATCTTCCCCTCTCTACCAGGGCTATAAAAATGCCCACCTTTTCAAGTCCTCAAGATATCGGAATTAACATTTTAAAAAATCGCCTCCAACTTGCAAAAAGAACTTGTGAGATAAATTTTTAATTCTCTAATTAAAAGATTGATTAATTAAAATAATAAGAAAGGCCTCGTCAAGAAAAAGAAACTGTGCCATGACTGATCGTGACAGATGACTGGGTAAACAAAAGAACGGAGTTTCACTCATTATCCTATCACACAAGGAGTGTAGCCCCTAGGGCCACCCAGGGACAGTGTGCACTTGAAGGATTCGGGATGGAGCAAATAGAATAAGGCTTCTGTGGTTTTGGTAAGATGGACATCTTAAGAAAGACTTTCAGTGACTCCAGGTTCTGGCATCTTCCGAGACACACAAAAGCACTAAAACCATTAACCTGAGGAATGTGTTCTTTGTGATCAGCAGGGCTTCCCTGGTGGCCCAGAGGGTAAAGCGTCTGCCTGCAAGCGGGAGACCTGGGTTCGATCCCTGGGTCTGGAAGATCCCCAGAGAAGGAAAGGGCAACCCACTCTGCTACTCTTGCCTGGAAAATCCCACGGACGGAGAAGCCTGGTGGGCTACAGTCCGTCCATAGGCTCACAGAGTCGGACACGACTGAGCTACTTCACTTTCACGTTCAGTACTATTTTAATGCTTGACTACATGAATTTCCCAGCCAAAAAAATTCATATAAGTCCTGATTCCTCCCCTAACTCTTCAGAGTAGTTTCTCAGAGCTACCAAGGGCTGTCTCTTAAGCCACTGTCCTTGTGATGTCCTAAATAAAATGTAACTCACAGCTTTTACGTCATGCATTTTTTTCTTCAGTCAGCAGTAGTCTTTCGGTGTAACTAATCGTGGTGATGTGATGATGGTTACACACCAGCAGCCCCGTGAGTTACCAGCACTTTCCTCTCCATGTTTTATTTGATCCCCATTATGCCCAGTGCGGAATGCAGAGATGATATTAATATTATTATTCCCAAAGTTCATGGCCAATTGTGATGACTTAACCACAGTCATAAGCTCATTAAGAGGTGGGTGTGGAACCAGAGGGCTTCCCAGGTGGGCTAGTGGGTAAAGAACCCACCTGTCAGTGAAGGAGACATAAGAGACGTGGGTTCGATCTCTGGGTGGGGAAGATCCCCTGGAGGAGGGCATGGCAACCCACTCCAGTATTCTTGCCCGGAGAACCCCATGGACAGTGTAGCCTGGCGGGCTACAGTCCATAGGGTCGCGAAGAGTCAGACAGGACCAAAGTGACTAAGGCGGCAGGCAGCTGGGACCAGAATGAAGGCCTCCTGATTTTCATCCTGTGAGGTTTTAACTATACCAAGCCACCCTTTCCCTCAGGGCCCAGAGGTCCAGGAACATCGTCCAGCGCTCTGAGGGTTTTCCTGTGTCAGTAACTTCCCTGGGGCATTTGCATCAGGAAGACAGCACAGTTTACAAGGTGGTCCATCTGGTTGGGGGTAGGGTCGGGTGGTAAATACACCACCAGGAAAACACAGAGGATGGAAATGGAGCTTGCTGAGCACCCTGGCTCTGACTGGTGACCTCGTGTTGGAAGCACACTGGTTGACCACATGTGCTTTCTCTTTGCCTGGTTTCACGCTGGCTGTGAATCCAGACTCTGGGTACCTTGGCTCTTGGGCACCTTCCCTGGAATGAGGTCTCGTCTCCCCAGGAAAGTGAAGGAAAGGTGAATCTAGCGGGCAGGCAGCCCCTGCAGCCTTGAGGGACCAGGCTTATCTCTGAGAAGGGAAACAAAACTGGCGAGGAAAACAAACCCGGAAGCCAGCTCAGCACCCCGGCCATGACTTCAGCTCCCTGGCCTGGAGGGTGTGTTGTGCTGAGCAGCTGTGCTCAGCCCGGCTCCACACACACACAGGAAGAACCATCCTCCAATCAGACACAGTGTGGGCGTGAGCCCTCCTTTCCAAGTCCCCAGACTGGTGTCCTCAAAGCTCTCCCCAGCACTGTGGCAATGTCCCCACAGACCATGTGAAGGATGCTCGTGGGTGCAGTCGGCATTCAGATAGGGGGCCTCCTCAGGGGCTATCTGGCATCCTTACCCAGGACTCTCCAGCCCAGGGAGGCTCCTCCATAGGCTTCCATCATCTGAATGTCAGAAGTGGGTGTGCACTGGTAAAATTAGTGGATCAGCAGAAAATAATTTACTGATCAGCAGATCAGTTATTCGAGATGATTCTCACTGGAGGAAGCAAAAGACTTTGAAGGTATATGGATAGCTCACCCCCCACCACCTCTGCTTGAACAAAGTCTAAGCATCTCATGTGGGAGGCATCCACACCTTTGGTGATAGCTCCTGAAGTCTGATTTCTAAGCAGTTCTGTGCACAGCCCTGAGGTGGGACTCTGGTGCCTGATGCCAACTAAGAGGGCAGCGGCGTCTGCCCTGCCTGCCCTGGCCAGCCTGGCCTGTAGAGGGTCACTGGAGCATCAGGGAAGACCAAAGCCCGGATCTCTACTGAGCATAAAGTACTGGAAGTCTGACTTCCGTATCTGCTTTTTGTGACTATTTGATTCATTCGTGTCTGTATGCATGGCTGACTTTGGGTGGAGGCTTATTGCATTATAACCAGGCAGGGAAGTTGCGGCCAGGTGGCTAACCCTTACCCATCTCAAAGTTTTCAGTGGCGACCACCAGGAATCTGAGAGTCATCCGTGACCACACTGGCTCACTGGACACGGACACATGGGTCCTCCAATGAGAGCTCAGCTCCCGGGCCATGACGGCTGCGTGATACAGCCCAGGCACTGGACAGACANACTTTGAAGGTATATGGATAGCTCACCCCCCACCACCTCTGCTTGAACAAAGTCTAAGCATCTCATGTGGGAGGCATCCACACCTTTGGTGATAGCTCCTGAAGTCTGATTTCTAAGCAGTTCTGTGCACAGCCCTGAGGTGGGACTCTGGTGCCTGATGCCAACTAAGAGGGCAGCGGCGTCTGCCCTGCCTGCCCTGGCCAGCCTGGCCTGTAGAGGGTCACTGGAGCATCAGGGAAGACCAAAGCCCGGATCTTTACTGAGCATAAAGTACTGGAAGTCTGACTTCCGTATCTGCTTTTTGTGACTATTTGATTCATTCGTGTCTGTATGCATGGCTGACTTTGGGTGGAGGCTTATTGCATTATAACCAGGCAGGGAAGTTGCGGCCAGGTGGCTAACCCTTACCCATCTCAAAGTTTTCAGTGGCGACCACCAGGAATCTGAGAGTCATCCGTGACCACACTGGCTCACTGGACACGGACACATGGGTCCTCCAATGAGAGCTCAGCTCCCGGGCCATGACGGCTGCGTGATACAGCCCAGGCACTGGACAGACAAGGAAGATGCTGGAAAGGCACTGAGCAGGGTGTTCTGGACAAGGGTAACGCTTTTTGAGTTGCAGCTTGCTGCCTGTTATGCAGTGAATTGCAGCCCCCAAAAAAGATGTTTGGATCCTACGTCCTGGCCCCTGTGGAGGTGAGGTTATTTGGAAATAGGGTCTTTGCAGGTGTGATCAAGTTGGGATGGGGTCATACTGGAGTAGGGAGGGCCCTAAGCCAAGGGCAGGGGTCCTTGTAAAAGGAGGAGGGAGCACACAGAGGCAGAGGGAAAGAGAGCACATGAGGATGGGGCAGAATGGATGGAGCGGGGCGTCTAAGCTGAGGAGCCTCACGATGCTGGTAGCCATCTGGGAGAGGCAGGACAGTCCTCCTCTGGGGGCTTCAGAGAGCACAGTCCCACTCACACCTCCACTTCCCACCTCTGGCTTCCAGAACTGGGAGAGAATGGATGTCTATGGTTTTAAGCCATCCAATCGGTGATAGTTTTGAACGGCAGCCCTGGGAAACTAACACACTATCCAAACTCTTTCTATTGGAAGAGAGAAACCCTTTGTCTTGTTGAGTCACTAAGTCACGTCAATTCCTTGCGACCCCATGGGCTGCAGTACGCCAGGTTTCCCTGTCCTTCACTATCTCCTGGAATTTGCTCAGACTCCTGTCCACTGACTTGATGATGCCATCCAACCACCTCATCCTCTGTCGCCCCCTTCTCCTCTTGCCCTCAATCTTTCACAGCATCAAGGTCTTTTCCAGTGAGTTGGCTCTTCTCATCAGGTAGTCAAAGTATTGGAGCTTCAGCTTCAGCATCAGCCCTTCCAATGAATATTCAGGGTTGATTTCCTTTAGGGATTGATCTGTTTGATCTCCTTGCAGTTTCAGGACTCTCAAGAGTCTTCTCCAGCACCACAGTTGAAAGTATCAATTCTTCGGTGCTCAGCCTTCTTTGTGGACCAAGTCTCATATTCATATATGACTACTGGAAAAACCATAGCTTTGACTATGTGGACCTTTGTCGGCAAAGTGATGTCTCTGCTTTTTAATACTCTGTCTAGGTTTGTCATAACTTTTCTCCCAAAGACAATCTCTTGGCATTCCCCAAAGCCTGGCTGAACTCCCGCCTCTTCTCAGTGCTGGGGAAGGGACCTATCAGCTCATGGAGTGCCCTACCCATCACCCCACCTGCCCCGAGGCCTCCCACCCTCACAGATGCCCAGAGGATGCAGAAAGGACCATTGCTCTTACCTGTAGCGGGCGACACACAAGTGGACCTTCCCCGAGTACCTCTGCTTGGCGGTGTTGGAATTCCGATCATTATCCATCTATTAACGACAATGGATATGCGGGTTACTGACACCAAAGGCTTCACATTTCATGCTGGAAACACACAGGAAATCTCTTCCACAGTCTCCCCAGGGTTTTCAGCCTCACATGGTGAGGACTTTGCCCACCACGAGATTCTGCCATACCTGAGTTCTCAGTTTTGGGCATGACCCAGAGACAGGGCAGGTTCCTGGGTCACACAGAGAACATTTATAAAGGACTCATCTCCCCCAATACTGTGTGATGTCACTTCTATGTNATCAAGTTGGGATGGGGTCATACTGGAGTAGGGAGGGCCCTAAGCCAAGGGCAGGGGTCCTTGTAAAAGAAGGAGGGAGCACACAGAGGCAGAGGGAAAGAGAGCACATGAGGATGGGGCAGAGTGGATGGAGCGGGGCGTCTAAGCTGAGGAGCCTCACGATGCTGGCAGCCAGCTGGGAGAGGCAGGACAGTCCTCCTCTGGGGGCTTCAGAGAGCACAGTCCCACCCACACCTCCACTTCCCACCTCTGGCTTCCAGAACTGGGAGAGAATGGATGTCTATGGTTTTAAGCCATCCAATTGGTGATAGTTTTGAACGGCAGCCCTGGGAAACTAACACACTATCCAAACTCTTTCTATCGGAACAGAGAAACCCTTTGTCTTGTTGAGTCACTAAGTCACGTCCGATTCCTTGGGACCCCATGGACTGCAGTATGCCAGGTTTCCCTGTCCTTCACTATCTCCTGGAGTTTGCTCAGACTCATGTCCATTGACTTGATGATGCCATCCAACCACCTCATCCTCTGTCGCCCCCTTCTCCTCTTGCCCTCAATCTTTCACAGCATCAAGGTCTTTTCCAGTGAGTTGACTCTTCTCATCAGGTAGTCAAAGTATTGGAGCTTTAGCTTCAGCATCAGCCCTTCCAATGAATATTCAGGGTTGATTTCCTTTAGGGATTGACCTGTTTGATCTCCTTGCAGTTTCGGGACTCTCAAGAGTCTTCTCCAGCACCACAGTTGAAAGTATCAATTCTTCGGTGCTCAGCCTTCTTTGTGGACCAAGTCTCATATTCATATATGACTACTGGAAAAACCATAGCTTTGACTATGTGGACCTTTGTCGGCAAAGTGATGTGTCTGCTTTTTAATACTCTGTCTAGGCTTGTCATAACTTTTCTCCCAAAGACAATCTCTTGGCATTCCCCAAAGCCTGGCTGAACTCCTGCCTCTTCTCAGTGCCAGGGAAGGGACTATCAGCTCATGGAGTGCCCTACCCATCACCCCACNGTCTGCTTTTTAATACTCTGTCTAGGCTTGTCATAACTTTTCTCCCAAAGACAATCTCTTGGCATTCCCCAAAGCCTGGCTGAACTCCTGCCTCTTCTCAGTGCCAGGGAAGGGACTATCAGCTCATGGAGTGCCCTACCCATCACCCCACCTGCCCCGAGGCCACCCACCCTCACAGATGCCCAGAGGATGCAGAGAGGACCATTGCTCTTACCTGTAGCGGGCGACACACAAGTGGACCTTCCCCGAGTACCTCTGCTTGGCGGAGTTGGAATTCCGATCATTATCCATCTATTAACGACAATGGATACGCAGGTTACTGACACCAAAGGCTTCACATTTCATGCTGGAAACACACAGGAAATCTCTTCCACAGTCTCTCCAGGGTTTTCAGCCTCACATGGTGAGGACTTTGCCCACCACGAGATTCTGCCATACCTGGGTTCTCAGTTTTGGGCATGACCCAGAGACAGGGCAGGCTCCTGGGTCACACAGAGAACATTTATAAAGGACTCATCTCCCCCAATACTGTGTGATGTCACTTCTATGTGGAATCTAAGAAATAACACAAATGAAGGTATAGGCAGAACAGAAAGACTCACAGACAAACTTAGGTTACCAAAAGGGGGGAGGGATAAATTAGGGGTGTGGGATTAACAGATACACCCTACTGCATACAAAATAGATGAACAACAAGGATACACTGTAGAGCACAGGGAATTAGAATCACTATCTTAAAATAGTCTATATGGAGTATAATCCACAGCAACACTGAATCACTGTGCTGGACACCGGAAACTAGCATAATATTGCAAATCAACTGTGTGTGGCGTATGCATGCCAAGTCTTTGCAACTCTATGGACTGTAGCCGGCCAGGCTCCTCTGTCCATGGGATTCTCCAGGCAAGCATACTGGAGTGGGCTGCCATGCCCTCCTCCAGGGGATCTTCCCAACCCAAGGATTGAACTCTCATCTCTTACATCTCCTGCATCAGCAGGCAGGGTCTTTACCACTATTGCCACCGATATAATATTGTAAATCAAATATACCTCAATATAAACAACCACAACAACAAAACAAATGAAGAGCCGCTTAAAAAAAGATCTCATCTTCTCTCACAGAGAGGTGAGCACTGTGATTTAAGGCCTGAGACGGTCACTGCTCCAGAGCCTGCCAGGCTCCTTGGAGGACAAAGTTAGCCCAAGCTCTGTGTCCTCAGCCCTTGAGGACTCCATAAAGGGAGGGGAGTGCTCGCACGTGGATGGTGCCTGGTGCTCCTGGGAATCCTGCATGGAGGAAGCGACACAGAGCTCCTTTTTCCGGTCTCCCCTCCCCCTACCCTACTCCTCTCTGCCTACGGGGGCGACAACCATCTTGAGGTTGTGGAGAGAGTAGGACAGGGCCCCAGGCTGGAGGAGTGAGTGCTTTTTCTCCCACAGGAGGGTGGGAGTGACTGTGACTTGTCATCTGTAGCCCCCTCCCCTTGCCCCCACCCCTGGAGAAAAAGGCCCAGGACTCCTGCCTGCTCCCTCCCCACAACACACTCCCACTCTTCCCCCTCTGGAGTGGGCTCCCCAGGAGTTAGGCCACATCACTCCCCAGTCTCAGGGCCTTTCAGTGGTTTCACCTTGGACTGAGCCAAAATTTGAGAGCTTGCTTGAAGTTTCAACTCGCCTCCCACCCCACCCCCGCAGCTCCTCTCTGGCCCCGCGGGTTTCACCTGGGCTCCTGTTCATAGACACAGACCAGAAATGGTCCATGGCCTGTNCTTTCAGTGGTTTCACCTTGGACTGAGCCAAAATTTGAGAGCTTGCTTGAAGTTTCAACTCGCCTCCCACCCCACCCCCGCAGCTCCTCTCTGGCCCCGCGGGTTTCACCTGGGCTCCTGTTCATAGACACAGACCAGAAATGGTCCATGGCCTGTCTGAGAAGGGCCGCCCTGTCCTCTGCCTCGTCCCTGCTTGTTGGGTTCAGGACATTCACTGTCAGCCGACTTTTAGATGTTGACTCGTTTATGGTCACTCTGCCCATGAGAGCAGGGACTCCCTTGTTTGCACACTGGGCCCTCACCCCCTGGTATAGAGTAGGTGGTCAATGAAGATGGGTTAACGGGATTGAAGGCAGGGAGGGAACTAGGGAGAGAGGGTGGGAGGGCCACCCACAGCCACAGCCCACATCGTGGGTAGCAGGGCAGCTGGCCGAGGCCAGGACAGGACTCACGTCTGATTCAAATCTGCATCTTGGGCCACCGGATCTTGACAGGAAGGTGGGCTTGACGGACAGAGGTTCCGGCTTGTCACCCGGGAGCGGGAGGGGCCGGATATATTCACCGATCACAGTGCGGCTTCCGAGGGCACTCTCCTGACCTGGACACGAACATTGGAATGGTTTGAAAGAAGGTACAAAGGAAATAACCCAAGCGTGCTGGACGTTTGCCTTCCCCGTGGGTCTTTCCTGTCTTTGGCATCAGCCTTTGAGTTTCATTTCAGAGCCCACCCATCTCCCACTCTTCATCTACACCCTCTCTGCTCTAGGCCATCCATCTGGCAGAGTCCATTCCTGGCTACACTGACTGTTTGGTGGAGATAGTGCTGCACGCAAGATGGGAAGGTCCCATCAGAGAGACCTTCGTGGGAGTCATGAGCAAAGAGGCTCTCCTTTTCCCCAGCTTAAAATAGAAAGGAAATGAGCTTCAGTAGTACAGCAGCCACACTGTTCCCAGGAGGAGGAAATTCCAACTGAGAATGGAGCCTGCGCATAGACGGAGGAGCTGGAAGATGGAGAGGCAGCAATCAGGTCCAGATGGCATGGGTGGAGCCCTTGAATCCAACTGTGTGTTCATACGCTAAGTCGTGTCCGACTCTTTGTGCCCCATGGACTGCGCCACACCAGGCTTCCCTGTCCTTCACTGTCTCTAGGAGTTTCCTCCAGTTCATCTCCATTGAGTTGGTGACGCTATCTAACCATTGCAGCTGTACCTGAAGCTAAGCCATCTTCATCTACTCTATCTGATAAATTCCTTTTTGCTCACACTAGTGTATGTCAGCTTTCCCGTCACTTATTATTAATAATACAATCTGAACAGTCCTGACATACACAAAGTGGCCAAATGGTCAGGTTTACAGCTGAAAAATACTTCTGATAAGAGATTCACTAGGGCCAAGCAGATCTCTACCCATCCTCTTCTCGTGGGGTTGCTGGGCCCTGTCCCAGGCACAGTGTGGGGGAGGTGGGGCAGGCAGGGAAGAATCAAATCCCTTGACCAGTGCTGGCCCAGACGGTCGGATTAAAGTCAGGAGTGTATTTTTAGGATCAGACATGAATTACAGAAGTAACTTTTTCCCCCTCCCCGAGTTCTCGCTGCCCAGTGGGCTGCAGACACCGTTCCCTGGCTTTGTCTAGCCTCTGGCTGCGGCTCTCCCATCATGGAGACTGCTTCACAGAGGAAGATGACTCACTGAGCCCAAATCAGGAGAAACAAACACTGTAAGAAGTGTTCCCACAAAGGCTGCATGGAAGTCACCCCCTCAGTCCCAGTCTAATTAACAAAACGGTGGCAAAGCATCACTGCAGCAGAGAATTGATGCTGAAGTAGACCCCAGGTGCTGCGAGGAAGCCACATCCCAGGGAGCAGCAGCCTGGCCCTGGTTACTGCCCAGGACCCCTAATGCCCACAGCAGCGCTCGGCATTCAGCAGATGCAAAGTCCATATTTACTCAGTGAATCGACTCTCAAATCCTGCAGCCTCAGGAAGTCAGCTGAGGACGCGGACGGATGCTTTGTGCTGCAGTGGAAGGGTGTCACTCTGACATGAGACTCACCCAGGTCAATGACCTGCAAGTGGAAATGACGCGTCCTGCTTCAGGGTGGAAGCCCTTTTGAGCCAGTGTTTAATTTGCTACGCCTCCTTTCCCCTGAGATGGAACATTCCAGACAGAGCAGGCTCAGCATTCCCGACTGAAGACAGTGTGGAACCCATTCCCTGATCCAGTTTGAGGTGGACATGCAGCAGGATCAAAAGAGAGAGAGATTTGTGCTATTCTAAACCCCTGAGATTTGAGGATGTTTGTTACCGCAGCTGAACCTAGCCTGTCCTGACTGATACACTGTTGCTGGGAGTAGCAAGGGGTGACACCACCAGAAAAGGGGAAATGACTAGAGTTGCCTCCTATTTACATTTTACTTAAACAAATCCAGTTCTCTAGAGAAAAATAATCTGATGCCGGTGGCATGTTTCACCTGCCCTTCTGCTCTTTCAGTGAACATGAGATTAGACACAAAATCATGTCGTGCCTTCAGCTGCACATTCCTTCGTGATCTGCCTGCTTCAGGATATATACTTTTTAGGAAAATATGGCCACTGAGCCCAAAACAATGACTTTACCTGGGGTTTCACCAAAACTCAGCTCCCATACTGGAAGGAAACCGGCGATGGAGGGGTGGCCCTGCAAGATGACATGCCCCCTTCCTAGTAGATGTCCAGGGATAATTCTGTTCCTGTGCGGTTCCCGCCTTGCTGGTTGTAGGTGTGACTCTACTGCACAGAAGGTGAGTCTCGACCCCACCAGGGGCTCACAATCAAGTGGCCCTGTCCTCCTCGCCCTCAGGCTGACCCAGCCTCAGGCAGGAGGCCCCCGACAGGACATACAGCACACCAGCCTTGTCCTGCTCTGCTTCTGCACTGGCCCTGCCCACTCCTTCCATCCCCCACCCTCCCCTCCTGCATAAGGAGGACAGGCCAGCCCAGCAGGGAGTTTCCTCATTACCCTCACTCTTAAAGTGGCCCCTGCCATCTGCCAACAAAGAACGACCTTGAGGAGGACGTCAGGGTTGCACGAGGAAGCCCCCTTGCAGGCATCCCTCCCGTGGCCACTGATGCCAGCATGGCAGGATGCTCTAAGGATGCTGCCAAGTATGCCTGGCTAAGGAGCTGGTCATTGAGCACAATGGCTCTTCCAAACGGCTAAATAGAAGCCTTGGTGCAAACCTCCTATTGTACCAGGATCTAGAACTCCCTTAATAGAGATACAGCCCTGTTTTGGTTTTGTTTGTTTTGTTCTTAGNCTGCACAGAAGGTGAGTCTCGACCCCACCAGGGGCTCACAATCAAGTGGCCCTGTCCTCCTCGCCCTCAAGCTGACCCAGCCTCAGGCAGGAGGCCCCCGACAGGACGTGCAGCACACCAGCCTGGTCCTGCTCTGATTCTGCACTGGCCCTGCCCACTTCTTCCATCCCCCACCCTCCCCTCCTGCATAAGGAGGACAGGCCAGCCCAGCAGGGAATTTCCTCATTACCCTCACTCTTAAAGTGGCCCCTGCCATCTGCCAACAAAGAACGACCTTGAGGAGGACTTCAGGGTTGCACGAGGAAGCCCCCTTGCAGGCATTCCTCCCGTGGCCACTGATGCCAGCTATAGCAGGATGCTCTAAGGATGCTGCCAAGTATGCCTGGCTAAGGAGCTGGTCATTGAGCGCAATGGCTCTTCCAAATGGCTAAACAGAAGCCTTGGTGCAAACCTCCTCTTGTACCAGGATCTAGAACTCCCTTAATAGAGATACAGCCCTGTTTTGGTTTTGTTTGTTTTGTTCTTAGTCAGCATCCATTTTCCTCCATCACAAACCAGATTGGTTTTTCCAGATCAATCTAGAGGCCGAATGACTCAGGTCAATCACTGCTCCCCCTCCAGTGACCCATGAGCTTGCCCTGGATCTTGTCCTGGACTAACACGTTCTCATGCTGTGCAGAAAGGAATTCACGTGGAGGGAAGCCTGGGGCTGCTACTTTAAGAAGGGTCGGCTGACAAGTCAGGCTGCACTGTGACAGGGAACGCAGTTTCTAAACCTTTCCCTACACCAGTGGGACAGGCTCCCTAGGTGACAGGGGCATTTCCCTGTAGCCAGACCATGGGCCCAGCCTGGTTTGTGCTGAGTGCCTGCCTAGCTTGAGCAGTCTGGAATTCTGGCGTGTGCTGGGCAGAGGTGCGCACATGACCAGTGCCCAACAGATCCTGTATGCTGTATCTACTCAGTGTCCTTGGACATCATCACTGCATGCATATAGCTGCAATTTTTTTTGTTTTTGTTGTTGCATAGTGGGCACTCCAGGTGGTCTTCCTGGAGGAGGAGGGCATAGGATGCCTGCACGTGGATTCTTCAGACGCCCCATCTCTTTCCCCTCAGGACCCACTCTGTGCTCGTCCTGTGTTTCTGTAACAGGTCTGAGCCAGGAGGACAACTCTTGACTGAGTCCTGGACTCATCAACCATGCTGGGGACCTGGGGACCCTGAAAATCGTGCGTGGTTGAGCTCATGTGAGCCCTGAGCCACAAACCTTCCCATCCAGTGGGGACTGGAGAAGTTGTTCCATCTTCAGGGCTCAGGGCCCAAACTTCATTTCCAGGAAGCAGTCTTCTCTGATCATCCTAAGTGGCCCGGGTCACCTGCTCTCCTTCCACCTGACCATTCACGTCTGCCTGTGCGATCAGCTCCCTCCTCACTCATCTGTGCCCCTGTGTCTTGTCTGTGTCCCCATACCCAGAGGGGCTCCTCATAGGGCCTGCCATCTGCGCAGCATCGCAGCCTCAGTACCTGAACACGGCCTGGGGAGCACCCTGTGCTCAGAGCTTGGTGGTGGGTGGGGGGACCGCCCTCTCCCTGTCTTGTGTTTCATGGCCTCTTTGCATTCTCCCAACACATGCGCAGGATGGAAAGGGAGCGGGAAGGAGGGATAAACCGAGAAACACTGTTCATCAAGACACATGCTGCAACGTCTCATTTTAATAATAAAAAGCACCCAGGAGAACTTATCCTATGTTCTGACAAAAACTGGGAGAAATCTGGAAATTTCCTCCCTTTTGTGGAATTCTAAAGTAGGGTTCTGGCACACATGTCCCCTAAAATAAAAATTTAAAAAAAATCAACTGCTTTACAGGAGAAAACTGAGCCTGTGACCGGTTTAACCTTCACTGGAGAGAAAGTTCCCTAATCGAGTAGGGTACTTCATTGTCTACACTGGGAACTTCCCCTGAGGTTACATTAAATGGCTCTGTGATTAAGAAGTGATCCCTCAGAACCATGCACAGTGAAGTCTCCGCACTCTCCACTCTGCTTCCTGAACACAAATGTGATGGGAATGAATTAACATTCACTGTGGGTACTGCTGTTGCCTTTGTTGGAACAAAAGTTCCAAGTACATCACAATGTCATCGAGAGGTCGCTAGATGAGAAGGGAAACAAGCGAAGTTGAGCAGCCCGCCTGGCAGATCCCAATGCAGACCCCAGAGCCCGGTCCCTGGGTCCAAGTCCCAGCTCACTGCTTGGCTGGCTGATCCTCCAGGCACCTTGGCCTCGTGTGCAGAACAGGGCTCAGAGCAGGTGGGAGGGAGCTTACACCGATTCACACCCATCGAGGGTCGTGCATCAAGCATGCGTGGGAAACGCCGGCCGCCCCTGCACCGTCCCAAGTCCTGCTATGCTGGTCACTTCCTCGGTGCTGAGAGGCTCTGTCACACACCCCTGGCTGTGCCCAGCTGTTCCTAGCTTGCTGGCTGCACCTTCTTCTCCATCACGGCCCAGGCAGAAGGGAGGAAGTGAAGGGAGGCACTTACCTTTTCCGATAGAGGGAGCCAGTCCGTTCATGAATCTTGGGAAAGACTTGCTGGGGGACGAGGGGACGTCCAGGGAGGCCACCGTGCTGCCGCCCAGCAGGTCGATCTTGCCGGCGTGCTGGCGAAACTGCTCCAGATCCCGGGACAGCAGGCTGAACTGCTCACTCTGCGTCCGGCATTTCTCCTCCAGCTCCCGCACCTTGCACTGTGCACGGAGACCCAGACACGCGGTTAGCAGGTGGCCTGGGCTTCTGGGGCCCCATGTGTCTGCACACAAGTGTGTGTCTGTGCATGTCTGTGCATTGCACGTGTGTGCACAAGACTGAGTGTTGTGTGCGCATGTGTGGATGACAGTGTGTGTGTGTGCATATGCAAGTGTATGGCCTGGGTGTGTTTGCACACATGTGTGCATGTGTGTGGTGGTGGTGGTGGGGCTGCCTCCTGCCTCCACGTGAGAATGGTGGCTGAGCAAATCAAGCTTCCTGTCGGTTGGAAGCTTGGCCGTCAGCCAGGTTCCCTCACAGGGCAAACGTGGGAAAGCACAGGTGCCAAGAAACCCTGCAAACACTCAGATCTCAGCCAACCGCGGATTGTTCTCGGCTCTGTGTGCAGCCCGGGCACTTTGTGGTTGGCACGCCTCACTGTAGCTGCTTGAAATTTGGAGCAGGAGGTGGTGAGAGCCCAGCTTTGGGGACGGCTCAGTTGCTAACTCCATGGATGCAGTTTTCTGGTGGAGGCCTCTGCCCCTAAACTGCAGAACCCCAGGGCACCCTGCTTTAGCATTAAACGGAATTGCTACCTGCTTGCTTGGGTTAGCAACATCACTCCTGCTTTAGCATTAAACGGAATTGCTACCTGCTTGCTTGGGTTAGCAACATCACTGCCATCTGCAGACACCAGGGATATTTAGGGAGGCAGGAGCATCCCGGGGTACACATGGCAGGGAGGGTACTATGGGCAGCATCCCCATACACCCCCATCTTTGCCTGCTTCTGGTTCTCAGTTGGGTGGGCATGATTCCGCCATACTCCCCTTCCTGGGGAATCGAGATCCATACTCCCTACACTTCCTCCCTTGATGCAAAAGCAAAATTCTGTCTCCTGCAGCAAGAATTCCCTGCACCAGTCCACAGCTGGACACCCTCCTGAGAAGAGGCGCGTGGAGGGTCCAGTTTGCCTCTTCCCTTGCTGTTCTCTTCGTGGCACCCCACCTCCCGCTCCATTCTAGTAGTTCCCTGATTATTTCTCGTCTCTCTCTCAGATCATTTAAGCGCCAAGCTTGTGCTTTCTGGTCCCCTGACACGTCCTCAATGCTTTGCATAATATTGGCACATCCTAGGTGCTCAGTAAACATTTGCTGAAGCGATGAAGAGAGGACTCCCTGATTTGCAGGCATCACACTCCTCGTGGCAGTGGCTTGTTCCATCTGTGTGGTGGTCCTGCCTCGTCTCCCTTCCTTTGTGATAAATGGACAGCGTCATCTGCTGTATTATTAACTGCGTGCATCGTCTGACTTCCTCCACTAAAATGTCGGCTCCCTGAGGGCAGGAATTTCTGTCTCCTTCTTTCTCACTCAGCACTCAGACTAGAGCTTGGCACCAAGTTGGGGCTTGAGGGATGTCTGGATTCATGTAGGTGAGCAGACAGGGATGTGGACAGTGGTAGACCGATGCTGTCTTCCTCCTCCTTCTCCCTCCTCCCTTCTCCCTCTCCCCCTCCACTGGTATTAAGCGTTCTGCTCCTTAGGCCAGAGTGAAGTGCTATTTATGTCTGAGATCATAGAATTCTGAAAATAGACCTAACAAATCCCAAACCTATAATTAATTTCTTTGATACATTAAAATAATTGGCAAGATTCTTTTAAAAGGCTGAATGAGCTTGGGCGTGATGGCTGTTTCCACTGAGGAAGACACAGAGGAGACACTGGGCTCCTCCGGGCACAGGTGTGGACAGGGAGCAATCTGCCTCCTGCCTGGGTCGCCCATCTCGAAGATGCAGGACCTGCCAGGAAGCAACTCTGACCCCAGGGTGGCAACTTCAGATGCCTCAAGGCCAAGCGCTCTGGTTCTTCTGGGCTCAGTCCTGAAGAAAGACTTTTGCTCCAAGGCTGAGCTTTTGCTCCAAGGTCCTCAGGTGGGGAAAAGCAGCCTCAGGTTAGAAGGGCATTAGATGAGTCCTGAGATCACCTGTTCATCCAGATGTGCCACCAGCTGCCATGGTAGTGCATGTGTGTGTGTGGAGGGGTGGGGGTGGGGGTGTGAAGTGATTGTGGAAGGAGACAGCACTATTTAAATAGCCAATTCTCATTTTAATGTGCATGAGAAAAATGCAACTGGCCATCAAATCCTTCACGTGTATGTCCTCTGAGTGTATGTAAAAATGACCTAACTCAAAAAACAGATTATTTTGATGCAACTTTTGTGAAATAATGAAGTGATGGAAAACTGATCAGTGGTTGTCAGGGTCTGGAGCTGGGGGAAGGGTCTGACTTTTAAGAAGTAACATTTCCCTGGTGGTCCAGTGGATAAGAATCCACTGGCCAATACAGAAGACATGGGTTTGATCCCTGGTCCAGGAGGATTCCACATGCCGTGGAGCAACTAAGCCTGTGAGCCACAATTATTGAGCCTGTGCTCTAGAGTCCATGATCTGCAATAAAAGAAATCACCATAATGAGAGACCTGTGCACAAGAGTGAAGAAGAGCCCCCACTCACCACAACTAGAAAAAGCCTGCACACAGCAACAAAGACCCAGGGCAACCACACACACACACACAAAAGGAACATGAAGGTGTGACTTTGGAGGGGAGCCATCTGTACTCTGGACGGTGGTATGTGAATCTATACGCACCATCAAATCCCATGGAATTTATCACCAGGGGAAGGACAAAGAGTGACTGTGGTCTGGCTACTGACACTGTGCCCGCATCAACTGCCTGGTTTCAACAGTGAGCTCCAGTCACCTACGATGCTATCCATGGAGAGCTGGGCGAAATTATGCAGCAATCATCTGTGCTATTTTTGTAACTTCTTGTGAATTTCACATTATTTCAAAATAGAATTTTAGAAAGTGTGCAGATTTAAAGAAAATATGAAATAATTGCGTAGGTGGCAGGCAGATACAGAGAAAACCTCAAAGGTGATAGATGAACAGCTGGTGTGTGGGGACATCAGATTAGGGGCCTGCAGGGTTAAGAGCAGCCAAGGTCTCAGGAGCCCACACGGAAGTCAGGCATCCGAGGCACCTGGAAACAGCCTAGGGCAGGAGCTGATACCGAGCAGGGCCCTGTGGGGCTTCTGGACACAAAGCCTTTCTGTGTCCCCCGTTTCTTTGATTATAGGAAATAATCTTCATTCAGCCTCCATGACCATCCCTGAGTCCCAAGAGGCAGATCCCAATAGTTGTTAATTAGGGAAGGGAGGGGTTGAAAGACCAGGGAGAAACAATAGTGCGGCCTTGGGGCAGAGTCCTGGTTCCCCATCAATGGATATATACAATTTTGCAGATACTAAACTCCCTCCAGGTGGAAGAAGCTAAGGATTAATGCTGGATGGTAGGCTGCCCACAAGCAGACACCAGACCAGTTGGACCTGAGGTTGATGACGCTGACTCCCCCTTATCTCACCACCAACCCACCAGAAGAATGTCCATGAGCTGACCATGCCCTCTTTGAACTATTACTATAAAACGTCTCAGCCTCTCCAAGTGGGGGACACGTGGTATTTCGAGGTGTGAGCCCACTGTGTCCCCCTTTGCCTGGCAAAGCAATAAAGCTATCATTTTTGACTTCACCCAAAACTCTGTCTCCAAGATATGCTTCAGCAGCAGTGCACAGAGAAGCTAAACTTGGCATCAGAGCTCCTGACTTGCTTTGCTAGGGGAAGGTGGGCACGGGGATGGCAGAGGGGAGACTATGTGCTCCCAGCAGGCCCTGGGGGACTCAGAAAAAGCCAGGGAGAGAGGCTGGTGCTCACGCAGAGGTGATGGACCACTGCACATCTAGGTACTACTGTGAACTCCACCTCTTGGGTACCACTGCTTTGCCAGTCCAGGACCCGAGCTCTCGGAGGGTCTCCTTCCAAGGAGCAAATCTTTGTTCAGGGTCCTCTTCACTGATGGGGACTGTGGTGGGCGATTTCCCCTGGCAGCTACCGCGGGGTATCCCTGTAGAAAGAAGGGTTGTCTCTGATGTGAGTGACGAGGGGAAGGTCCTGGGAATAGGTGGATCAGAGGTGATGTCAAACCATTGCTATAAACTGAACATCCACAGGGGTGGTAGGGAATGCTCATGAGAGGAGGGGAGCAGGGCAAACCCATAGGATCTCTGGGGACCATGGTGAACCGGGGGATGTTCGTTTTGTCTAGAGGAATGTCTACTTCTTAGCATCAGGCCAGACCCACCCAGGCAGAACTTCCAGTTTTCCAAGAGAGGTAAAAAAAAAAAAAACAACTCTCAGTCATTAATAGTCGGAGGGTATGTCGAGGCTTACTGTCTGACTTGGCTCCTATAGAGATGGACACGGCCAGGGGGCCGCCACTTTGCAGTTTTACTTAACATGACCACGTGGGTAGCAATGCCAGCGTCAGGTCAGGTTGGGTTGGATGGGCCTCATGGCCCTGTGCATGGACTCCAGCTGCACCCACTCAAGTCCGAGACACACAGGACAGTCCCCACAGAATCTTGGGCCTGGTGACTCTGGCATTCATAGTTCACAGTTCTCCTGGATGGAGAGCATATGCCCAGGGACTGGAACTTCATTTTGGGGCAACCGGTGCCAGAAATGAAAATCCCACCCCAGGTGTGGTCAGTGCAGATGTTAGGAAGGCTGTGCACCAGAGGCAGCTGCCCCAAAGCTATCCAACACCTGTATCTCCCTCCAGCTCTAGGCATGCCCACTTAGTATGGGCAATGTCAGAAGAAAATTGGTAAATGATGAGCTTTTACCTAGGCCTGAAGCAGGGGAGACGTGGACATTCATTGGTGAAATGAAAGGTACTCAAAATATGGGGTATGCTAGTGCTGCCCTACCCTTGAATGATTAGTGCATAAGGCTAGTATACTTTGGGGGCTTCCCAGGTGGCGCCGTGGTAAAGAATCTGCCTGCCAGTGCAGGAGATGCAAGAGATGCTGGTTCGATCCCTGTGTCGGGAAGATCCCCTGGAGAAGGACACGCAACCCACTCCAGTGTTCTTGGCTGGAAAATTCCATGGACAGAGGAGCCTTGGTGAGGTCACCAAGAGTAAGACATGACTGAGCAACATAAGCAAACACTGGTATACTTTGGGAGACGGACCCCAAGGCTGGGTCTAGAAATGATCTTCTGTGTGGATACTGATTCGGCAGATTTCTGGTGCCCAAAGCCACCAGAACCAGGGTCTTCTCCTCAGTTTCCGCGGGCGCTGGTAAAGGAGGTTCCCAAGGAGGCAGAGAAGAAGGGAAGAACTGCTTTGTGCCTGATCGTCAACAAGCGCTTTGTAATACGCGTCTGCACACGTGTGACAGTGTGGTCTGAGACCTGCTTCCATGTGACTTGGCAGTGAAGTTGTAGGGCTAACCCCCTCTCACCTCCCATTTCTACCCCAAAGATTCTAAGAGTCCTGCGTGATTGTTTATCCCTCTTTTCAATTCCTTGCTTTGTTTCTCCTCTGGGTATCTGAGGACATGGCTTCAAGGCAATAAGGATGCTGGTTCCTAAAAGTCAGGCAGCTGCCAGATGCCTTTTCTCACGAATTTTATGGGTAGAAGGTCTGAATGGCTAGTGGATGAGACATAGGGACCCAGGAAACCCGAAGAACATCTCGTAAGTGATGGTTTCCTCTGGAGACCTCCCCAGGCTTTCCTGATGCTTCCCTCTTCCAGGAGGGAGGCAGGTTTTCCTCCAGAGCCTCCTCTGCATACACACTCTCAGGGCCTGGCTGCAGCTGGTCTCTGATGCTGAGCCTGGCAGCTGAGGCAGAGTCCCCCACATGACCCTGAGCTGCTACCAGAAGGAGCCAGGTCCAAGTGATGCAGAAAGAAAACAGCAACCCCACTGGCCAGCCCTGGCCGGCTTATTGGGATGTCAGTTCTGAGTTCAGGGTGCAGGGCACCATCCCTCCAGTTTGGGTGGCAAGGCTGGCGGGGCAGAACCGTGCCCACGTGAGTTAACCTCGCTGCTTGCGTGTCCCCATCCCCGGCCCCGCTCCCCCTACCCCAGAGACCCGCCACCTGCAGCATCAGGAGGGAAGGCGGCTGCGTTTCTGACCACAGCAGGAACAGATGGCACAGTCATCAGGCAAGTAAACTCTAATTGCGATAAACAGCGTAGACTTGCAAATTTGGCTGTGGGTATTTATAAAGATGAAGGAAAATACATCCAAAGACGTGCCTGTTAGCACTCCCAAGGTCCTCTGCTCTGGGTTTTTCATCTGAAAAACTTTTGGGCTTTGTAAAAGGCAGCGAATGAGTAGGGGGTAGTGCCCTCTAATGTGTCCAAACCAGGGCCGTTTTGAGAATCCAGGGACATGGTGAACTCTCAATATTTAGCACAGCAAAGCCAGGGATAGGGGGCATCTCGGCAGGGCTGGGTCACTGTGTAGCAGTGATTCAGGAGTAAGCTGTTCCATGCAATATCTTTATGTGTAAACAAGTTTTGTGAAGCTATTTATTATTTACTGAAAACCTGCTATGTGCTGGATCCTGCTGGGGGCTTTCTATGCATGATTGCTGATGGCCAGAGAGACTCCGGGGGTAAGTGGATGGAGCCCATTGTATGAGTGAGAAAAACAAGGCCAGACGGACTAAAGACCAAGGTCACACACCCAGGAAGTGGCAGGACAGATGTAAGCCTGTCTGACTCTAGGATCTGGGCTGTGTCTAGATCTCTGCCCTCTCTCTCACTCACTCAGGGGACCTGGAAGCAAGTCACATAAACTCATTGGGCCTCAGTCTCTTCATCTGCAAAATGGGGGAGAAACTTGCCTTCCAGGACAATAACATATTATTAAGTCCAGACTCTCACAGGCACAGTAGGGGTACCATAAGCAGAAGCTAAGATCTTTTGTCCTCTATGGGCAAAGGACACTCAATTCAGTTCAGTTCAGTTCAGTTGCTCAGTTGTGTTTGACTCTTTGCAGCCCCATGAATCACAGCACGCCAGGCCTCCCTGTCCATCACCAACTCGCAGAGTTCACTCAGACTCACGTCCATCGAGTCAGTGATGCCGTCCAGCCATCTCATCCTCTGTCGTCCCCTTCTCCTCCTGCCCCCAGTCCCTCGCAGCATCAGGGTCTTTTCCAATGAGTCAGCTCTTTGCATGAGGTGGCCAAAGTATTGGAGTTTCAGCTTTAGCATCAGTCCTTCCAATGAATACCCAGGACTGATCTCCTTTAGGATGGACTGGTTGGACCTCCTTGCAGTCCAAGGAACTTTCAAGAGTCTTCTCCAACACCACAGTTCAAAACCATCAATTCTTCGGCGCTCAGCTTTCTTCACAGTCCAACTCTCACATCCATACATGACCACTGGAAAAACCATAGCCTTGACTGGACGGAACTTTGTTGGCAAAGTAATGTCTCTGCTTCTTAATATGCTATCTAGGTTGGTCATAACTTTCCTTCCAGGGAGTAAGCGTCTTTTAATTTCATGACTGCAATTACCATCTGCAGTGATTTTCNCAGCCCCATGAATCACAGCACGCCAGGCCTCCCTGTCCATCACCAACTCGCAGAGTTCACTCAGACTCACGTCCATCGAGTCAGTGATGCCGTCCAGCCATCTCATCCTCTGTCGTCCCCTTCTCCTCCTGCCCCCAGTCCCTCGCAGCATCAGGGTCTTTTCCAATGAGTCAGCTCTTTGCATGAGGTGGCCAAAGTATTGGAGTTTCAGCTTTAGCATCAGTCCTTCCAATGAATACCCAGGACTGATCTCCTTTAGGATGGACTGGTTGGACCTCCTTGCAGTCCAAGGAACTTTCAAGAGTCTTCTCCAACACCACAGTTCAAAACCATCAATTCTTCGGCGCTCAGCTTTCTTCACAGTCCAACTCTCACATCCATACATGACCACTGGAAAAACCATAGCCTTGACTGGACGGAACTTTGTTGGCAAAGTAATGTCTCTGCTTCTTAATATGCTATCTAGGTTGGTCATAACTTTCCTTCCAGGGAGTAAGCGTCTTTTAATTTCATGACTGCAATTACCATCTGCAGTGATTTTCGAGCCCCCCAAATAAAGTCTGACACTGTTTCCACTGTTTCCCCATCTACTTCTCATGAAGTGATGGGACCAGATGCCATGATCTTAGTTTTCTGAATGTTGAGCTTTGAGCCAACTTTTTCACTCTCCTCTTTCACTTTCATCAAGTCAATTAACTAGTGACTCAGTCACCCTTGCTTCTCAGATGGCATCATGGTGTGCTGCTAAATCTCTTCAATTGTATCTGATTCTTTGAGACCCTCTGGACTGTAGCCGACCAGGCTCCTCTGTCCATGGAATTCTCCAGGCAAGAATACCGGAGCGGATAGCCATGCCCTCCTCCAGGGGATCTTCCTGACCCAGGGATCGAATCCACGTCTCTTCTGTCTTCTGCATGGGCAGACGAGTTCTTCACCACCAGTGCCACCTGGGAAGCCCTCTTTCATGGTGATGTCCCGTTAAGAAACACCCTCCACCTCCAGTTTCACACCTATCAGCTCTTGCATGTAGCTACGTATACACAGACAAACCGCATCAATTCACCTAAACTGGCTCTGGATTCCAGGACAGGTGACTGCTCTGAACTCTGGAAACTTTACAGGATGGTGTCATCTTGATACTAAAATGTAACAAAGTAATAACCAAAGGGAGACTCTGGTGAAGATGACTCTTTAATGCTTTTGAATCCTATAATGTGTATTGATTCAGCATTATTAAAACGCAAGTGTCTTAAACATTTGTTTTAGTTCACATGATGAATGCCTTTATCAAACCCAACTAAAACATACTGAATTCTGCACTGGTGCGTCTGGATCATTGGAGTCTTTTGCTTCTGTGAAGCCATGCATTCGGCACAGAGGTGCCTTGTGTGCAGATAAATACATTTCACGGGTGGGACCTCAGAACCCAGGGCTGCCTGTTGACTGTAGCTTTTGCCCTCAAGGTACCAGCTGTGGTGAGATGGGGAGCATTAGGGACATGAAGTTGGTCTCAGAAGGTGAGTCCCCAAATACTTGAGCATCCCGGTTTCTTTGTTCCTAACAACCTTGTCCTCTAGCTAAGACTCATGGGTACAGAATTGCCAAGGTTATTCCCAGGAGGCGAACCCATGCCCACCAGAACTACTGGGGGAAAGAGAATTCTTAAGAGATTTAAATGCAAAGCATTAAGTTTAAGCTCCTTTATCTGAGCACTTCTCAGATTCTCAACTTGGCTAATATTGTCACACTTTAGTAGCAAAATTGCACTGCCTTGTAAGGACTCCAGAATTCAGATGTGGCAGAGCCATGCCACTGGGCCCCCACTCAGGGTGACTGCTCTTCCTAGCCTCTCCTGCAGGTCGTTAGCTCTGGCTGGTGACCCAGAAACAGAGGTGACACCTGCTGCCTCTATAGCTGAGACATAGAAGAGCTCTCCTGCCACCACGGTGATCAGGAAGCCATATACTCTGGCTGGCACAGCCTCAAGATTCAGGGATCCTGGATCCCTGAGTTACCACATGGAGGGGAGCTTCATGGCGGATTCCCATATCTGCAGTGGCAAGAAATGAAGCCTTGTGCTGAGTGCAAGATTTGGGTGTTTGTTACTGCAACACACCTGTGCCTAACCTGACTTACACCAACAGACCAAGAGATCAGAGACTAAGGTCATCTGTTTGATGGGACAAAACAGATTTATTTAACCACAAGGACACTCCCTTGCCAGATGATCACTGAGCATCTTAACACAAGACAGGCAGCAGCATGGAATCTGAGGCCTTGTTTAGGGACCCGTGGGAAAGTTTTCATTTTAATTTCCTTGAAAATTGGGGGGGAAATGAATATAATAATAATGAATCCAAGCTGGATTACATCCATCTTTGTACCCAAGCAGATGTAAAATATAATTTTTAATATCTTAAGGGAGGGAGGGTCCCATGAAAGCAAAAGGAGCCCAGGACTCATAAAAGTCACTGGGCAGCCCAGATGCTTGACCCCCACCTTGAGATTCAGGGCCCTATCTGCTCTTGGATGAAACTCCGGGATGAATGGAACCTGTTCAGGTTCTTTCTTGCATCACCTGTAGGTGGACGCCTTGGTCCAGGAAGTGGCCCACAAGCCCTGGGAGCCCTGAATAATTAGCCACAAAGCACACAAGGCGCACACACAAAGCCCTCACTGACACACAGGTGGGTACCAGCTCATCACGGGCGAAGATTCCCCCTGCAATGGATCCTAGAGCTCACTGCCTCCCAGCCCAACAGGTGTTATGATTTATCAGCCCTACAGTCATGGACCATTTCTTCTTTGCACTTGACTTTCTCAGCGACTTGATATGGTGTTACCTGTGGACCCTGAGGACCCTTGCTCTGCTCTTAGGAGCTGTGTGTCCTTGGCAGGGGGCTCAGCATCTCTGTGCCTCGGTTGTCTCCTTAGTGAAATGAGAAGGATGCTACCAGCCTCCCTGGGCAGTATTAAAAGGATTAAATTCCATCACACTTGTCACTCGTGAACACACGATGTGCACTCCTGTCTCTGCTGATGCCCAGAGGTCAGGGTGAGCTGCCTGCCCACTGTTTCTCAGTCTGGCTGCTGCAGGAGCTGAGCCACCTTTTGGTGGCAGGAGAGCTGACCCTGCTTTGCAGGGAGGTCAGGATTCCTAGGTCAGAGGATGCTGCCATGCAGTGGTGGAGATTTTGGATTCTGGCGCCAAACTCCTAGGGCTGGCATCCAGATTCTCCCCCTGGCTATCTGCCCCTGAGGCTTTGGGAAGTCATTTCTCCTGACCATGCCTCAATTCCCCTGGTTGTCATGGATACAAGAGGGACAATATTTCTGTCATCTCCTAGGTAACCCACAGATGCATTCTGAACAATGCCCAGTTGAGAAGGATTCAATAAACACTGCTATTGGCACTGTTGTTGTTACAGCTATTTTCTTTTGCTTCTTTGTCCTGAACTAACTTTATAAAGTGTCAAGGAAGCTATGTAACTAGCACCTATTCTTAGGCTGTTAGGTTTTCAAGCAGAGCTCTCCGTTCCAATTCTGAAAAAGTGTTTTCAGTTGACTCTTGATCCTTGTCTTTGCTCAGCCTGCCAAGCCAGCCCGGATCAGTCCTCGGGTGTCCTGACCAGGAATAAAGACACCTCCTCTCACCCGCAAACATCCTGGCTGCTCACTCATCAGAAAACAGGACTGAGACGTCCACAGAACTAGATGTATGCATGTGAGTGTTTCGAGGGATTGTAATCTAACACTACTTCCAGGGCAGCCCTTCTCTATCACTCTGTGTTATCCCTAGCTGTGCCTTTCTGCTCAGCAGAGGATCTCACTAAAGTCAGGCATGTAAATCACGAATTTTCAAATGAAAAGTACACTGCCTGCTAAGGGTGCTCCTGAGGACCCAGTGGGTGGGGACTTGCTCAGGTAGTTCCTGGTCAACACTTCCAGTTACTAAGGCGCTGAGCCAGGATTGGCCAAGATTCCCAGGTGCCCTACTCCTTCAGCTACTTGTCCTTCCTGTAACCAGCCTAGCAGACTCGCTTCTTAAACTGCCCATGGGGGTTGGTTAAAACGCAGACATCTGTGCCCCACCCCAAATTTCTGCTCTAGCAGGTCGCAGGCAGAAGCTGAGGATCTGTGTTCTAACGAACTCCCGGGTGATGCTGATACTGAGGGTCCCAAGCGCACACTGGGTCTGGTAAGCCCGTGTTGAGAACAACCCAAGAGTGAGGAAAGTTATCATCAGTTCTACAAATTCACAGCCAAACTCAGAGTTTTGGAAAAGGCTCAAAACCCTGTTTGGAGAGAGAGTTCATCTCCCTTCTTCCCCAGGTGGCTGCCTGCGAGAAGAACAAGGAAGGGCCCCTCCGCTGCTGGAGAAGCCACTGCCCGCCCATGACACNCCCAAGAGTGAGGAAAGTTATCATCAGTTCTACAAATTCACAGCCAAACTCAGAGTTTTGGAAAAGGCTCAAAACCCTGTTTGGAGAGAGAGTTCATCTCCCTTCTTCCCCAGGTGGCTGCCTGCGAGAAGAACAAGGAAGGGCCCCTCCGCTGCTGGAGAAGCCACTGCCCGCCCATGACACAGGATAGCAAGGGGCCACTCAGGTGCAAGGCGTGAATACTGATGACCCACGGAATTCTGGGCTCTCGGCTGTGCAAGCACGCGGCTGGCCCGAGGGCAGAATCATCCTGACAGTTCTCCTCACCATGGTCATCTGAATTCACAAAACATCCTTCCAGCCTGAGAATGGAAGCCGGCTTTGCTGGGCTCACTCATCCCTCACAGTGGACAGAACCCTGGGTCCCAGAGCCTGGATTGAAGTGTCTCCCTGGGGCAGAACTCCCACGAGCAGCTCCTTGGCTCCCCTCACCCCAGAGAGACGTGGACACCCATGACTGTATCAGAAGCTGCCCATGATCAGAAGAGGGAGATGGAGCTGGCCCAGGGGTGCACGGCCGGTCCACTCATGGGAAAAAACTTCACCAAGCACATGGGAGGGGAGGACATCACTTGCTAAAATACCTGCATGCTGTCCAGCGTGTTCTGGGTAAAGAGCAAAGCAAAACACAATGACGGGAAGACGTTGTGAATAAAAGAAAACCCAGGTTCTCAGCCCATCTGCGTGGCCTGCTCCGTTTTCCCAACCAAAGCACGTTACACCCGTCCCCCACGTGTCGGCGCCTGCACCCTGCACCAGCGCCGGGCAACGTGGCCTCAGCGGGGCTGTCACAGAGTGGCAGCTCAGAAGGCGGATTAAAACAACACAGACCATCAAATCGATGGGCTTGGGGTGACGGGAAGGAAAGAAACTGGACTTCCAGCCAGGAGACTATGCAAATCAAACTGCAGTGGGCGATCTTGCGAGGGGAATGAAACGCTGTTTCAGGGAGATGTATGGCCATTGGGAGGTCTGTTTCCAGTCTCCCAGGTTATATATTTTCCTACCTGCTATTTATCACTCCCAGCCCTCCAGATATTCATTAGCTAATGGACGCTTTCAAAAAAATCAATTTTAATATATATGATGATAATGATGAAACCGTTTCCTGGGGGAGGAATAGATTTTAAAAGGCAATGTAAGAGACGCACATATTCTGTTTTAAGTGGTCACGCAGCTCCCGGGGGACAAGAGACAAGGTCATCTTAAAGAGGACAGGCGCTTCCCATATGCAGAGACNATATATATGATGATAATGATGAAACCGTTTCCTGGGGGAGGAATAGATTTTAAAAGGCAATGTAAGAGACGCACATATTCTGTTTTAAGTGGTCACGCAGCTGCCCCGGGGGACAAGAGACAAGGTCATCTTAAAGAGGACAGGCGCTTCCCATATGCAGAGACGCAGGCCCAGGGGAGAGGCCCTCCTGGCCTTTCTGGATGGAACAGAACTAGGGGAGGAGCGCTTGTGGGGCCACCCCACGCTGTGCAGCCAGCCCTCCTGCTGTTGTGTCTTGAGTGAGGGGTCAGTAACTGGGGGACCTCTGTCTTTAACAGGGAGATTCCTTATGTCCATTTATTATGCATGAGGCATGCAGACTGCAAAGGCCCCACGGGGATCCCAGGAGTTTCCTTCACTCCTGACGATATGGGAGGCCACCAACCGGGGCAGAAGAGTGATTCTGACACGTCACCCCCTCCTGCCAAGCCCCCAGCATCAGAGCTGGTGAGAGAGGCCTGCAGGTGCCTGGGGAGGGTGACTCCCGCTGTGCTCACAAGGACAGTGCCTGTGGTCGCTCCTCGACCGTGTTGACTGCTGCGATTCCCCTCGCTGTCCTTTCTCTAAATCTGAAGATGCCTCCCCAGATGCCAGGTACTTTCTCAGGCTTAGCGCTATCCCTTAAAATACCCTCATTCACCTGACACCCGTAGGAATGATCCACTTCCCTTTCTCCAGCAAGGAAGCAGGCTCACCCTCCCTGCTTCCCAGCCAATCAGAGGAGAGCATAGCACCTCTGAGACCCACAGTTCTGATGCTGGCTGTGTGGCCACAGGGAAACTGCTTAACCTCTCTGGGCCCCGCTTCCTCACATGTAGAAATGGGACTCATAATCACACCGATCTGACAGTCTGCTTGCGTGGACAACACGGGAGGATGTGTAAACAGCAGGAGTAATGGGTACCGAGCGGGCGCTCAGTAAAGGTCGGTTACGATTTCTACAAAGCATTAACACAGCGTGCCCTGAACTCACCTGCCCCCAGGAAGAAAGGCAGCACGGCTGGCTCACTTACCTCTAGCAGCTGCACCGCACCTTCATGCTCTTTCTTAGCTTCAACCTGAGCCTTGTGGATGGTGAAAAAAGACAGTAGAGTGAATGTTTACAGCGGGAAAAAGGCAGCAGAAACAGAGATTAACGCCAAAGTTATCAGGGAGTGTGGGTCATTGATATTCATTCTTCTAACAAGCCCCAACATTCTCAGGGTCTAAATCAGTTCTCATTTTTTTCCTTTCCTTTGGGCAAGATGGAATGGATTGGGGTTGGGTTTGACGCTCTTTGTAAAAACTGAAAAGCGCCCCCTCATCTGGCAGAGAATGGAGAGGCTGGTGAGATTGGGCTGCTGCGTGAGGTGGTAAAGAGCCCACCTGCCAATGCAGGAGACATAAGAAAAGTGGGTTCGATCCCTGGGTCGGGAAGATCCCCTGGAGGAGGGCATGGCAACCCACTCCAGTATTCTGGCCTGGAGAATCCCATGGACAGAGGAGCCTGGCGGGTTACAGCCCATGGGGTCGCAAAAGTCAGACACAACTAAGCACATGACATACAAGAAAGAATCCACCTGTTAAACTGAGATTTACATTCAGGATTCTCAGTTCTGGAGGAATATTTTCTCCAGGTGGCTGGAGAATAATAAAGAGAAGAGCTGGATATCATAAATAAGCCAGTGAGAGCTGTCTCAGCAGCGTCTACTTCTCACTTGAAAACTTCCATTAGTCGGAAAGAGGGAAAGGCTTGGCTTCCCCAGCATGGACTAAAAGTGAGAAGTAGCCTGATATTTCCATAGAGTTCATTCATATGCATTTCATTCTCACATATTTCCAATGAGGCTTTTAAGAGCTGGGGAAGTGAATAGAACCCAGCAAATTAACTCGACCATTCTTGATTCCAGCTCAGTCTTCAAAGGCTCAAAATTGTTCCTTTCAAAGCAAAAACAAGAGCGACAATAAATCATGAAATGGGGTTGGAGGGGGGGGGAGAGAAAACAGCTAGAGAACATACAGGGATTATATAAATAACACCACCATTGAGCCACTTGAGTCAAAGATAGTTTTCAACTGGCAGAATGAAAAACAACCAGAAACTCCATCACAGGCTGTTAAAACACAGCCAAGCTGGCAGGAACAACTTCATTTCTGGCTTCAAGCGCAAATCAGGAGTTCGTTTTCGTAGGCTACTTGCAAGCTGGGCCATTTGGGCAATCAGAATAGATGGCTAAAATTAACAGTTAAAATTGGCAGCGCTGAATTCTTGCAGAATCTAGGCGACAGCTTCACCGAGGCTCATTTTGGGGGCCACTGCCAACACGTGGGGAAGCTGAGACCTTCATGGTTTCCTATAGAACACAGTAGACTTGAGAGGGACTCGACTCCTAGGGAGACCCACAGTCCTATGGTCAGAAGAAGGGGCCTGTCATCCAGGGGTGAAATGCCCAGGGGATGAGTTAACATGGCAGCAAACACATCTATTTCAGGGGGAGGAGTAGCTGTTCAAAAGGGACATAGATTTCCTGCTGCCAAAGCTTTGGACATTTGGCTGGGACAGACTGTACATGTAACACTCAGAGTAATAAGCTCCCAGGCACCTTGGTGATGGGGCTGGGAGTACGNTGGCAACCCACTCCAGTATTCTGGCCTGGAGAATCCCATGGACAGAGGAGCCTGGCGGGTTACAGCCCATGGGGTCGCAAAAGTCAGACACAACTAAGCACATGACATACAAGAAAGAATCCACCTGTTAAACTGAGATTTACATTCAGGATTCTCAGTTCTGGAGGAATATTTTCTCCAGGTGGCTGGAGAATAATAAAGAGAAGAGCTGGATATCATAAATAAGCCAGTGAGAGCTGTCTCAACAGCGTCTACTTCTCACTTGAAAACTTCCATTAGTCAGAAAGAGGGAAAGGCTTGGCTTCCCCAGCATGGACTAAAAGTGAGAAGTAGCCTGATATTTCCATAGAGTTCATTCATATGCATTTCATTCTCACATATTTCCAATGAGGCTTTTAAGAGCTGGGGAAGTGAATAGAACCCAGCAAATTAACTCGACCATTCTTGATTCCAGCTCAGTCTTCAAAGGCTCAAAATTGTTCCTTTCAAAGCAAAAACAAGAGCGACAATAAATCATGAAATGGGGTTGGAGGGGGGGGGAGAGAAAACAGCTAGAGAACATACAGGGATTATATAAATAACACCACCATTGAGCCACTTGAGTCAAAGATAGTTTTCAACTGGCAGAATGAAAAACAACCAGAAACTCCATCACAGGCTGTTAAAACACAGCCAAGCTGGCAGGAACAACTTCATTTCTGGCTTCAAGCGCAAATCAGGAGTTCGTTTTCGTAGGCTACTTGCAAGCTGGGCCATTTGGGCAATCAGAATAGATGGCTAAAATTAACAGTTAAAATTGGCAGCGCTGAATTCTTGCAGAATCTAGGCGACAGCTTCACCGAGGCTCATTTTGGGGGCCACTGCCAACACGTGGGGAAGCTGAGACCTTCATGGTTTCCTATAGAACACAGTAGACTTGAGAGGGACTCGACTCCTAGGGAGACCCACAGTCCTATGGTCAGAAGAAGGGGCCTGTCATCCAGGGGTGAAATGCCCAGGGGATGAGTTAACATGGCAGCAAACACATCTATTTCAGGGGGAGGAGTAGCTGTTCAAAAGGGACATAGATTTCCTGCTGCCAAAGCTTTGGACATTTGGCTGGGACAGACTGTACATGTAACACTCAGAGTAATAAGCTCCCAGGCACCTTGGTGATGGGGCTGGGAGTACGGATTCTGGGTGGTATAAGATGAGAGTGGGTGGGGGTCATTTACAGGTGCTGTTAATATCAACTCCACAGAAAAGACAGTGAGATGCATGGAACTAAACTACGGCATGTACAGATCCTCAAATCAGGTCCCCAGGTTCCACAGAGCTGAGGAAGCCGTGAGCGTCGATCAATAACCCAGGCATGCATCGTAGGAGAAATCGAGACACTGAATGAACTCAGAAGGTCAGCTTGAGATGTGTCTGTTATTCATACACAACAAGGAATTCCAAAACATGCAAGGGAAGTATTTGACATGGAGGCAAAGCAGTTTTATGAGCTGCAGGGTAAGTTTGGTTTCTATCAGCAGTGAGCATGTCAAAATGGCCTTAAGCCTGGGAGCCTTCGTTTCCCGCACGGGAGGAATTTAAAACAACAGTAGCATTTGCAGATGAATTTTAAATGTGGACAATTTTGCTCATGCACTGAGATTATAACTGCTACTTGTAATAAGATGAGGATGTAACCCACAAAGGAAAAGGAAGCAGTTAGAGCGATTAGACTCTGCTCACTGGTTCCTTAGAGAGACACCACGGTTCTGGAGTCAGGCCTCCAGGGGCCCTGGACCATGCTGTCTAACCTCAGGTCTTGCATCTGTGAGGGGACCTGCATCCCACAAGTTACAGTGAGAGCTGATTGCTGTCACCACTTACACATTCAACAGACACTTACCAAGGATGGCTTGGAACTTATCGTCAGTTATCCTGATAATGTTACAGGACCAATTGATGGAGTCTTACTGGGTCTTTCCTGCATTCATTCATTCATTCATTCAAAGTTTCCGAACATCACTGGTTGAGCACCTGCTGTATCAGGCAATGTCCTGGGAGTGCAGACACTCCACTTGGGATGCAGACAACAGGCAAAGAGGTACAACAATGAGCAAGCGGCATCACTAAAGGGGGTGAGTGGCAGAGAATGCCAGAGCAGGGGTGATGAAGTCCATTCAGGCAGGGCAGCCGGGAGAGACTCCTATGACGACAATAAGCCAGCTCTGTCATTATTTGGGGGCCAGGCATTCTCTGGGAAGAGCAGAGACGGGGATGTTTGGGTCACAGAGAGGAGTCTCGTGTGGCTGCAGGAAGGGCGACAGGGCAGGAGGCGTCAGAGGTGGGCAGGGGTTTAAATAAGATGACAGAGGTCTGCCTAGTACCGGGCCCAGAATACGCTACACTGAAAGCGAATGTTCATGGTGTAGCTTTTATTATCATTGTCACTGTCCATAGCCTATATTCACAGCCTGGCTCGCTGCTGTGTTCTCAGCCGTCACAGAGCCGACATGCAATGCTCAAGGGCTGTTTTGCCGAATGAATGAAAGTGAGGATTCTCAGCCCCGCTCCTGGTTCAGTGATCTCCATGAAGCAGGTGTCCCATGGAAAAGTCCTCGTAGACAGGACTGTATCTGCTTGGACTTCTATTTTTTTTTTAAGCTTACATCTCCACCAGCTATCAGAAATAAGGGTTGGCCAATGGTCTTATCTCGCCTTGACTCCCACTAGAATAGCCTTGGGCAGCTTGATTATTCATCCATTCTTCAATTCAACAGGTGTTCTCACCTGCCCACTGTTTCTCTTGCTTCTCCCAATCACCATATTGAGCAGAGGGAAGAGCTGAACTTCCAGGGAGGAGGGGATGGTTCCCTGGAGAAGGTTCTGGGTCCCTGACATCAGCTGGGTCCCTGAAAGCCTGGACCTTCCTTAGGGTGGCCACGTCCAGAGGTGAAGCTGAAACCACAAAGCGACCTCCAAGGCCTACACGGGGTCGGAAAATCCACTTGCATTTAACGGAAAGATATACCCCTGGCTTCCTTACACACATGCTGTACATATTTCAGGATCTGGGAAGAAGCAAATCCCACAGAGTACAGAGTGGTGTCAAGGGAATTCCTAAGATGATGGGGAAGGGTGTTTCTAGACCCAGTTTAGCATCTAGCCTCTGGGGCAACCAGCCTGGACTGGAAGACGAGGCTAGGCTCCAGGCCAGATGTCTCAGAGGAAAATGGAATGAAAACATCCCCAGAGGAGTCTGGTTGACTTGAGAGAAATTTTAACACTCTGGCAGAAAGTTTGGGAATAAGAGAGTGATGAGCACACAGAAGACTGAGCAAACACACAGAAAGAGGCAGTTCACTCCAGGGGAAAAGTAAAGGCTGTACCAAAAAGGAAACATTGCCCTTTGCAGAGCCTGGCAAGATGTGCAGAGCACGCCTTGCTGAGGGCGGAATGGACTTCAGCTTGGGACAGGATGTTTGAGATCATCCAAGCTGGACAACCAGTTGGACAAAAGAAGTGGGGTTCAGTGGAATCCAACTTGGAGATCCACATGTGGGAGTTGGCACACAGGTGGCATTCACACCTATGGAACCACACAAGGTCATGGAGGGAGCAGTGGAGGTCAAGAAGAGATGTGGGGGATTCTCAGGTGGCTCAGTGGGAAAGAATCTGCCTGCCAATGCAAGAGACACGAATTCCATCCCTGATCCAGGAAGATCCCACACCGCTGCAGAGCACGTAAGCCTGAGCACCACAATTATTGAGCCCGTGCTCTAGAGCCTGGAAGCCACCGCTTCTGAAGCCCATGTACCCTAAAGCTCACGCTCCACAACAGGAGAAGCCACCACCACGAGAAGTCCAAGCACCACAACCAGAGTAGCCTCCGCTCACTGCAGCAAGAGAAAGCCCTTGTGCAGCAAGGAAGACCCAGCACAACCGAATAAATAAAGAAAAAATTTAAAAAGAGAGACGTGGATGGCAGGCTGAGCCTCGAGGATGCTTAGAGGGCTTCTGTGAGGAAGGAGAAAACTGGAAGTGGGTAGGATCCTGGAAGCCTAGGGGTTGGGGAGTCAGACCCTCTCAAAATGTGCCTCTAGGTGGAAGAGGAGGAGGGCAGGACACTAACCACTGAGCAGGACATCCGCGCACGGGTGATTTAACAAAAGCCATGGCATTGGCGAGACGAAGCTGGGTCCCACCGGAGTGCGTTCAAGAAATCCTGCACTGGGATTTGCAGCAACACGGATGCAACTTAGAGATGATCATACTGGGTGAGATAAGTCAGACAGAGAAAGACAAACACCATATGATGTCACTTATATGTAAAATCTAGAATAGGACACAAAGGAACCTACCTATGAAGCAGAAACACACTCAAGGACACAGGGAACAGAAGGTGGTCGCCAAGGGAGAGGTGCACTAGGGGAGGGACAGATTGGGAGTCTGGGGTGAGCAGATGCAAACTACTATGTATAGAAGAGATAAACAGCAAGGTCCTACTGTAGAGCACAGGGGACTATAACAGTCTCCCGGGATAAACCAAAATGGAAAAGGATAGTTTAAAAAGAATATATATATATATAGGTGTACAACTGAATAAGTGAGTGAATGAGTGAGGATCCAGACAGCGGATGTAGCAGGAGGGCTGTCTGTGCTGGAAATCGAGCACAGACGTGAACTCTGGGAAGAACTCACCAATCTCGTTCCACTCAAGTCTCAACCTTTCTAATACTTTTTTATTTTAAAATTCAGAGCTCTAAGAAATTACGAGGCTTGTACACTCATCCTTCACTAGATTTTCTTCCTCTGCTCCGCCCCCTGCCACCTCCTGATGAAGCATCAGTGTGTCCAAAATAAAGGCAAGGATGAATTCAGGGGGGGAAAAAAAGCAAAAGCCAAGGAAGCTGGATGATGCTCAAGAGAGACACTGGGAGCTGAATAATGGACTTGGCTCGACTGCACTTTCCTCGGCATCAAGTGTTTCATAGATAAAACTCCAGGCTAAAAGAGAAGGATGCTCTGGTAAGAAAAGCCAATCTGTCACCCTTGCTGGACAATATTTGTATTTCTGTCTTGGACGCTCCCAGCCTGGGGACGTGCCTCCCAGGGATGCAGTGAAGGAGTGCAGGTACCAGGCACCGGAAGGTCCCTCATGCACAGAAAGAGGGAGAAGACAGGAGCAATATCGCTGTCTGCACCCCAGCAATATCCTTTCTGGATAGCATCTAATGAAATCTTGCTTCTCAGCGTGCCAGCCAGCTTATTATTACAGGTAATAAGGACTGTGACAGTCTCTATCGCCCCAGCATAATGAAATCTACCCTTAGCACGAGGTCTCCACAAATAATTAGGAAAACAGCATCAGAAGTTATCTGCTTGATGCTACACGCTCTGCTAATAAACTCAGGAGGAGAAAAACACTCCAACAGATAGGGATCTCCAGCCAGATAAGGCGAGTCACTGGGTCCTTTATTTGAGATCAAAGACCTGGAGGGGCTGGCTGGGGGTGGGGGCGCCACCGATGGAGGAGGAGGTGTTGGCTGCTCACCCCAGTGAGGGGACCAGCACCTGCGTCAGTGGTCAAGCTGGGTCCTGCCTGGAAAGGCTGGGCTGCCCTCCCATGGATGGGGGACACAGGGCTTCAGGAATGAAACCCAATGAGAAATATACACAGGGACCCCAAGCCCCATGGTTCTGAAAGAGGGGTCCCCAGATTCATCTGGACAGAGACAGGAAGACCAAGGCTGCTGAGGAAGGATGCTAACTTTCTCAGTCCCCAAACCACCCCAGGTGCCATGGCGATACACCTTCTGAACTGCTTGGTCCGCTCCGCCCGTCCCCTTCTTCCTCCCTCTGGTTTCTGTCCTTTGTTCTTCCTACCATCTTTTCTCCTTACTCCTCTCCTTTGCTTTCTTCTTTTTGCGTTTCCTGTCTCTCTCTTTCTCCCTTTCTTGTCCTTGGTTCATGAGATCATGCTACATATATTGCCCCAAAACTTGATTTGCTCACTTAATAACACATCATGTAAATCCGACGAGATGGCATCTATACACCGAATTTCTTCCTCCCAATGTGGTCACGCTGCTCTGTGGTATGGATGCCCACAGTTCACACAGCCTCGCCCTCCAATGGGCATTGGATTTCATCTTGTTACCTATGTCCACACAGCAGGATCCAAGTCAAACCAAACCAAACCATCCTTCAGAACTAGTTCCTGTATTTCTTACAGGTATATTCCCAGAACAGACGGTTGCAGGGTCAGAATTGACCTTCAGCTCTCAAGGATGCTGTCAGGTCACTTAGCCCCAGAGATAAGGCAATTCACGCCCCATTTTAATAGCCCACAAGCGTGTCCTTTTCCCTACAATCTCGCCAGCATCAACTGTTAAAGCTTTTCCTTTGATTTTTGCAGCTTAGAACATAATCAAAGTTAGCTGAGGAGAAACTAGAGCACATGGGGAATCTTTCCACACCAAGAAGAAGTCATTCCTGAGCGTGTGAGAAAAGGCTCGGGAGAACAGCCAGCCACCCACGCTCCAGGTCGCAGTGCATTGCCTGCCTCCTCCCAGGACCCCAGCCCCAGCCCCGCTCACCTTCTGCAGGAGGTCAATTTCCTGCTGCTTGGCGTTGAGGATGGCCAGGGCTTGTTCATGCTCCAACTCCAGCTGCTGCCGCCGTTCTGCGGCCTCTCGCATGTGCTGGGGAGGCAGGGGGAGATACACAGGTCAGGTCAGCCCAGCGCCCTGCAGGGAGCCGCGTCCTGGGTTCCCCCACAGCCAGCCGGCTCCCCGGTCTGACTCACCGCCTGCATCCCCGGCTTCTCCCCAGGGCGGCAGGATCAGCCGGGGAAATCCTCACACCCACAAGCCTTCCTCCCCTGTTTGCACGTTTTCTGTTTTCCGTGCCAAGAGCACGTGAGCAGAGCTGCAGTTTCCTGTGTGGAGGTGAATCTCTCTTCTCCCTGTTTGAAAAAATCGTCTCTTTCTCCGCCCCCGCCGCCACCCCCAGGTCTTCTGCAAATACCAGCCAAGATGCATGGCTCTTTCCCTAGATGGGGATACTGTTTCAAGCTTCTTACTACCATGTAACTCATGTCACCCACAATAACCACAGGAGTGAGGTAACGTAACTGGCCCCATTCTACAGATGGGAAAACTGACACGCAGTTTTCCTTGTTTGACACACACGGTAAGTGGCCATCAGGCATTCAAATCTGACGCTTCTGTGGAGCCTCCAAATCTCAGGGTTTGGTCCTGTCTGATCACTCTAGTGAAGTGGGGTGCTTAGCCCCCCATGAGTCCAAATGCCCCTTCATTGGTCCCTCTGCAAACGCCCTGCCGAGGCAGGGGGTCCCAGGGCTGGACCCTTCCTCTAACCAGAGCATCTTCTCCCTGCTCTGATGACCTCTTGTCACCCAAAGTCATCCCCCAGGAGAACCCATCAGTGAGCATCAGAGGACACGAGGACCTCCTTACCCCTAACAGTGACCACCTGTGAGCCCTGGTGGGGCGGAACCATGAGAAATGACACCACGCCGAAAAAGGGCACAGGGGGGACCAACTTTAACCCAGGCAGAGTCTCGTGGAAGATCTCATGGCAAACCATTTGAATTTGGCTTCTTTCTTCACCTTCTTTCCCCTCCCCCCCTCCTCCCCTCCCCTTCGTTTCTCCCGCTTTCCTTCCTTCTTTCCTCTTTCTCTTTTTATAATGAGATCCATGTGGCTCAGCAGTAAAGGATCTGCCGCAGGTTAGATCCCTGGGTCGGGAAGACTCCCTGGAGGAGGGCATGGCTGCCCACTCCTGTATTCTGGCCTGGAGAGTCCCACGGACAGAGGATTCTGAGGGGCTAGAGCCCATGGGGTTGTAAAAGAGTCAGACATGACTTAGCGACTCAACAGCAACAACAACAAATGCCAAAGGTGATTTAGCAGTCAGCATTTTAAAAACTGGGATCCTTCACAGAAAAGTCCAGATTCCTTCAGAAAAGGGAAGACTCAGCTCCACGTCTCGCCTGGAGGAGCTGGCAGAGGCTGGTCCCTGAGCACGCGCCTCCTGCTTGTCAGCTGTCCCTGCAGACCCAGCCTGGACTTCTGGTGGCCTGCCAGCTGAGAGTGTGCTTGTGTCATACAGATGGGAGACGCTGTAACATAATGGGGCTATGCTGTGTGGTGTTCAGTCGTTCAGTAGTGTCCAACTCTGTGATCCCACACATGGGCTCTAGCCCACCAGGCTCCTCTGTCCATGGGGGTTCTCCAGGCAAGAACACTGGAGTGGGTTGCCATGCCCTCCTCCAGGGGATCTTCCTAACCCAGGGATCGAACCCAGGTCTCCTGCATTGCGGGCAGACTCTTTACCACCTGAGCCACCAGGGATGCCTGATACAATGGGGAGGGGACGCTAATGTACTTTCCTCCTTGGCTTGAATTTGTTGGTGATTGTTATTTTTTATTACTTTAAAATTTTACCGTTTTAATTCTTTTACTTATTTTTATCCCCTAGCCTGGGGAAGGGGGCACAGAGAGATAAGGGCAGAGAGGCAAATTCTATGCTTTTCACCATTTTCCCCAAGCCAAAAGCTCTTTTCTTCCGGGAGCGATCTTGTCACTCAGTCAGTTTAAACTGTGAATGGGGAAATTCTGGGGGTTCATGTCCCAAAGTTTTGTGGCTCATTTGTATTGAGAAGTGAAGTCTTCCTGCTTTCCATGTTGCACGCATTACATATGTGGTGACATCACAAGCTGACTTTGTCTCCCGTTTTGGGCTAAACAACCTTATAGCCCCTCTGCTGTCTTAGTTTGATGGAAAGCTGCAATTACAGTAAGTCCCCTAAAATGTCAAAGTTGCCAATGTGCCCCTGTGTGCCGGCTGTTATACTGGACGACTTTAGTTTTCAAGGTATTGTACTGTAAGATTAAAAATGCTTTCTTTAATTTTTGTTCACTTTTAAAATGTATTATTGTATGTTAAGTATTATAAACCTATTAAAGTACACTACTATATAGCCGATGGTGTTAGTTGGGTACCTAGGCTAACTTTGTTGGACTTATGAACAAATTGGACTTACAAACATGCTCTCAGAACAGAACTTGTTCGTATATATAAGGGAGTTACTATAGTCAACCCTTCAGCGGAGGAGTGGTGGTTTCACTGTTGCTATGGAAACTCGGGATCCTGGGAAGATAGAACCCCCCAAATATGAACAAAATCCCTGAAATGTGGAAATGGGCATGTCTGCCGATGACTATAACCTGCCTGGGTTGGGGCTGGAATGCGTCATTCGTGTCTATTTGTGGACAGGAGGAGAATCAGCACACACCCATCTTCTTGCACCCACTCCAGTCTCCAGCCTTCCTGGTCTCACCAAGTCTCGCCTTCCTTATTTGCCTTGTAGACTCCCAAGAGCCAATGTTGACCATGGCTCTCCTGGCCCTGTGGAGTTCTCTGATTACCAATTTGGGTCCAGAAATTGCTAATGATCTCTAATGACATGCTTGAACCCCACTGTCCACTATCAAGCCACTGATTCCCAAACCAGCAGTACAAGGTACCAGGCATTTGCAGAACACTGAGAAAGACTAACCACCAGAGCCTCCAAAGACATAAGGAATTCTCTGAGCTTCCAAAAAGCTTTGGAAATTCTTCCACAAACACTGCTCACTGACTCAGAGGGATATACTTTTGTCTGGTACTGGGTTTCTTCTTAAAAGCATCAGAGTTCATTAGCATTTATTCTCTACCAACATTCATGGGATTGTCAAGAGGGTTGACGGGACTGTGTGTGTTAGGCTTTTCATTCTAGAGAGGAACATTTCTTTCCATTCCTTCATTCACTTTCTTTTGTATTTGTTCATTCAACCAACGTTTATTGGGCAACTATCATGTGCCAAGAAACTAGGCCTACAAAATAATAGGATTCTGCCTTCATGAATGAGCATTCGCATTGGGAGAGTGGATAAGAAAGGGCTTATGCAAGCCAATAAACATAGACATGTCAATAGTAACAAGAAGTGTTAGGCTGAACCACTTAAGTTGACATTGAAGCATCTTTGACTTATAAGACTGTCTATTTACATAGCCTAATCCTCTGATGAAATGTCAGTCCAATACTGTAAAGAAAATTCACTAACTCATTCATTCATTTAACAGTTACCAAGTATGCCATGTGCCAATTGCCACTCTAAGTTCTGAAGGTGATAACAAGGAAAACAAACACAAAACCAGCTCTCTTGGAGCTTACACTCTGGAGGGAGAGACAGACTCTATTCACATGCATTAAACAATATGAAGTGTGTCAGGCGGTCCTAAGTGTTACAGAGAAAAATATGGCGTGAGATGGGAGGGCGGGTATGGAGTTGCAAGCATTGCAGAGGCTGGCAGCATTCAATGAATTGGCTGGAGCCTCACGGAGAAGAAGCAGAGACCATGGCAGGTGATAGAGCTCTGCCCTCGTGGGGGCTGCGGTTGGAAGTGCCCAGGCACAGGAACATCATGACACAAGGACCTCGCCCATTCAGCGCCCATTCCCACTGAGATGAGGCACTGAGCTAGGCTGCTGACAGGACTGTGGGGCTGTGAGGACTGTACCGAGCCCCCAGGAAGCTTCCAGAATGTTCCCTGCTCCATCACTGCTCACTGGTTTGGACAACACCCCATAGCAAGGAAAGGGAGACTTTCTTCTCCACCACTTCAAGGAGGAATGTCTTTCCAGAGAGTGACTGATGACTTCCTATTTGGTCTTGGCAGCCTAAACTGAGCAGATGCCCACAAGGAGGCCGACCCCTGGCAGCCCACAGCCTGAGGGGTCTCTGAACCCAGGAGGTGGGTCATGCACCTTTTCTGCTCAGAACCCCTCAGTGGCCCTCATTGCCCAGAGTAAAACTGTGGTGCTGCCACGGTGGGGGGACTGCGAGACCTGCTCCCTCCTCTCTGATGTCACTGTTGTCCGTCTCCTGCTCTGCCCCACATGCCTTGATTTTCTTACTCTTTCCAAGGGCCAGGCACCTCAGGGCCTTTGCACATGCTGTTTTCTCTGCCAGTCATATGCTTCCCCCACCTGACATTGGAAGAGCTTGTTCTCTCAAAGTCCAGTCTTTGCCCAAATACCACCTTCTCAGAGAAGCCATATTTAAAACGGTAACCACCCCAGAGCATCCTTATTTTCCTCCCTGCTTTATTTCACTCCAGAGCACTTATCGCCATCCAATATATTTTGCACTTTATGAGCCCACTGTCTGCTTCTCCTTCCTAGGATGTCTCAGGCTGTGGTCCTTGCCCCTGGATGGGTACTCAATAAACAAGCCATCCTTTGTGATCTGCCCTTGTGACTCCTCAGAGCTCAGCTCTGCCCCCTCACCCATCCTGTGCCTGTCACACTGGCCTCCGCCAAGTTCCCGGAACTTTCCAAACATTCCCCAGCATGTGCTTGCAGAGACAGTGGTGATGGAAGTGTGCTTCCGGGACTTCAGGTCAGAAGAAGGGCAGGGCGCAGTGATCAAGAAGCAGACTGCCTGGGTTCAAATCCCAGCTCTGTTGCCTTCAGCTAGTGACTTAACCTCCCTGGGCTTCATTCTCTCTTTCTGGATTAACTATTTCTTAGCATTTGGATCCATTTTTAGATGGCTGTGCTGTGTTTAGTGCCTCAGTTGTGTCCGACACTTTGTGGCTGACCCCATGGACTGCACCTGTCAGGCTCCTCAGTCCACGGGGATTCTTCAGGCAAGAATACTGGAGTGGGTTGCCATGCCCTCCTCCAGGGGATCTTCCCATTCCAGGGATCAAATCCACGTCTCCGACACTGCAGGTGGATTCTTTACCATCTGAGCCACGAGGGAAGCCCAAGAATACTAGAGTGGGTAGCCTATCCCTTCTCCAGGGGAAATTCCTGACCCAGGAATCAAATCAGGGTCTCCTGCATTGCAGGCAGATTCTTTAACCAGCTGAGCTACCAGGGAAGCCCTTTTAGAGAGTTAATTAACAATTAAATAACTAATGTTTATTAGTTAATTATGAATGGCCACCTGCTTTGAAGAGGGGTTTTGAATATTACATGAGTTAGGATAGTACCTGGAATCTATTAAGACTATTCTTTTACTGTGAATATAAGAAAACCCCTTCCCATCGACGGTGGTGGTTATCATGACACAGGATACTGCAATACAGTATTATGTAACAAAGTGTCACGTAAAGCATCATGTGATGGAGTATCGTGTGACAGAGCGTCGTATAATGTGGTATGCTATAATCCATCATCATTACATATTACAGTATCATGTAATTTAACATCATGTCATTAACCGTAATGTGATGCTGCTTTAATATAAAACTCAAGGTGCAATGGCGAATGGCATTGTTAAATTTCTCTTTCTGATGCTTCATTGTTAGCATATAGGAATGCAAGGGATTTCTGCGTATTAATTTGGTATCCTGCAACTTTACTACATTCACTGATTAGCTCTGGTAATTTTCCGGTGGCATCTTCAGGGTTATCATGTCATCTGCAAATAGGGAGAGTTTTACTTCTTTTCCGCTCTGGATTTCTTTTATTTCTTTTTTTTGTCTCTGACTGCTGTGGCTAGGACTTCTAAAAGCTATGTTGAATAATAGTAGCAAGAGTGGGCACCCTTGTCTAAAATTGGTACTGATGAACCTATTTGCAGGGCAGGAATAGAGATGCAGACATAGAGAGCAGGCTTGCGGACCCAGTGGGGGAAGAAGAGGGCGGGACAAACAGAGTAGCTTTGAAACATATATGCTGCTGCTGCTGCTGCTAAGTTGCTCAGTCACGTCCGACTCTGTGCGACCTCACGGACTGCAGCCCACCAGGCTCCTCCATCCATGGAATTCTCCAGGCAAGAGTACTGGAGTGGGGTGCCATTGCCTTCTCCGAACATATATGCTGCCATGTGTAAAATAGCTAGCTAGTGGGAAGTTGCTATATAACCCAGGGAGCTCAATGGGGTACTTTGTGACAACCTAGGGAGAAGGCGATGGCACCCCACTCCAGTACTCTTGCCTGGAGAATCCCATGGATGGAGGAGCCTGGTGGGCTGCAGTCCATGGGATCGCTAGGAGTCGGACACGATTGAGCGACGGTGAGATGGGGTGAGAATGGGGGTCAGGTTCAAGAGAGAGGGGACATATGTACACTTATGGCTGATTCACGTTGTTGTATGGCAGAAGCCAATACACCTGTAAAGCAATTATCCTCCAATTAAAAATAAATTAAAAAAAAAACTCAAGGTGGCAGGGGGTGGGGATAGAATATATTCTATGACCAAGGACTCTACCAGCAGGGCAGTAAGTGATCAAGATGATGATACTGGTAAGATGATGGTGTTACAGAAAATGCATACCATTTAGTAAACACTTACTAATACTGTGTACCAGGCACTCTGTCAATTAACACTGAGAGCTGGACATTATGTTTACAATAGGCCACAGATTCACCACGCTAGTGGTAAAGAATCTGCCTGCCGGTGGAGGCAACACAAGAGACACGGGTTTGATCCTTGGATAGGGAAGATCCCCTAGAGGAGGAAATGGCAACCCGCTCCAATATTCTTGCCCAGAAAATCCCATGGAGAGAGGAGCCCGGTGGGCTGCCTATGGGGCTTGCAGTCTGTGGGGTCACAAAGAATCTGATACTACTGAACCACTGAGCACACACACAGCACAGACTCGGGGAAGCTGAGTGCCTTGCTGAAGGCCACACCAGAGCCTGGAAGCCATCCCCAAACGACAAACCTCTGAGCCAGAGTCTGCCTAACCACTGACCTGTTGCTGGCCTAAGGCCACTTCTCCATGGCCATCTTCAGCGTGAAACTCTACCAGGGGCAGATCCGCATTTTCAGACTCCAGAACAAGCCGATCTGGTTCAGATGAACAATTATGCAGCTGTTTAATGATACTATTGTTCCAGCTAATTTTTGCGCTTCTGTTTATTTTGGAAGCGGGCACTGCCAAATACAGCCTGCGTAATCTTTATTTAGCTTCGGGAAGGAAGTTATTAGTGGAAGGAGGAAACCATTTGCCTTAAAGGATTCATTAGAAACATTAACTGAATATAAAATTCTTCCAGGCGTGCTGCCGCAGGCATGGGGGTCACTGGAGGATAGAGGGGCCACAGACACCTTAGTGGGCTTCTTGCATAGAGGCGAAAGGGGAACAGGAGTGTGTAGGTCAGATGGATGGGGACAGCTTAGGTGGAAATAGCTGTTAAGTTTTTCAGACTGATGGACCAAGTCAACATAATGGTTGTCAGAAAAGCAAAATGTGTAAAAATATATGCCCTTCTGGGTGTAACTGATCAGAGTTCTTGGCCTTCCTTAATCAATAGAAATTGACAAGTGGCCAGACAAGAAATTCAGGCAGGGCTTTATTGGGGCCCCTCCTGCAGCAAGCAGGGAGTGAAAACAAGTAACAGGTTTCCTGTCTTGCTTGCTCCCTGAGGGCATGAGAGCTGGTTCTTTATGTGAGGGTAGGGGTGTGTCCAGGGGTCAGGCTGGGGCCGTGACAGGTGGTCTGCCCACCCCTCTAGTGCTGTTGAGGGCAGGGGGCATGCGCAGTACCCTACTTTTGCTCCCAACACCCTGTTTTTGCTCCCAGCTCTTCAGCAGTGGCAATTGGAGTTTTGGTCTTTTTGTACCTTTTTGTCCATAATTTGCCCCAACTGTGCATGCAATTATTTTTAGTCCCTTACAATTTCTTTGTATTTTATTGCCCGAGGAAGCATTGCCCAGGCACAAGCACTCCAACAAAGGGTCCCAGGTCCCAGCCTGTCTCAGGGGACACTGTGTTTGAGGTTAACTATAATAAGCATCACAGCTGGGGGATCTTCCCTCAACCTACCTGTCCCTTCAAAGCCACGTTCCCCTCCAGCTGCTGCCCACATTATCTGTTTCCTTTTCCAGCAAACTGCTTAGTGTTGTCTGCGCCCACTGTCTCCACGACCTCACTCCCCACTCACCCTTCGAGCTTCTTTACCCCGGCTCGCCTCCTACCGCTCAGCTAGCAGCCTCCTGCCAAGCTGACCAAGGAGATCTCTGCTGTCCAAGCCAGAGGTCACTTCTCTGCCTGACGGAATCATCTCTCAGCAGCACGTGACACCAGGGGCCACCTCCTCATGAAACACCCGCTCTGCTCCTGGTCCAGGAGCCCCGCACTGGCCCAGTGTCCCCTCCTCTCTGCTCTTCCTCTCCGATTCTGTCTGATCTCTGAAAACTGGAGCAGTCACTGCTCTATGGGTGTTCTTTCTTTATGGGGTTTTATCTCAGATTACGATTTTACCTCCAATTATACACTCACCTTCCCAAACAAAATCTTTGTTTCTACACTCATATCCAACTGCCTATTTCCCATCTCCATGTGGATGTACAGGAGGAAGCTCAAATTCAACCTGTCCAAAGACAGAGTTCTTGACTTTCTTTCTCCAACCACTTCCAGCCCCCACTTGCCCCATCTCAGCAACGATCCTACCAGCCATTCAGATCCTACAGCCAAAAAACCGGGAGTCATTTTTGCTCCCCTGTCCTCCTTGCTCCACATCCAAGTCTTTAGAAAATCTTCCATTTGCACCAAAATTTCCTGAGTTGGCTCTTTTCTCCATCTCCACTTCCAACACCACCGGGCTGGACATTATCATGACTCCATCAGACAATAGCCAGACTTTGGAGTTGGGTCTTCCTTCCATCAGTCCTGCTCCCTGAAAGGTCCCCCAGAGCAGCCAGGGTGCTCCCTCCAAAACACAGGCATCTGTGATGGCTAATTTTGTGTCAACTCACCTGAGCTAAGGGAAGCCAGAGAGGTGGGAAAGCATGTCTTCTCGGTGAGTCTGGGAGGCTGTTTCTGGAAGAGATTAGCATTGGAATTGGGGAACTGAGCACAGCAAATGGTTCTCCCTGGTGTGAGAGGGTGCTATCCCTTATGCTGAGGACCAGATAGAACGAGAAGGNGGACTGCAGCCCACCAGGCTCCTCCATCCATGGAATTCTCCAGGCAAGAGTACTGGAGTGGGGTGCCATTGCCTTCTCCGAACATATATGCTGCCATGTGTAAAATAGCTAGCTAGTGGGAAGTTGCTATATAACCCAGGGAGCTCAATGGGGTACTTTGTGACAACCTAGGGAGAAGGCGATGGCACCCCACTCCAGTACTCTTGCCTGGAGAATCCCATGGATGGAGGAGCCTGGTGGGCTGCAGTCCATGGGATCGCTAGGAGTCGGACACGATTGAGCGACGGTGAGATGGGGTGAGAATGGGGGTCAGGTTCAAGAGAGAGGGGACATATGTACACTTATGGCTGATTCACGTTGTTGTATGGCAGAAGCCAATACACCTGTAAAGCAATTATCCTCCAATTAAAAATAAATTAAAAAAAAAACTCAAGGTGGCAGGGGGTGGGGATAGAATATATTCTATGACCAAGGACTCTACCAGCAGGGCAGTAAGTGATCAAGATGATGATACTGGTAAGATGATGGTGTTACAGAAAATGCATACCATTTAGTAAACACTTACTAATACTGTGTACCAGGCACTCTGTCAATTAACACTGAGAGCTGGACATTATGTTTACAATAGGCCACAGATTCACCACGCTAGTGGTAAAGAATCTGCCTGCCGGTGGAGGCAACACAAGAGACACGGGTTTGATCCTTGGATAGGGAAGATCCCCTAGAGGAGGAAATGGCAACCCGCTCCAATATTCTTGCCCAGAAAATCCCATGGAGAGAGGAGCCCGGTGGGCTGCCTATGGGGCTTGCAGTCTGTGGGGTCACAAAGAATCTGATACTACTGAACCACTGAGCACACACACAGCACAGACTCGGGGAAGCTGAGTGCCTTGCTGAAGGCCACACCAGAGCCTGGAAGCCATCCCCAAACGACAAACCTCTGAGCCAGAGTCTGCCTAACCACTGACCTGTTGCTGGCCTAAGGCCACTTCTCCATGGCCATCTTCAGCGTGAAACTCTACCAGGGGCAGATCCGCATTTTCAGACTCCAGAACAAGCCGATCTGGTTCAGATGAACAATTATGCAGCTGTTTAATGATACTATTGTTCCAGCTAATTTTTGCGCTTCTGTTTATTTTGGAAGCGGGCACTGCCAAATACAGCCTGCGTAATCTTTATTTAGCTTCGGGAAGGAAGTTATTAGTGGAAGGAGGAAACCATTTGCCTTAAAGGATTCATTAGAAACATTAACTGAATATAAAATTCTTCCAGGCGTGCTGCCGCAGGCATGGGGGTCACTGGAGGATAGAGGGGCCACAGACACCTTAGTGGGCTTCTTGCATAGAGGCGAAAGGGGAACAGGAGTGTGTAGGTCAGATGGATGGGGACAGCTTAGGTGGAAATAGCTGTTAAGTTTTTCAGACTGATGGACCAAGTCAACATAATGGTTGTCAGAAAAGCAAAATGTGTAAAAATATATGCCCTTCTGGGTGTAACTGATCAGAGTTCTTGGCCTTCCTTAATCAATAGAAATTGACAAGTGGCCAGACAAGAAATTCAGGCAGGGCTTTATTGGGGCCCCTCCTGCAGCAAGCAGGGAGTGAAAACAAGTAACAGGTTTCCTGTCTTGCTTGCTCCCTGAGGGCATGAGAGCTGGTTCTTTATGTGAGGGTAGGGGTGTGTCCAGGGGTCAGGCTGGGGCCGTGACAGGTGGTCTGCCCACCCCTCTAGTGCTGTTGAGGGCAGGGGGCATGCGCAGTACCCTACTTTTGCTCCCAACACCCTGTTTTTGCTCCCAGCTCTTCAGCAGTGGCAATTGGAGTTTTGGTCTTTTTGTACCTTTTTGTCCATAATTTGCCCCAACTGTGCATGCAATTATTTTTAGTCCCTTACAATTTCTTTGTATTTTATTGCCCGAGGAAGCATTGCCCAGGCACAAGCACTCCAACAAAGGGTCCCAGGTCCCAGCCTGTCTCAGGGGACACTGTGTTTGAGGTTAACTATAATAAGCATCACAGCTGGGGGATCTTCCCTCAACCTACCTGTCCCTTCAAAGCCACGTTCCCCTCCAGCTGCTGCCCACATTATCTGTTTCCTTTTCCAGCAAACTGCTTAGTGTTGTCTGCGCCCACTGTCTCCACGACCTCACTCCCCACTCACCCTTCGAGCTTCTTTACCCCGGCTCGCCTCCTACCGCTCAGCTAGCAGCCTCCTGCCAAGCTGACCAAGGAGATCTCTGCTGTCCAAGCCAGAGGTCACTTCTCTGCCTGACGGAATCATCTCTCAGCAGCACGTGACACCAGGGGCCACCTCCTCATGAAACACCCGCTCTGCTCCTGGTCCAGGAGCCCCGCACTGGCCCAGTGTCCCCTCCTCTCTGCTCTTCCTCTCCGATTCTGTCTGATCTCTGAAAACTGGAGCAGTCACTGCTCTATGGGTGTTCTTTCTTTATGGGGTTTTATCTCAGATTACGATTTTACCTCCAATTATACACTCACCTTCCCAAACAAAATCTTTGTTTCTACACTCATATCCAACTGCCTATTTCCCATCTCCATGTGGATGTACAGGAGGAAGCTCAAATTCAACCTGTCCAAAGACAGAGTTCTTGACTTTCTTTCTCCAACCACTTCCAGCCCCCACTTGCCCCATCTCAGCAACGATCCTACCAGCCATTCAGATCCTACAGCCAAAAAACCGGGAGTCATTTTTGCTCCCCTGTCCTCCTTGCTCCACATCCAAGTCTTTAGAAAATCTTCCATTTGCACCAAAATTTCCTGAGTTGGCTCTTTTCTCCATCTCCACTTCCAACACCACCGGGCTGGACATTATCATGACTCCATCAGACAATAGCCAGACTTTGGAGTTGGGTCTTCCTTCCATCAGTCCTGCTCCCTGAAAGGTCCCCCAGAGCAGCCAGGGTGCTCCCTCCAAAACACAGGCATCTGTGATGGCTAATTTTGTGTCAACTCACCTGAGCTAAGGGAAGCCAGAGAGGTGGGAAAGCATGTCTTCTCGGTGAGTCTGGGAGGCTGTTTCTGGAAGAGATTAGCATTGGAATTGGGGAACTGAGCACAGCAAATGGTTCTCCCTGGTGTGAGAGGGTGCTATCCCTTATGCTGAGGACCAGATAGAACGAGAAGGCAGAGGAAAGAGGACTCACTCTCCATCTGCTTGAGCTAGGACGTCTATCTTTCTGCCCTTGGACATCAGCTTCCTGCTTCTTGGGCTTTGGGGCTCAGATTAGGACTTACATCATCAGCCCCCAAATACTCAGGCCTTTGGACTTGGACTGAATGACACCACTGGCTTTCCCGGTTCTCCAGCTTGCAGGTGGCGGGGAGATCATGGCATTTCTTGTCCTCCACAACTGCCTGAGCCAATTCCTAGAATAAATCTCCTCTTGTATCTATATCTCTCTCTCTCTCTGTCTATACGTCCGACTGGTTTTGCTTTTCTGGAGAACCCTGACTACTACCCTGTCTTCTGCTTAAATTACTCAGTGGTTGCAATCGCACTTGGAGCAAGATTCAAACTCTTTGCCACTGCTGAAGGGTTCCTCTGTGATGGGGTCCACTTGTCTCCTAATCTCTTACTTCCCTCCTTCACTGTTTAGCTGTGCTGGCCTCAATCAGCTCCACTCTTATGTCAAGATCATGCCCACCTCCACATGGGGAGCACATGCCATCCCACTGCCTGGCATGCTGGTCCTTGCAGTCCACATGGCTGACCCGTCACAGCATTTATATCCACCAGAGGTTAGTTTGTCTCTTTTTATGTTTATTTCTTCTATGTCTCCCCTCCTCCCTGCTTATCTGCGAGATCCACAGGATTAGAGAACTCATCTCCATCTGCTGACACACCTCAGAGTCTAGAAAAGTCTCCAGCACACAGTGGGACAGAATAAATGAAGCTCTTTATCCAGAACGTCTTCCCCATGGCTCCAACCCACTCTCAACTCTCTCTTCGCTGTCATTTATGGTGGTTGTTGTTGTTGTTTAGTCTCTAAGTTGTGCCTGACCTTTTGCAACTGTATGGACTGTGGTCCACCAGGCTCCTCTGTCCATGGGATTTCCCAGACAAGAATACTGGAGCCAGTTGTCATTTCCTTCTCCAAGGGATCTTCTCAACCCAGGGCCAGCACACGTGTCTCCTGCACTGGCGGGTGGATTCTTTACCACTGAGTCACCTGGGACGCTCTTTGTGGTATCTATCATTATTCTGCATATAGCAGACGCATGGTCATTACATCATTCTGCATATAATATATGCATTATTGCTATCCCTATTCTGCACATAGATCAACTGGACTCTAAATGTCTCTTCCACACCCATACTCCACAGGCAGTAGAAGCTTAAGTCACATTTGCCAAGTGGAATTCAATCAATGCTTATGGATGGAAGAGTTGCCCTTTGGTTGTCAGGAAGCTAAGTTTCCACCTTTAGGGAGACTAGAGGAGAGAGAATTCTCACCGCTAGGGATCCCACATTTTAACTGAAGCAGACACATTGACTAGTTCTCCCAGAGGAAAGCCATGCTGGTAGGGTTAGCGTCTTCCATTTATCAAACGTTCTCTAGGAGATGAACTTTGAAGGCTGATAAAGAGTAGAGATAAACGATGGTGAGAAAATGTTTAAACCAACAATAGGAGAGTGATTGGTTTTGAAGTCTGAAATCTGTGGAGTTAAGTGAATGGTGGGAGAAAAAATTAACTCAGATGATAGATGGGGTTTGGAGCTGTGAGTTGAACATTAGTAACATCTATGAACCAGTCAAAGCAAAGAAACAGACAAGACTAAAGACCATACAAACATATTAAACATACTCATGTGTCTTGGCATAAGGATATACTATTGATTCCTCCCATACAGCATTGATTTTCCAAATACAGCCAGAAGATATGTCTATGCTGAAACACACACAGAAAACCACAGTGTTGCGAGGTTAATATTTTTGAGCTATTGATCAATATTTCTCTCTGTTAGTCTCTTCTATTTCTCTTCCACTCCTCCCCCACCTCCCATCCAGAAGGCAGATCCATTCTGTACTTGCCGTCTCAAAGAGGATGGACAGAGTCGGGGCAGATAAAGGACTCTCCTGGGCTTTGGAGCAGGATGAAAGGAAATCACACCGACCAACTATGTGTGGCAACTACCTACCTAAGACTACAGCTTCCCTCCACATTGGGAAAAACATTGCTTCACCAGAGGTCAAGAGATAAACTCACATGTGTATAGACACTGGTACATTCTGGAGAGAAGGGCTTTGGTTCTTCTTTCTGGAATGTTCCAGAGATGTGAGACCCAAGAGAACTTACAGCTAGCAAGTGATTCCAGAAAATGAAGCTTTGAACTGCCTAGCTGAGATCTCTGCACTACACTGGGCTAATCCAGAGTTCATAAGAATTCATACCACTCAACTATCAAATTCTTTAGTCCTCTAATTATACTGTCAGGCATATTTGAAAGGTACCAAGAGAGTAGATCTTAAAAGTTTGCATCACACACAAAAAAAATGTGTAATTATGTACAGTGACAGATGTTAACTAGACTTATGGTGGTGAACATTCTGCAACTTAGACAAATATCAAATCATAATGTTGTGCATCTGAAACTGACATACTGTTCTATGTCAACTGTACTTCAAAAAATTCTTTGGTCTTATATTTTGCAATGATGTCATGTAACTGAGAACAGCCCTGAACATGTATATTACCATATGCGAAACAGATCGCCAGTCCAGGTTTGATGCATGAGACAAGGTAATCAGGGCTAGTGCACTGGGATGACCCTGAGTAATGGGAGAGGGAGGGAGGTGGGAGGGGGGTTCAGGATGGGGAACACATGTACACCCATGGCTCATTCATGTCAATGTATGGTAAAAACCACTACAATATTGTAAAGTAATTAGCTTCCAATTTAAATAAATAAATTTTAAAAATCAAAATATTGTACATCTGAAACTGACATACTATTATATGTCAATTATACTTCAAAAAATTCTTTGGTCTTGTATTTTGCAATGATGTCATGTAACTTTTGGAGACGGCAATGGCAACCCACTCCAGTACTCTTCCCTGGAAAATCTCATGGACAGAGGAGCCTGGAGAGCTACAGTCCATGGGGTCACTAAGAGTCGGACACAACTGAACGACTTCACTTTCACTTTTCACTTTCATGCATTGGAGAAGGAAATGGCAACCCACTCCACTGTTCTTGCTTGGAGAATCTCAGGAACAGGGGAGCCTGGTGGGCTGCCGTCTCTGGGGTCGCACAGAGTCGGACACGACTGAAGCGACTTAGCAGCAGCAACAGCATCTCCAACTCTTTGTGACCCCATGTTCTATAGTCGCCAGGCTCCTCTGCCCATGGAATTCTCCAGGCAAGAATACTGGAGTGGGTAACCATTCCCTTCTCCAAGAGATCTTCCCAACAAAGGGATCGAACCTAGGTCTCCTGCATTGCAGGCAGATTTTATAACACTGAGCAACCGGGGAAGCTCTTCTACTGCCTCTGTAACCAGTTCCCTGAATTAAAGTCCCTCCACCTAAAGACACCTAGATTGGGACTTCCCTGGTGGTCCAGTGATTAAAAATCCACCTTGCAATGCAGAAGATGCAGTTTTGATCCCTGGTTGGGGGAAAAAAAGGTCCCACATGCCATGGAGCAACTCTGTCCATGGGTTACAACTACTGGAGCCATGTGCTATAACTGGAGAGTCCAGTGAGCCTCATCAAAAATTCCACGACACAAAAAAGGTCCCACATGCTGCAACCAAGATCTGATGCAGCCAAATAAATACATAAATATCAAAATACATTCATATTAAAAAAAAAAAAAAAAAGACACCTAGATTGGTGTCTGCCTTTCGACTGAAATCTGGCTGAGAGACGGAAGGAAAAGGATGAAGCCAGCTCCAAACTGACATCACAAATGTCTAACATTCTTTCAACATGAGCATCTTAAGGGAATTAAGTAACTTTGGGGGGGAGGTGGAAATGCTCTATTTCTTTCACTTGAGCTTTAACAATTCGATTAAAATCAGTTTTATGGATATCCTGTGACAACTGGAAGGGAAAAAAAAAAAAAAAAAACAACATTGAAATCTGAACTTTGCTGACACCCTGCTAAGCAGCAATGAATCTGTCCAGGAACATTTACAGCCTGAGAATGGCTTCATTTACTTTACCCACAATTTTGCTGGTTTTAATATGGCTTAGTTAGTTTGCCTGAAACATTTCTACTGAACAAAATGGTTTTGATGCCTCTCCCCAACTGAGAAAATTGCTCCTTCCATTCTCGGTGTAGCTGACCTTGGGACGAGCACTTTAAGGAGTCTGTGTTGTCGCCTCTCCCGGAGGGTGGGGCACAGACCTGCAGTTCAGGGAGCTCTGAAGCCTGTGGCTTATGCATAACCGGTGGAGAAGTTCAAGCGTGACATCCCCTGGGCCCAGACCCCAGTCTTCTGTCCAGGAAATCTTGCCCAAACACCAAGCACTGAAAATCCAGTGGGTTGAGAAATTACTAGAAACAAGACAAGACCCAAACACCTTTTCATTTTATTTCTGACACATACCCAGCAGCTGAATACTCAAGACTTCAGAAACCATGTAAAATGGGAGCAAATGCACCCTTCTATCCCATTATTCACCCTCCCTTCACAGTTATCATAAAGATGTCCAATGGATGGATGGACAGATGGAAGGAAGAGTGGATGGATGGACAGATGGATGGACAGATGACTCAGACAACCACAGTCTTGCCTTTTCCTCTCATCGTCCAGGCTTGCCAATCAGTGCCTTGGCAAGCCACCGTGTGCCCTGGTGTTAGACTAACTTTCGTGTCCCAACAAATCTTTTAGGTCATTTCTGCCTTCCTGATTTGGATTATGAGGTTCTGTCTTCACTTAATGGTCTGATTTACTCCTAAATGTTCACCAACTCCCTCGTACCCCAAACCCAACTCAAATTTCATTTTTGTCTAATTTGTCCCCAATTACTCTCATCCTTGGGGCTTCCCTCATAGCTCAGGCAGTAAAGAATCTGCCTGCAATGCAGAAGTCTACCTGCAATCCAGGAGACCTAGGTTCAATTTCTGGGTCAGGAAGATCCCCTGGGGAAGGAAAGAGCAACCACTCCAGTATTCTTGCCCAGGAAATCCCATGGACAGGAGAAACTGGCAGGCTACATTCCATGGGGTTGCAAGGGTCGAATAAAACTTAGCAACTAAACCACCAACCACCACCACTCTCATCTTACTGACTTCCTTCTCTGCAATAGACTTCTGATCATCTTCTCAGCCAAGATTGTATTACTTGTTCAAATGGTAGCAGCATCCTGAATTATCCCAAGGACATCATCTTTTCCCTACTCTCAGTCTCACATTTTGTGGGGAGCAACCTCAACCCCTGACTCCAAGGTCTGCATGCTATCTCCACACTTCTAGGTACACAAGCCCAAAGGCTGACCAACTGAACAAATTCTGAGACATCTACTGGAAATATTGGGAAAGATGGAAATATTTTCTTCTGTGGGAGTTAAACTGGTAGAATGCAAATCAGGAGATGTTGGGTACATGATTTGGTGAGAGCCTGCCTGTGCCTGACTGACACAGAAAAAATCAGTTACAAAAGATGAAGAGAGACTCTTCTCGAAGATATCACATGCATGTCTTGATTCAACCTTGCCTGAAGCCTAACTTCTCTCATATTTCCCACTTTATAAACCAATGATTTTTCTCTCTTAAAACCATTTGACATAGGTTTTCATGAACCTTATCCCAAATTGTCTTCACTGAGACATTTTCCACAGCACTTATGAGTACCACAAAGCTTACTTAGCTCTATAACGTCTCATGCACTGAACCTTCATGACTTTTTAGTCCTGCTTCTCAAAATAAAGAGACAGCTGGTGAATCATGACAGTTTTGGAGTCCTTTCAATTCCCTGTTTTGGGAAGAAGCAGCCAGAGAGTTAAAGGAGCTTTCCAGAATTAAAATGACACCTTCTCAGCAACAGAGAGAGTGTACACTGGGGTAGAGGGACATGGGGGTGGAAAGGGGTGGAGTGAGGTGGGGTGGGGGCAGGATGCCTCTCTCCCAGAGCCAGGAAACAAAGTCCTAAGATCAGGTCATTGGCAGCAAATTTCGTTATTCAAGGAAATTAACCTTATTTTAACAAAGTTGAGACCCATGAGTCCAGGATCGGAACCAGACAAGGAGGCTTCTGTGAAACTCTGGGCCAGATGACAAGTTCAGAGGCTTGAAACAGAGGCCACATTTAAACACACACTGGAACTTAGCCACCCTGGAAAAAGGTTCAGGTGGAGGGAGGGAGAGAACTCAGCAACTGAGAGTTTTCATGAGAGCTCCTGATCCTGCACGTGGGGCCACTGCAATTAAACCCTCCTAGGCTTCCCTGGGGCTTCCCTGATAACTCAGTTGGCAAAGAATCACCTGTATAAATTCCATAAGTCTTCATGATTCTGACTGTTCCTGGGAGCATAAGGGGTCCGTGGGTCCTCAAGGAGAGTCTGAAAATCTCTGGTTTTCATGCCAAGACAAACCCACACCAAATTCCTAATATTTGGCTTCCATTTCCATTTACAAATGTTTTCCCAATTCCAAGGGCACATGCCATGTTCCGTGAGACTATTTCACATCTGAAAAGTCTGAAGATCATGCACCCCAGCAAGAAGTGCCTGTTTGAAATGCTCTGCCTGTGGCAGGATTTATTTTTAACGCAGTGATATTTATAGCCTGATGTCGGCATTAACACGAGCGCTTAAGTAGCCTACAAATGTCAAGATGCCGCTTTCCCAGGAAAGCTCGGATGTGACATGGAGTGAACGAGCGTGGAGCAAATTGAATCATCTCCTCCACATTAGATCAAAGGGGGATCTGTCTTCTGCTTTGGCTCCTGCCCTGCCTGGGCAAAGAAATTAAGGAAAAAGTCATTTCCCTTAACAGGAGTTAGCAGCGATGCTTTTAATGTTACGTTCACCGGATCCGGTGTGCCTGGTGGAAATAATGAAGCATTTCTGTGCCCACAATTTCCTTTTACGAGACACCTGGTGAGAAGAATACAGCCTTTACTGAGTTCATGTCTTCAAAAACAAGAAAAGAGACTTTTAAAGCTGTTTGTTTTCCATGCCATATGACTTCCTGTCCTGTCTGTGGAAAGCAGTCATTCATAATGAGAATTAGCATGAAAAAGAGCCATGGAAGCTGATATATATTTTAGAAAAAGTATCTCTGTTTCTTAATGGTTATTTTAAAATTTTATTTATTTTTGGCTGAGCTGGGTCTTCAAAGAGGTGAGCCTGGACTACACTTGAGTTGCCGTGCATGGGCTTCTAGCAGTGGTTTCTCCTGTTGCGGCTCACGGACTCTAGAGCACAATCTTCAGAGTTGTGGTGCATGAGCTCAGCTGCCCTGAGGCATGTGGGATCTTAGATCCTGGACCAGGATCGAACCCATGTCCCCTGCATTGGCAGGCAGATTCTTAACCACTGAGCCACAAGGGAAGTACTTCTTAGTTTTTTAAACTGGAAAAATTTAGGAAGTCAGGAGCCCCTTTAACAATGGAGTTCTCCTGATTCCTGATTTGTCCTTAAGCCACCGGACAAGCTTCTCCCTTGCTCATCTGACCCTGATGGATTCTGAAAACACAGGGACAGTAACACTCAGAGCTATTCATATTAAGATCATCTTTCTGAAACACGATTCTCATCACACCGCAGTGGTCCTTGACTGCCCAGCCTGGGGATTAAGACCAGACAGGTACAGGATATACGGTCCCCCAGACCTGCATTCAAATGTCATTTCACCACTTACAAGCTGTGTGCTCTGGGGCGAGGTGTGTACCTCTCTGAGCCTCTGTTTTCTTATTTATCAAGTGAAGGAAAACAACCCCAAACTTCCCAAGGTCATTGCAAAGATCAGATGGAATATGAGTCAAGTGCACAGTAATTACCTTTAAAGCAGTTATGGGTATTTGCCATTTTATTTGTTTTCTATTTGTTCCCTCTCTTATTCATCATTCTATTTCATGTTTCTGCCTTCTTTTCAATGATTTGAATGTATGTTAGTATTCCATGTCATGTATTTCTCGGGTGTTTGACTATATATTTTCATATGCCTTTTAGTGGTTGTTCCAGGTGTCTTGATATATGTATTTAAATTAAAATAATCTATCCAGAATCAAATTTTGCCACACCAAGCGAAATGTAGAAACATTACCACCATCTTTGTAGCTCCTTTCAGTGTTATGATTGTCCTAAGGATTATTACATCTACATACATTGAAAACCTTCAGGATTATTGATATAATCCTTCTTGAACTGTCATACATATTTTAAAGAACCTAAGAGGAGAAAAATAGCCTATTCTAGCTCCTTACCATTTCTGTTTCTCTCATTCACCCAATAGTTATTAAACACCAACTATGTGACAATTGCTGGCAATACAATATAGACAACAGAAGTGGTCCTGGCTTGTGTGGAGCTCACCCTCTAGTGGGAATGATTCGCGTTTATCCAATAAGGACATAAACATGTCACCCTGTGACACGTGCCATGAAGGAGACATGCTGAAGGCTGAGATTTTTCCATCACTACCAGATGAGCCCTGGCAGCTTCCCTGGGGAGGGAAAAGATGAGTGGGTCTTTTGAGGAGGACGCATAGGAGTTGGTTAGAAGATGGAAAGGGAAAGCATTCTGTGCAGAGGGAGTGGTGTGTGCAAAGGCCCTGTGGCAGAAGGGCTCAAAGTGAGGTCAAGGGTGAAGGAGGGCTGGTGTGATTGGCCCGGGGAGAGTGAGATGCAGAATACTGAAGGGGCATCAAGGGGGTCAGCAAGGACCAGACCACCTTGAAGGAATGCCATCCTCATTTTCAGAGCCATGGGCAGCCATGCAAGGATGCAAGGATCAGCATCAGAGCATGGCATGACTGGATTTGCGTTTGAAAAGACTGTGGTGTGAAGGAAAGATCAGAGGGGAGCCAGAACAGGCAGGAGGAGGCAGGAAGTTAGGACATGCATGTTATAACCTGAGCAAGAGAGTGGCTGTGTGGTCTCAGGCAGTAGTAGTAGAAATGAGGAGAGGTAAATTGGCTTGGGGAGGGAGTGGGTATTTGGATGACTTGCTTGAAATCAAAAGGATTTTTCATGAATTGCATGACCAGGGTGAAGGAGAAGGAACTGCACATCTCCAGATGGAGCAGCTGGATCGATGGTGAAACCAGGAAACAGAATCCGATTGGGCTTCTTATCTCAAGATCTGTGGATTTGTGTTGAAATGGAGTTTACTCCTGGACACGTGCTTTCATTCATCCCAAAACAATTACTGGACACTTACTCTGTGCACGTGTACATGCTAAGTCACTTCAGTCCCATCCAACTCTTTATGACCCTATGGACTGTAGCCCACCAGGTCCCTCTGTCCATGGGGTTCTCCAGGCAAAATACTGGAGTGGGTTGCCGTGCCCTCCTCCAGGGGACCTTCCCGACACAAGGATCAAGCCACGTCTCTTCTGTCCCCTGCATTGGCAGGCAGGTTCTTTACCACTAGTGCCACCTGGAAGTCCCCGCTTACTCTGGGCCTGATGCTTAATGCTTGGAATAGAATAACAAACAAGTCAAAGATCATCTCTGTTCTTAAGAAGCTTACATTCTGCTGGGGAGGGGTATGCAGAAAATAAACAGGGAATCTGGCAAGTAAATAAGGATTTCAGAGAAGGATAGAAGAGGATGAGAAAGCAAGGGGGTGTGTAGGGGAGACAGGCAACAGCGGAAACTCTATTCGAGTCAGACAGGGTGATGGCATTTTAGCTGAGACCTGTATGATGACCAGAAGCTGGTCAAGCAGTGTTTTGGGGAAAGCTCATGGAAGCAGGAACCAGCTCGGTATGTGTCCACTGGCTGCACAACCCCTGGGGCAGGGCTGGCAAGACGTGAGGGAAAGGGCAGGTCAGCAACAAATGAGGTGGTGACCTGTGTGGGTTCAGTCTGCCTCCCAAATGGATGTACTGAAGCCCTCATTTGACTAGATGTGACTCGTTTTTAAATAATCACATGAGTGATCCACTTCTGGTGGACATCATGGCTGTTTATCCCAGTATGGCTAATGCTACAATAAAGATCGTAGGGCACATTATGGGGGCTTTATGTCTTATGTGGACTCCCAGAAGGGAGACTGTAAGAAAAGATGATGCACAAGCTAGGACTTCCCTGGTGGTCCAGTGGTTACGAATNTGGTGGACATCATGGCTGTTTATCCCAGTATGGCTAATGCTACAATAAAGATCGTAGGGCACATTATGGGGGCTTTATGTCTTATGTGGACTCCCAGAAGGGAGACTGTAAGAAAAGATGATGCACAAGCTAGGACTTCCCTGGTGGTCCAGTGGTTACGAATCCACCTGCCAATGCAAGGAACACGGGTTCGATCTCTGCTCCGGAAAGATTCCACATTCTAGTGAGGCAGTTAAGCCCAAGTGCCACAACTACTGAGCCCACGAGTTGCAACTACTGAAACCTGCACACCAAGACCCCGTGCTCTGCAACAAGAAAAGCCAGTGCAATGAGAAGCCCACACACTGCAACTAAGAGTGGCCCTTGCTCACCACCGTAGAGAAAGTTTGCATGCAGCAATGAAGAGTCAGTGCAGAAATATGCATAAACTGCCCACGGACTTCCCTCGTTGCTCAGATGGTAAAAAATCTGCCTGCAATGCAGGAGACCCGGGTTCAATCCCTGGGTCGCGAAGATTCCCTGGAGAAGGGAATGGCAACCCACGCCAGTACTCTTGCCTGGAGAATCCCCATGGACAGAGGAGCCTGGCAGGCTATCGTCCATGGGGTCGCAAAGAGTTGGACACAACTGGGAGACTAACTACAACCCAGAAAGGCTGCAGCGATTCACCTCCAGTCAGCATCACGCAAGTGCACTTGCTCCCTGCTCCACGCAAGCCCCGGGCACTGTCTCTCCTAAAAGTTTATTAATCTGATGGAGGTATCGGCATCTTGCTGTCATTTTAATTTGCATTTTCTTGATGATCAGTGACACTGAACACCTTACATGTTTAGCAGCTTAGAATTCTGATGGGCTGGCTGGGGCTCCCAGCAGAGAATAAAGAACTAGGCTGCCTGCTACACAGAGAAAGTCATCAACTCCACAGTGGGGGCAGAGAAGGTCCAAGTCTCAGAATGAGACCGATTCCCATCCTCTTGCTGAATGCAAAGAATATACATANACCTTACATGTTTAGCAGCTTAGAATTCTGATGGGCTGGCTGGGGCTCCCAGCAGAGAATAAAGAACTAGGCTGCCTGCTACACAGAGAAAGTCATCAACTCCACAGTGGGGGCAGAGAAGGTCCAAGTCTCAGAATGAGACCGATTCCCATCCTCTTGCTGAATGCAAAGAATATACATACGCACGCGCGCGCGCACGTGTGTGTGTGTGTGTGTGTGTGTGTGTGTGTGTGTGTGTGTGTGTCCCACAGCACCAGCCAATGATCTGGTATGATCTTTGAAAATCTGGATGATTTTCATCCCCCACAGAGATAGGAACGAGAATGAAGCCCCAAAAGCAATATATTTCCTGTTTCTTGCTTGTCTCTGAACATCTAGATAAAGCTATCAGCTATTCGGATCAAGGGTTTTGCAGGAGATGGAGCTCTACACATTATTCTCCTGTTCAGAGAATCCTGGAGGGTTTTATTGGTGTTTGAATATCAGCACATAGAAAATGAACTCCAAAACCTTAATTAAACCTGACAATGACTGCAGGCAGCTTTGTTTTCCTAGGTATAAGGAGGACTCTTTCTGCACAGATACGAGGAAAGGGGAGGGGCAGAAAGGAAGGAGCTGGAGATAAGGGAAGATTAATTGTCACTCTAGAGTTACCTAGGCATCCCAGGTAATCGAGTGTTCATTAACACACAATAAGCCTCCGATTATCTGCATTGAAATTGACTAATCTGCTGATTGTGAGAACAAATCCTGGTCCTGGATACTTTTTCCTTTGTCTTTGAAGCATAAACTCTAATGGGTTAAGTTTAATTAATGAAAAATGTTTTTACAGACTTGGGTCAGATTTCTAGAATCTGCACTCCGTGCTGGTCATTTGACAGGAAGAGGGGTTGCAAAGGTTCCCTTGTGAACCTGCTGACAGCACTTCAGAGTCGACAAAGTGCTCAGGGATCCTTGAAGTCAAGAGAAGGACGAGTCCTGAAAAAGCCATGATTTTTTAAAATTAAATCAAAGTCGATGTTGAAACGCCTCTCTCCACAGTCTTAGCAGGAGATGTCTGAATACTTAAATGATCTGGGGCTTCCCAGTGCCACAAGCGGTAAAGAATCAGCCTGCCAATGCAGGAGATGCAAGAGATGCAGGTTGTCCCGGGGTCGGGAAGATCCCCTGGAGGAGGGCATGGCCACCCACTCCAGTGTTCTTGCCTGGGAAATCCCATGGACAGAGGAGCCTGGTGGGCTACAGCCCATTGAGTCACCAAAAGTCGGACACATTGGGCATGCAGATTTTGAGTTTTGAGTGTGTTATTGGGGTGGGAGGGGAAAACACCCTGGCAGGAGCCGCTCTCTCTCTTCAGGAACCTTTTTCCAAAAGATGAGACACGTATAACTTCTGGATGGGTGTGAATTTAGAGGATGCTGTTCACCCTCCCATCACAGCTATCCAGCATCTTCTCCTAGGCTGTGGTTCCCACTGGGCTCCAGGACCTGCTCTCAGGCCCTGGGGATAGACAGCTGCCTGCTTTGCTGGTCTCCTGTCTCACCAGCCCTGGTGCTCCCCCTTGTCTCTTGGCCCATGCCTCTTGAAATGATCTCAGTGTTGGGATCTCTTGGCTTAAACACTTGGAGCATGCCATCTTCCCTGCCAGGATGCGAATGCTGTCCTGAAATAGAGACACGTCTCTGCTCCATCTAACAAATGGAGCCATCTTTCGGGTCCTGAGAAAGAAGACACAGGGAAGAGAGGCAGGATGTGCTCTGGTCATACACGGAAACTGAATAAGTTCTTTTTCTGTTTCACTGGAGCTGGTAAGATGCTAGGGACCTAGACTATCCCACATATCCAGCAACAAGAAATTTACATGAAAAACACTAGGTGTTCTTTTTTTTTTTTTTTTTTCCAGAATCCTTGAGTCAGAGAAGTTGAAGAAAAAAATTGTTTGGTATACTCCCTTTTATCACAAGGTTAGACACTTGTGCCATGACCTAAGCAGAGGACTGTTGAACTTGGAGGTGGGGACCTCCATGGTAGGGGACATCCTTGTTTGACAGCTACCCAGCTTGGGCAAAGCAGAGGTTGGAAATCATAAACTCTCCAGCAGTTTGTCCTCTTGGGGAATTTCAGTCTTTGCCAAAAAGAGGCTGTACTTGATTTGTGGCTGAATTTTTACAAAAGTGCTTGTAAGCTGCAAAGAAGCAATCTTTCTAGACAAGCTTCCTCGACCACAAGCCTTCATCTGCTCCACTATTCTTCACAATGACAGAAGGTGTCTATGGTAACAGGCCATGTCAGCATCACATCATCTCTCACTCAAGCACTCGCTTGTGTACTCATTAATTCTGCGGTTAATGCATGCTAGTGTTCACTAATTCACTGACTTGTGCATTCACTACTTCAGGCATTCGCTCATTCACTAATTTACTCAGTCAACATTTACTGAGTGCCTTCTAGATGCCAGATCTTGTCCTACAAGCTGAAAGTCCCTCTCAAGGAGGTTACATTTTGGTAGGAGAAAACAAACAATATACAAGTAAACAATTAAAATAAGCAAGATAAGTTTTCTCGGAAAAAACTAAAATCAGAGGATGAACATTCACTAATTTACTCAATCAACATTTACTGAGTGCCTTCTAGATGCCAGATCTTATCCTATAAGCTATAACAAAGTCCCTCTCAAGGAGGTTATATTTTGGTAGGAAAAAACAAAGTATATACAAGTAAACAATTAAAACAAGCAAGGTAAGTTTCCTCGGAAGAAAATTAAATCAGAGGACGTGATAGCAACCTCTTATCACAGATAAGATAGCCAAGAGAGGCATCAACAAGTAAGTGACATGAAACCAAGACCTGATTAACTGACCTGGAGTCAGAAACACAAAGTGCAGAGAGAAACAGCACCAGAAGGTGGAAGAAGCGGTACGTGCAAAGGCCCTGGGGCAGAAACGAGTGCGGTAAGTTCAAGAAAGACAGGCATGGCCAGTGTAGCCGGGTCCAGGCTGTAAATGGGTCATGGTAGGATGAGGTCATGAGGGCTGAAGGATTACCTGGGGGCCAAAGAACACAGGGTCCTGCAGGAAAAAGTTTAGACTTTCATCTCTGTGCAGTAAGAGGAAATAGGTGGGGGTAAGAAGTAGGGATGTGACTCAATTTCTGTTGTATTAAGGTGACTGTGTCTCCACTCGAGGGGATAATACATCTTAGGAAGGACATTTATGCTTGAAGGCTTTGCAAAGCTGAGGATGTACCTCTTGGCTACTGTACACAGGGCAGATTTGAGAATGTCTGCCTCCATCTCTCATTCACTCAGCTCACGAGCATTTATTGTGTGGTTTCTCTCTGCCAGACTGGGCAGTGGTGATACATTGATAGGGAAAAAAGATACGGAGCTTGCCCACGTTGTGCTTTCTGGGAGGGTGACAAGACCAAAAATGATCCAGAAAACAGAATGCAGCCAAGTGCAAAGGCCCTGGGATAGCTGGAGCATGCCCACTAGAAGAACCAAAAGGAAGCAGTGTGTCTGATTGTGAAGAGAGGCTTGGCCTCCCAGACCTCAAGTTATCTGACTCCTCAGGGTCTCCTTGGTCTTGTTGTCTTTGCATTCCCCCTTTCATTCTATTTCTGCAATTCTGGCCTCTGCCTTGTTCCTCAAACATGTCAGGCACCTAGACTTCTGTCTCAAGCCTTTGTAATTGCTGTTCCCTCTGCTGGAACATTTTTTCCCCAGATTTCTGCACAACTCCCTTTCTCTCTTCATCCAGATCTCTATTCACATGTCACACTATCAGTGAGACCTTCCCAACCACTGAATATAAAGTAGTATTTTTATCTTTATCATGCTTTAAGCACTTAAGAAGGTTGAGACCTTCCCAATCACTGAATATAAAGTGAAGTGAAGTCGCTCAGTCGTGTCTGACTCTTTGCAACCTCATGGACTGTAGCCTATCAGGCTCCTCCATCCATGGGATTTTCCAGGCAAGAGTGCTGGAGTGGATTGCCATTTCCTTCTCCAGGGGATCTTCCCGACCCAGGAATTGAACCCGGGTCTCCCGCATTGCAGGCAGACGCTTTACCGTCTGAGCCACCAGCGAAGTATTTTTATCTTTATCATGCTTTAAGCCCTTGTCGTTGTCATCCCCTGACTTATACATAAATCTGTTTATTAATTCACTGCCAGAATCAAGGGCAGCACCCAGGAAGTATTTGGCACATATTAGGTGCTTGATAAATTCAGTTGAGTGCATGTGTGTGTCTGTAGGTGTGAGTTTTCATCAGGGTGATTACACTGGAATATCTGCAGGAAACTAGGATCCAAGGTATCTGGGGTCCATTTTCTCTAAAAGGCAGCATATGCTGTCTTACTTTTTCCAGCTATTCAAGTGCAAAGCTACTTGGCAGCCCCCTGATAGAGCGAAAGAGGCCTCTGAAACACACTATCACCAACTCAGTGTGCTGGTGGACTCCTGATTTGCATAGCATCACACACCACTGGCTTCTCTGATAGCTCAGTTGTTAAAGAATTGGCCTGCAATGCAGGACACCCTGGTTTGATTCCTGGGTTGGGAAGATCCACTGGAGAAGGAAAAGGCTACCCACTCCAGTATTCTTGGGCTTCCCTTGTGGGTCAGCTGGTAAAGAGTCCATCTGCAAAGCAGAAGACCTGGGTTCGATTCCTGGGTTGGGAAGATCCCCTGAAGAAGGGAAAGTCTACCCACTCCAGTATTCTGGCCTGGAGAATTCCATGGGCTACATCAGCCATAGGGTCGCAGAGTCAGACACAACTGAGTGACTTTCACTTCATTTCACTTCACACACCTTAGGGAGAAAGCACACATTGTCTGTTGCAGCAGAGACATTACTTTACCAACAAAGGTCCATCTAGTCAAAGCTATGATTTTTCCAGTAGTCATGTATGGGTGTAAGAGTTGGACCATAAAGAAAGCTGAGTGCCAAAGAACTGATGCTTTTGAACGGTGGTGTTGGAGAAGACTCTTGAGAATCCCTTGGACACCAAGGAGATCCAACCAGCCAATCCTAAAATAAATCAATCTTGAATATTCATTGGAAGGACTGACGCTAAAGTTGAAGCTCTAATACTTTGGTCACCTGATGCAAAGAACTGACTCACTGGAAAAGATCCTGATGCTGGATTGAAGGCAGGAGGAGAAGGGGACGACAGAGGAAGAGATGGTTGGATGGCATCACCGACGACGGCCGTGAGTTTGAGCAAGCTCCAGGAGTTGATGATGGACAGGGAAGCCTGGTGTGCCGCAGTCTATGGGGTCACAAAGGGTCGGACACGACAGGGCGACTTAAATGAACTGAACTGAAACTGAATTTCCTGTATGAAGACACATGGCCCATCAGTGATATTTGGAAACAAAAGAGCCAACACAGGAACGTGACCAATGGAGTAATTATCAGTTCAGACAGACGCAGAATGCATGTTGGCCCAACTCCAGAGCTGTAATTACACTGCATTAACATAAAATGAGCGCTCTCCATTTACCGACCGTGTCCCCTCTGCAGCCGTCACTCTGAGAACTCTGAAGACAGTGTCAGGTACAAGGTAATACGCTTTAGTTGACGACTATGATTACCAGATGTTCAAATGACAGGACCAGAGAAGGCAGTGGCACCCCACTCCAGTCCTCTTGCCTGGAAAATCCCATGGGCAGAGGAGCCTGGTAGGCTTCAGTCCATGGGGTCGCTAAGAGTCGGACACGACTGAGAGACTTCAGTTTCATGCATTGGAGAAGGAAATGGCAACCCACTCCAGTGTTCTTGCCTGGAGAATCCCAGGGACGGGGGAGTCTGCTGGCTGCCATCTACGGGGTCGCACAGAGTCAGACACGACTGAAGGGACTTAGCAGCAAATGACAGGACACCTCGATCACCTTGGGACCATCAGCTTTAACCCCAAAGAACTGCTCCTGCCGTTAGTATCACCTGATCACTGACTGAAGCCACTTCTTGAGGATTAGCGGGTTGGTCCCCAGCGTGCGGACAGAGGGTCTCCTGCACCAAGGATCCCGTGGTCACAGTGTATTTCATCTCCAACATGAGGCAGTTCCCTGACCACCAACCCGCACCCCAGTGATCACATCACAGCCAATGACTCCATCTCTCATCCAAACACACTTCTGAGCCCTTGGCATCATCCTTGACCCCTCCCTGTCTGTCATACTCCATGGCAAATTCTTCAACAAATCTTGCTGATTTCACCTTAAAAATACACCTAGACCTGATCACTCCTCTCTCCCCTTTACTCCCACCTTGAGAAAGCACCCACATCCGGTGTCTCGAGCATCACTCCTAATCTACCACCTTCCTTCCACCCCTGCTCCTCATATTTCATTGCGGCCACTGCAGTGACCCTTGACAAATGAAAAGCAGAAGCAATTCATCACATCAGCTCTCAACCACTCTCTGAGGAGCACTGATCCCTCCCTAGATCCATGGGCTTAGTAAGGGGACATCACAGCTCCTGCAAGCTGATGCAGGGGAGATTGGTGGGAGGGACATGCACTATTCTGGCCTGGTCCTCACGGTCTTCCAGGGTGTCACTCTCTTTCATGGCCTGTTATACCTTGATTAGAAGCTTTAATTAGCCTGCTGAAATGTCAGGGAACAATGCCAGTCAACCTGACCCAAACCATCTGACATCAACCAATAGCCGGCCAACTTCGTGTCTAGCCAAATCTAGCCAAGACAATAGCACCATTGAGCCAAGCCACAGATTCCCAAGCAGTATAAGATATTCTTATTTTGAGCCATGAGTTTTGGAGAGGCTTGTTATGCAGCAGTATTATGACAAAGGTGTGTCTCATGACACTTAGAACAAAAACCCTTGAAATTCTACTTGGGCTCATAAGATGCTCTCAGACTGACCTCGCTCCAGTCTAAGCGTCATTTCTAACTCCCGCCCTTCCCTCCCTGTTCACCAGCCACCTGGCTGATCCTTGGACCTGTCTGGAATCCTCCCATCTCTCCACCTGCCTGGTCCTCCGCCCCTGAAAGTTGACAAGCCCTTCCCACCACTTCATTGAGAAGCTCTGCTCAGTAGACGTGTCTGAGACAGGATGCCTCCCAGCCACTCGTCCCTGTGCAGCTGATTTACAAGGCTGTGTTCATTTCTGCTATGCAGCAAAGTGATTCAGTTATACATATATTTACATACTTTTTCATATTCTTTTCCATGACGGTTTATCATAGGATGTTCAATATAGTTCCTTGTGCTGTACGCTAGAACCTTGTCATTTCCAGCTACATTTCTGAAGGGCTACTATGTCACTTCCTCCTGCCTGGCTCTAATTTGCTTTTCTTCTAAGCATTTATTGCTGCCTAACATCATGTTGCAAACGCTTGTCTTTTTCTGCATGAACTGTTCCCAGTGACTCGGTTTTGTAACTACAGCAATCCCTGCTGTGGGGAACTGGGCCTGGAACACAAGCAGTGCTCAAGTGACAAGTGTGAATGAATGAACGAATGACTGAATGATCATGCAATAAACACCCACAGGCCAGGGATACCACGCTTTGCTCCAACTGTGTAGACCTCTGTTGAGACGTTCAGGTACGTCTTTTTCCCCGGATAAGGAGGCTGAGGGTGCAGCAAATTCCCACCCAGACAAGATGAATAGGCACAGGGGAGCCCTCTCATCTCACTTTTGTTCAGACTCTGATGTTTTCCATCTCATGGTATTTTTAAAAAATATTTTTACTTATTTGTTTGACTATGTTGGGTCCTAGTCGTGGCACATGTGGGGTCTTTAGTTGCAGTATGTGGGCTCTAACTCCCTGACCAGGCATTGAACCCGGGCCCCCAGATTTGGGAACTTAGTGTCTTAGCCACTGGACCGCCACAGAAGTCTCATTTCTTGGTATTTTTAATTCCATTGACCAGAAATGGGTCCAGGAACATCAATTTTCCTCTTCTTCAATTCCCACCACAAAGAACACTTCTTGGGTTCTTCCTAAGTGTGGGAAATCTGGCTTTAATGATTCTCCCCAGTTTTCCTTGCTAACAGCTCAAGACAATGGCCTGAGGAATCCACATGTCTTAAGAAATAATAGGGACTTGCCCAGGTGGTGCAATGGCTAAGACTCTGTGCTCCCAAGGCAGGGGGCCCAGGTTACTTCCTGGTTGGGGAACTAGATCCCACAAGCCGCAACTAAGAGTTCACATACTGCAAACCCAACACAGCAAATAAATCAACAAAAATTTTTAAATTAAAAGTAAAAATAATAATGGATGAATTCACTGTCCACATTTTATTTCCAAAACCCCAAAAGAAAGGCAAGTGGGAAAATTGCCCCTCAGTTGCTATGAAGATGCTTCAGAAGGTATTTTCTACTATATTGTTCTGCATCCTCCTCTAACATAACATTCTAAGTAAGACCATCATGTTTCGTTAGCCATGCTTTGCTTCCTGGGGAAACAGTAGGTTCCTTTCTCTAAGGAATGCGAATTACATAATTATTTCTATTTCCCTTTATATCCAGGCTGCATGGAGATGCAGGCCAAATTAGATTTTAGAGTAACTATGTCTAACTTCCAAGGTGGTGAATTTGAATTCTCCTTTCTCTTTATCTGAATTTTCTCTTTCCATTCATATTATCTGTGCATGTTCTATTACACGTGATGGTTTTTTGTGATTTGATGATATTCTGGGAAATGAGCATGATAAGAAATATATATGCAGACACTGAATTCATCAATTATTATTTTTACTTTTTATTTTAAAATTTTTATTGATTTATTTGTGTTGGGTTTGCAGTATGTGAACTCTGAGTTGCGGCATGTGGGATCTAGTTTCCCAACCAGGGATAGAACCTGGGCCCCCTGCATTGGGAGCACAGTATCTTAGCCACTGGACCACCCAGCGAAGTCCCTATTATTTTTAAAAGTATAAAAATCAGAACAAATTCAAATCTGGGAAAAGAGTATCTGTTTCGTTAGCGCAGGGGCTTCTAGACAGTTTCAGGATTACTCTAATTGTATTGTCTTAGAAAACAGCTACACATTCAGTCTTATCTTAGTTTTACAAATAGCTTTTGTATTTCAAAGGAAAAGATAGGTTCCATTCACAGTTCGGAGAAGGAAATGGCAACCCACTCCAATATTCTTGCCTGCAAAATCCCATGGACAGGGGAACTTGGCAGGCTATAGTCCATGGGGTCACAAAGAGTCAGACACGACTTAGCAGCTACATATTCACAATTTCATTAAAAAAAAAAAAGGATGAAGTGATTCTGTGAGCTGGTCACCAGTTCCTATCCCAAACCAGCAGCACAGCATCTTTGCTTCTCCCAGATGAGTGTCAGGGGTCAGCCATGTGGTCCAGGTTCTGCTGCAGATATGCTGAGGGTGGAATCTGCACCACCCCAATTCCCCCTCACTGGGCAAATTCTCTTTGTGTGTGCATGTTAAATTGCTTCAGTCGTGTCCGACAAGGGCATGGCAACCCATGCCAGTATTCTTGGTTGGAGAATCCCATGGACAGAGTTCTCTCTGGTTCTCAGCAAATTAGGTTGACCAACACCAGTCTGGGGATTCAATTTAATTCAAATCAATGACAGCCTCAGACTGTGCATCACACTCCAGGAGTTGTGGGGATATCCAGGAACTTCTGGAAATGCAAGGTCATCATTTTAGCTGAGTTAACATAAATGATAGCGTTTCCTAAGCCAAGTCAGCTGCATCTCAGCTCAGCACAACAATCACCTCCTCCCTTCTCCATTGCCCACTGATGGTCTTTGCTGCTCAAGGGGAAAAAAAAGCTAAAGGTGGGGGTGGGGTGTGTGGAATGGATTGAGAGTTTGAGGTTAGTAGATCCAAACTAGTATGTAGTGAATGAATAAACAACAATGTCCTACTATACAGCACAGGGCACTCTGTTCAATATCCTATAATAAACCATAATGAAAAAGAATACATAAGTATAACTGAATCACTTTGCTGTACAGCAGAATTTAGCACAATATTGTAAATCAACTGTACGTCAATTAAATAAAATTTTTTAAAATAATAAAATGGGCTTCTCTAGTAGCTCAGATGGTCAAGAATCTGCCTGCAACACAGGAGACCCAGGTTTGATCCCTGGGTCGGGAAAATCCCCTGGAGAAGGATTGGCTATCTCCTCCAGTATTCTTGCCTTGGAAATCCCACAGACAGAGGAGCCTAGCAGGCTACAGTCCATCGTGTTGGAAAGAGTCGGACACTACTGAGCTTTAAACACTTTCACTTTCACCAAATTGACAAAAAGGTTAATTTTGAATAGCCCTTTTATTACCATGACCAAATTATCAGAAGAAGAACATGGTGGTTTCAACTGGTCCAAGCTGAAGCAATGCTGACAAAACATGGAGCTTCCTGGCTTGAGAGTGGTTCTTTGAAAGGAGCAAAGTTTAGCAGGTTCTGTCCAAGAGTCCAGGGATTTCAGCAACTCTATCTGGATCATCACCTCCCTGATTTTTTCCCTCCTGTTCTCAGCCCAAAAGGCTCTCAGTGCCCGGTGTAAGAAAAAGGCAGGTCCCATAGGGTTTTGCAAATTCACAAGACATGTGTTTTCCTTCAACTGTCATGGAATCAACCCCCTTACAAAGGACATGCCTCTTCTAATCTCTAGATCTTTTTTGTCTCCCTTTTTTGCATGGAGCACAAATCTTTTGAGAACGAGCCCTGTTCGCCTCCAATAAGGCCCCAGTCCCAGGCCAGCCTGGTTGGGCATGTCCTGCATTTCAGCCCTCCTGCGGGGGCCCCACGGTTCATCCACTCATTACACGTGTACTGAGGAGAAGAACTTTATGAAGGAGTTTGGGATCGACATATACACACTGCTATATTTAAAATGGATAACCAACAAGGATCTCCTGTTCTTGTATAGCACCAGAAATTGTGCTCACTGTTATGTGGCAGCGTGGATGGGAGGAGAGTTGGGGGGAGAATGGATACATGTATATGTATGGCTGAGTCCCTTTGCTGTCCACCTGAGGCTATCACAACACTGTTAATTGGCTATAGTCTAATATAAAATAAAAAGTTAAAAAAAAACTCCGTGCCCAGATTTGTTCCAGAAATAGAGCTGGGAGTGGATGGCATCAGGGCAGAGAGTGGAGAACAGGGGTCCGAAGAGGTGAGGGTGACCGCACGGCCTGGGCTGAGGCCAGTAAAGGCGCCAGGCTTTGGGTAAGTGAGCTGGGGCAGGAGGAAGGGTCATGTGAATGGTTTGAGGATGGTGCTGGGGTCTGATTTCTATTTTCACAGTATTGCTCTCCGCCAAGTGAAGAAAAGGACAAAACAGTAGTGGAAGCTGGTGACCACGGGGAGGTGGTGACCAGAATCCCAGGCCCATAGCACTGTCACTTGTCCCCATGGACCCCTCACAGCCTCTAACCTCTCCTGCTCTTGCTGCCTTCCTGGTGACAAAGATGACCGTGTCCACTGATGGCTGTCCATGGCCTGCTCATCAGCTAAAGTCTCATTACCCAATTCCACCCTTAGAAATGGAGCCAAAGGGAGGAGCCCAACCAGACTCCACACTCTCTCCTTACGGACCACAGTCCAGCTCCCCAGACACTGGGATTTCACACCCCAAAGTCCCCAAGCTCACTCTCAGCTCCTGCACAGTCCCCCTTCCCAGTCTAACCCCCCACCAAATGCCGATGACAGCCCTGGTGTGCACTCCCTGGATGGGAGGGCAGCCAAGGAGAGGGCTGTTTGCAGGGCACCACAGTCAGAACTTGGATGTGAATTCAGGTGTCTCCATGTGTGCAAGGCCCTGATGATGAGGCTCAAACCCCAGGTCAGACAGAAGGGTGGTGGGGCCCCAAAAGCTGGGAATGCACAGCCCTTCACCCATTCTGGATGAGAGGAAACACTGGCCTGAAATCCAGCAGGCAGGCAGGAGATACAGAATGGAATTTCACACCCTGAAATTATAAATGGGGCTTCCTCTGCTCACAGGTAGTATTGGTGCTATTGGTCACCTCTCCCAAACACTCTAGGGTGGAGCAGGCTGAATAATGATCTCCAAAGATGTTTGCCCCTCAAGCCCTGGGTGGCCTGGGACTATGTCACCTTACAGGACAAAGGGATTTTCACTGGGATTAAGTTAAGGATGTTGAGATGGGGAGATTGTCCAAGTGGACTGAGTGTCATCACATGTTCCTGACATGAGGGAGGCAAGAAGTCAGAGAAGAGAGAAGATGCTAATTGCTGGCTTTGCAGGGAGGGGCAGGGACCAAGAGCAGCTGTCAAAAGGTGGGGACAGCAGGAAATGGTCTCCCCATAACCTTCTGAGAGGTAGGCAGTTCTACTGACACCTTGATTGTAACCCATGTGACTCATTTTGGATCTGACCTCCTGAAGTGTAAGAGAATATATTTGTTGACTCATAGGCTTGGAGAATGAACTTACAGTTGCTAAAAGGAAGGATGGGGGGAGGGGATAGTTGGGGAGTTTGGGATGGACATGTGCACACTGTTTTATTTAAAATGGGTAACCAACAAGGACCTACTGTATAGCATCCAGAACTCTGTTCTAAGTTATGTGGCAGCCTGGATGGGAGCGGGGAGAACAGATACATATATATGTATGGCTGAGTCCCTTCACTGTTCACCTGAAGCTATTACAACTCTGTTAATCGGCTATGTGTGTGTGCATGTGCTAAGTCGATTCAGTCGTGTCCGACTCTCCGATCCTATGGATCATAGCCCACCAGGCTCCTCTGTCCATGGGATTCTCCAAGCAAGAATACTGGAGGGGGTTGCCATGCCCTCCTCCAGGGGGTCTTCCTGACCCAGGGATCTAATCCACGTCTCTTATACGTCTCCTGCATTGGCAAGTGGGTTCTTTACCACTAGCTTGGGAAGTCCTAATCAGCTAAGTGTTGTGCTGTGCTTAGCTGTTCAGTTGTGTCNTCCATGTGTGCAAGGCCCTGATGATGAGGCTCAAACCCCAGGTCAGACAGAAGGGTGGTGGGGCCCCAAAAGCTGGGAATGCACAGCCCTTCACCCATTCTGGATGAGAGGAAACACTGGCCTGAAATCCAGCAGGCAGGCAGGAGATACAGAATGGAATTTCACACCCTGAAATTATAAATGGGGCTTCCTCTGCTCACAGGTAGTATTGGTGCTATTGGTCACCTCTCCCAAACACTCTAGGGTGGAGCAGGCTGAATAATGATCTCCAAAGATGTTTGCCCCTCAAGCCCTGGGTGGCCTGGGACTATGTCACCTTACAGGACAAAGGGATTTTCACTGGGATTAAGTTAAGGATGTTGAGATGGGGAGATTGTCCAAGTGGACTGAGTGTCATCACATGTTCCTGACATGAGGGAGGCAAGAAGTCAGAGAAGAGAGAAGATGCTAATTGCTGGCTTTGCAGGGAGGGGCAGGGACCAAGAGCAGCTGTCAAAAGGTGGGGACAGCAGGAAATGGTCTCCCCATAACCTTCTGAGAGGTAGGCAGTTCTACTGACACCTTGATTGTAACCCATGTGACTCATTTTGGATCTGACCTCCTGAAGTGTAAGAGAATATATTTGTTGACTCATAGGCTTGGAGAATGAACTTACAGTTGCTAAAAGGAAGGATGGGGGGAGGGGATAGTTGGGGAGTTTGGGATGGACATGTGCACACTGTTTTATTTAAAATGGGTAACCAACAAGGACCTACTGTATAGCATCCAGAACTCTGTTCTAAGTTATGTGGCAGCCTGGATGGGAGCGGGGAGAACAGATACATATATATGTATGGCTGAGTCCCTTCACTGTTCACCTGAAGCTATTACAACTCTGTTAATCGGCTATGTGTGTGTGCATGTGCTAAGTCGATTCAGTCGTGTCCGACTCTCCGATCCTATGGATCATAGCCCACCAGGCTCCTCTGTCCATGGGATTCTCCAAGCAAGAATACTGGAGGGGGTTGCCATGCCCTCCTCCAGGGGGTCTTCCTGACCCAGGGATCTAATCCACGTCTCTTATACGTCTCCTGCATTGGCAAGTGGGTTCTTTACCACTAGCTTGGGAAGTCCTAATCAGCTAAGTGTTGTGCTGTGCTTAGCTGTTCAGTTGTGTCTGACTCTTTGCAGTCCCATGGACTGTAGCCCACCAGGCTTCTCTGTCCATGGGGATTCTCCAGGCAAGAACACTGGAGTGGGTTCCCATACCCTCCTCCAGAGGATCTTCCCAACCCAGGGATCGAACTCAGGTCTTCTGCATAGAAGGCGGATTCTTTACCATCTGAGTCACTAGGGAAGCTACTATACCCCAACAGAAAATAAAGTTTTTTTAAAAAATAAGTAGCTTTTGCACATCAAAAAAGAGAGAAAATACATCTGTTTTATTTTGCATTGTGACAATTTGTTATAGCAACAATTAGAAGCTAACACAGTTTCTCAACCTTGGTGCCAATGCCATTTGGGGCCACTTAATTCTCTGCTATGGAAGCGGTCCTGTATATTGTGGGAGGGTTAGCAACATCCTTGGCCTCTGCCCATGAGATGCCGATAGCCCCCTCCCCAGTCATTTACATCAAACATGTCTCCAGATTGTCAAATTCCTCCTGCAGGCATAGTCACCCAGGGGGCACAGTCACCCAGAACCTCTACCCTACACTGTCCTTCATGGTGACTTTTCTCCAAGAGACCCTCAGCAAAGCCCCTGAGTACACTCTCCTTTCCCAGCCCATCCTCCACTGACTCCACCAAACACCAAACACCACCTTTCCCAAACTCTATGGGTAGAGAGTTGAATGAAACACAGTTTGTGCCCTCACAGAACTCACAGTGGTCCAGGTAGCTCCTGAAATGAATAATTACATGGCATCTCACTCCATTAAGGCTGTGTTCTAAATTCAGAGCAAAGGGTTAGCCTTGGACCTTCCTCCAGAGAGGGCCAGGTAGACACTCGGGGGCGTCTCAGACACCACCAGCACTGGGCATGGCTCTGCCACCTCCTGAATCACACAAGAGTGTGGTTCCCCTTCAGGGCCAGCAGAAAGAATAGGGCATCTTTACTCTTAAACTGGGGACTTCACCGATGGCTGAGAGGTAAAGAGATGTGGGTTCGATCCCTGGGTCAGGAAGATCTCCTGGAGGAGGAAATGGCAACCGACTCTAGTATTCTTGCCTGAAAAAATCCCATGCACAGAGGAGCCTGGCAGGCTAAAGTCCACAGTGCTGAAAAGAGCTGGACACGACTAACCACGAGCATGCACGTGCACGCTTAAATTGAGATGTAATTCACAAACCATAAAATTCACCCCTTAAAGCGTACAATTCAGAGGTGTTGGTACATTCACAATGTTTGGTAATCATCACGCTAACTCCAGAACACTTTCATCACTCCCAGAAGAAACCCTGTATCCATTTCACACCTAACCCTAGTCCTTACCAATCATGGATCTGAGTCCCCTCAGAGTTCTAGCAGTTCCCCCAAATAAGCTAAAGGTGGAGTTAAAATCACTTCCTGGTGCAGGACGGTGGGTGGGCGCTCCATGACTCTTTTCTGTGCTTGTGCCATACAAATGCTTAATCTATGTACTAGATTGTAGAACTGCAGGCGATTATTTTATTCTTTTATGTTAAAATTTTTTTTCCCACTATGAGAATCCAATAAAATTTTAACACTTTTAAAAAAGGCAACGAATTCATTCAGCTTAACTCAGTACTATCAAAAGCAAATCAACCCACCCATTAAATATTGAAGGAGATCCCGGCTCATCAGGAATGCATGAGGCTATCCAATTACCTGCAGCTTGATAAAGCAATTTTCTGACTTAGCTATTCTCTTTATAACAAAGGTCATTAACCATCTGAAGAACAGCTTAAAATTCATGAAATCTGTAAAACCAATGTAGACACCTCTGGTCTTCAACTTAAGCCCAATTTCCATTCCGGAGTGCTGCCTAGCATCTCTTGCTCAGCTGTGTTTAACATTCTAAGGAATGGAAATGCATAATTGGTTTTACGGGATCGCTTCCAGAAACATTCAAATTTTGTTATTTATTGCTTTGTATACCACAGAAAGGGTAGAAACAGCCCCATAGAGCCCTGAATTTTTATGATTTTGAAACTCAAAAGGAGTTCCAACCACTCTCTGCTTTGGAATTCTGCGGCCCCTCCTTCCTCACGTTGACCCCCGGGGAAAGCGGAAGTGGAAGCGTGTCCTACCTTTAGGACCTGTTCTAAGTTCTCCAGCTTGGCTTGGAGCTGGTGTTTCTCCTTCACGGCCAAATCCCGTTCTCTGGTCACTATGGTGAGCGTGTGTTTAAGCCGGGCATACTCTGCTCTCACCTAAAGAAGCAGGAATGGAGAGAAGAGGCGTTTACAATATGCACGGGAGCTGCAGTGGGTATTTGTCCCCAGCTGTCATCTGTCACTGCCCCTTTAAGTTCTTTTTGGAGACTTCCCCTCCCTCATCCTCAGTCCTGGACTTCGTAGTGGGTCCACTCCTGCTGGGGTGAATACGTGTGACCAAGGGCTGGCCAATCAGCACACAGCCTCTCTCTTCATCCCCCCCATCCTCCCCACAGCCACATTGATTGGATCAGGTCTGGAGATGTGACCGAGGCCTAGCCAATCAGTATAATCCCATCCCCTGGTTGTGAGGATTGGGAGAGGAGGGGCATAGAACCCAGTAGCATCCACAGAGAATGACGTATTAGACTGTGTAGGAATCTGGGAAGAGATTGACCCACTGTACTTGGAAAGTTAAAGACAAAGGTTGGCGCTACACTGCTATTTGCATGCATGAGACTAGAGTCTGGAGATGTAGAGGGAGAAGCGGGGTCCTGATGACATTGTGTGAGCGACCAGACCAAGCTGTGCCTAAAGCTAGTGCTTTCCTTTCCCCTTACTTGGCCCAGTAGATCCCCTTGGTTTACTTGTGTCGATTTGAATTGTCTTCTGTCCCTTTGAACTGAAAGTCCTGACAGACACAAAATGTCACTCAAATTGTGTAGCCACACTAAATCCTTTTGCCTAAAATTCCACCTCTGTAGTAAAAGTGGACAAAAATGGCAACAGAGCACCACGTGGATTTGGATGATGGATGCTCCAATAACCTCAGAAACCATGTTCATTTTCAGCCCAGAACCCCCAGGACTCGCATGTTTAAAACTTATCTGGGAGGCTCTCCCAATCCTCAATCTCTCCTCTAGCTTCTTTGAAACAGACAAGGGCATGCCCTTGACAAGAGAAGTTACCTGATTTCTTCTCCATTACTTTTTCATTGCACAGCATGCTTTATTCCAACCACAGAATTTTAATTTCTTCCCCTCCTCCCCAAACATTACATGAATTATGGCTTCAATAACAGACTGTCACTAAGGCATGGGGTTTTTTGCCCCCTCCCCTCCCCCCCTTTTTTTTTGTAGCTACACAAGTCCTTTCTGTTTCAAATGCTTTATGTACGATCTTTGTGTAACCTGACAGTTTCTGTGGCACAGAAAGAAAAGAAGGCGCCCACTTGGCATTCGTAAATGGAGCAGGGTTACAAGGAAGCTGTTATTAAGAGGTCGTGGAGAGGTCTGATTCACAGAAGTATTTTCGTGCCATTTTGCTACAGTGTGATGCATCAAGCAATGAACTCAGGGGAAAATTCAAATGCTACCTGGTGAAAATGTCATGACCTAATGGAACTAAGCAGAACCCGTATTTGAACCTCAACTCCAGGTTTGCTGAAAGCCTTCGCTTCTCATGTCCTGGCTAATCAAGGAAATTAGACTTGGGAACAGTATCCGTAAGTCCTGAGTCCAGTCTTGCCCTATAGCCAGCAGAAGGCTTCTAGAACAGAAGTCAGATCTTGCTGCTCCCTGATTAAAAACGCCCACGGCTGCCATGGAAATTGGAATCAAGTCCAAATTCCTGATGTGGCCCCAAAGTCCTGCAGCATCTGGCCTACCCACCTCTCTGATCTGACCTGTTACCATCCACCTCGCTCAGTCACTTTGGCCTCTTTTAATCCCTTGAACAAGCCAAGCTTATTCCTGCCCCAGGGCCTTTGAATGAGCTGTTACCACTGTGGCGCCTCCCACTCCACCCCCGCTCTCTGCTCATCAATTAGTCACTCCAGACAAGCCCTTGAGGTATCGATATCCTCCCTACTTGTCCGTCTTCATCGCCCTTGCCATTTCTCCCTGCTTTATTTTCCAAGGGCATTTATCACTATGTGAAATTATCACATGAGCAGTTTACATTTTTTCTCAGAGTTGCGCCTCATTAGAATGTAAGCTCCGATGGGACCAGAATTTTCTTTAGTGATCCAATTTCCTGTTGTCAGAGTAGAGAAGTAGAACGAATAGCCAAAGCCCATGTAAGTCAGGCATTTCCAAGAAACTCAAACTCATACTTTGTAGGGAAGCTGACTTGGGTTTCAGGCTCCATTTGCTGGCCTCATTTATTTCCATACATTTAGTTATTATCCAGCCCCTTATAAGAGCACAGGGCAGTCAGGAATCATCCTGCCAGGGGCACTGCCCAGGGCTTTGGTCAAGAATAGCCAATCCCCTTTCTGTTTTAATATAGGTTATATATATATTTTAATTGGAGGATAATTGCTTTCCAGTGTTGTGTTAGTTTCTACTGTGCAGCAGCCGTGAATCAGCTAGCTATAGGTATACATATATGCCCTCCCTGTTGAGCCTCTCTCCCATCCACCCATCCCACCCCTCTAGGTCATCATAGAACAACAGCTGAGCTCCCTATGATAAACCATGATGGAAAAGACTATTAAAAACAGAATACATATATATAATGTAATCACTTTGCTATATAACAGGAATTAAAAACATTGCAAATTACTATACTTCAATAAAAATAAATAAAAAGATTTTTAAAAACATTAAAATAATAGTCGATCCCCAACCAGCAGACAGACCACAACCCAGAAGTGAATCTGGAAACTGACTTGCAGCTGCCAGACCTGTGCTTCCACAGGGATGTTGCCAACAGCGGACGCTGGACGGCGGAACAGATGGACGCTAGAGGGTCAGGCCCACCCAAAAATCCCATTTACCCCACATGGAGCTAAAATGTTGTGCTTTTTGTTGTACCTTATATTGTGTTCATTGTAGTAACAACAGAAAGCGATTGTTGATGGGGAAAAAAAAGCGCCAAGTTTTATTTGTCTTGAAGACAGTGCTTTACGGGATAGCTGAGGATGAGCAAGAGTCTGCAGAGGACTTCTGGGCCACTAGAAGGCTCTGCAAGTTGCTGGTGCTTGCGCTTTAATACATCAAATACACTTCATCTCATGCCACGACTGTGGTTTTGCATTTCTGTGACTTAAAGTTTCTCCATCATGTCCCCTTTATGGTCACAATTATGGAATGATTAAGGTTACTTCCCTGGTTTGCAACAATGGAAAGAAAGTTGGTTGGTTAGGAGGGATGGGATAGACAAAGGGATTGATTGGGGGCAAGGGTGGACTGAGATAGGCTAAATTAAAACCCATAAAGAAGTCCACATCCTAATCTTGGAGCCTGTGAATGGGGCCTCATGTGCAAAAAAGACTTGGAAGGAGAGATTAAGGATTTTGAGATTGTCCTGGATCATCTTAGTGGCTCCAGTGGAGTAATGACAAGGGTCCCGATGAGAGGAAAGCAATATAAAGACGCTACCTCGCTGGCCTGGGAGATGGAGGAAGGGCCCAGGGCCAAGGAATGAGGGCACCGCTAGAAGCTGGAAGACACGAGAACGTGATTCTCTCCTGGAGCCTGCAGAAGGAGTGCAGCCCTGCAGACACCTTGATTCTAGGACTTCTGACACTAACCAGTCTGGTTCTATTGTTTCCACAATATAGAAAGGAGATGAAAAAGGAAGTGTTGAAAACATGAGCTTAAACTGGTCTTGGAGATCTCCAAGACTAACCTCTCCTATGAAAAAATGCTGTTTGTGGTAATCTCCACTCTTTCCTGGACTTCTGTGGTGGCTCAGATGGTAAAGAATCTGCCTGTAATGCAGGATACCTGAGTCCCATTCCTGGGTCAGGAAGATCCCCTGGACGAGGGGATAACAACCCACTTCAGTATCCTTGCCTGGAGAATCTCATAGGCAGAGGAGCCTGGTGGGCTACAATCCACAGGGTCACAAAGAGTTGGACACTACTGAAGCGACTTAGCACGCATGCCCCCACACACTCAATGAGAAAGTAGCCTGAACCTCCAACTGGCTATAAGAACAGCTAGCCAGTTTGGGGAGAATTTAATGTGCTCCTTTGAACCCAAGTGAGTAAAAAATTTGGAATCTTTTTTTTTTTTTTAAGTTGGGTTTGCAGGCACCAGGGGCACTGACTCATCCTTTGCACTGTGTCCTGGATTCCTGGTTCATTTGTTTCATTCCACAGGGAGGCCTGCCCAGTAGAATTCAACTCAATATTCTAAATAGTTCAATAACCAATTTTGCACCTAAGAGGCAATCCCTTCTAGGCAGGCTTCGGGGAAGACACTGACCCTGTATCCCTGTACATTAATAATTAAGAGCTCTGATCATTAATTTTGTGTACTTAATCAAGGCTACTGAAAAGCAGATTGCAAAACCAGCCTGAGTCAGCTGTGGGAATTGGGAATTTCCAGACTTCTTCTGGAGAACCAGATGAAACACTTCCTTGTGTTTCTATAGGTCTCGGGGGTGCCACCCCAGTGGATCTGGTGCTGCAGTTGAATTTTTTCACCATCAACATGAACCAACCCACCCCTTATACCTCTCCAAGTTACCCTGGGACATAGACACTGGTCTCTCAAGGCAGTCCTTCGGGACCTGCTGTTTCCCACAGTGACTCCCCTGAAGACACCCTGCTCGGGCACCCCAAGGGAATGCGCAGTCCTGTAAGCCTGGGAAGGGGCAGGACAAATATGATGTCTATGGCAACACCAGGCTCCCCACCTCCTCTCTGCAAGCTCTGCTATTCCAGTCTGTGCCTGTGAGTCACTCCGTGCCTTCACACCCTACTGCAGTGCCGAGGGGAGCTCATTTTCTGGGCCTTGAAGCTTTGCTTAAAAGGTCAAGATGTGAAGGCACCAGGGGAAGGAGTTTCAAACTTTAAAGAAAAAAATTACGTCAGTTTTGTGGGAGCAGGGGTGCCCATCAGGGGGCCAGGAGAGCCAGGTTTGGGAATGAGACACTGGTGATGCTCGACCCTGGGACTCCACCCCGCCACCACTGACTAGCATAGGCAACATCACCATTGGGCTCCTCTGGCTCTGCCCTCACCAAGGAGGACTCGCACTCCCGGTGTAGGAGCCTAGCTGAGGAGCAGACAGATGCCCACATGGAGTGAACTTAGTGAAAGCAAGGAAGTCATTCTAGGATCAACCTTCCCTCCAGCCAACTCCCTCCAGCCCTGTGGTTAGTTTGTTTCTGATGCCCAAAACATCACCATTATTTTTCATTTCTGTTTTTGTTTAAGTAAAAAGATGCCAGGGCTGAGAAGGTCACCAAGCCTCATTATGGATTCGCACCTCAGGGTGCGTGAGTTTACCAGAGCCTTTCCTGAGAGCAGGTTTGGAAAGGAAAGAGGACAGAAGGCAAAGGGGCTGGCAGGAATATGGAGGAAGGGATTTAAAAGGAGAGTTGGAGTCATACTGAAAGCACATCTTTTTGATAAAATTACTGTAAAATACACATAACATGGGGCTTTCTGGTGGCTCAGGTGGTAAAGAATTTGCCTGCAATGCAGGAGACCTGGGTTCGATCCCTGGGTTAGGAAGATCTCCTGGAGAAGGAAATAGCTACCCACTCTAGTATTCTTGTCTGGAGAATCCCACAGACAGAGGAGCTTGGTGGGCTGCAGTCCATGGGGTCACAAAGAGTCAGACACGACTGAGTGACTAACACACTGCTACTGCTAAGTCGCTTCAGTCCATGCGACCCCAGAGACGGCAGCCCACCAGGCTCCCCTGTCCCTGGCATTCTCCAGGCAAGAACACTGGAGTGGGTTGCCATTTCCTTCTCCAATGCATGAAAGTGAAAAGTGAAAGGGAAGTCGCTCAGTCGTGTCCGACCCTTAGCGACCCCATGGACTGCAGCCTACCAGGCTCCTCCGTCCATGGGATTTTCCAGGCAAGAGTCCTGGAGTGGGGTGCCATTGCCTTCTCCGGACTAACACACATATGACATCAAATTTCCTTTCTTAATGTTTTCAAGTATACAGCTCAGTGGCATGAAGTATGCTCACACTATTGTGGAACCATCACTAACATCCATCTCCAAAACTTTTCATCTTCCCAAACTGAAACTCTGTCCCCCTTAGACACTAACTCCCCCTCCCCCTCCCCTAGCCCCTGCCTCCCCCTACCCTACTTTTCTGTCTCTATGAATCTGACTCCTCTAGGGACTTTATATGAGTGGAATCATACAGTATTTGTCCTTCTGGACTGGCTTATTTCACTGAACATAATGTCTTCAAGGTTCATCCACATTGCAGTAGGCGTCAGAACTTCCTTCATTTTAAGGTTGAGTAATAATAGTTCACTGTGTGGATATATAATTAATTCCCAGGTGGCACTAGTGGTAAAGAATCCACCTGCCAATGCAGGAGACTTAAGAGACGCAGGTTCAATCCTTGGGTTGAGAAGATCCCCTGGAGGAGGGCATGGCCTCCCACTCCAATAGGGTTGGCCAAAAAGTTCATTAGGGTTTTTTGGTAAGATGTTATATAAAAAACAAATCTACCCATATATGTACACACACACACACACACACACACACACACACACACACACACTGCATCTTATATAACATTTGTTGATATTCACTCATAGATGTCACTTGGGTTGCTTCCATCTTTTGGCTTTTGTGAATAATGCTGCTATAAACATGAAAGGACAAATATCTCTTCTTAATCCTGTTTTTAATCCTTTGGGGTATATCTCCAGAAGTGAAATTGCTGGATCATGGAGTAATTCTATCCTTAATTTTTTTAAGGATCTGCCATCCTGTTTTCCATAGTCACTGCCCCTTTTATATTCCCACCAATGGGGCACAACGGCTCCAATTTCTTCACATCCTCTCCAACACTTCTTACTTCCTGAAAAGCAGATTTTGTTTTTTCTTAAAAAGGGGGGGAGTCAAGCAGGAAGGCAGGAAAAGTGCAAAATCAAAAAAGCACTATTTTTATACTAAATTGTTAGGACTCAGTTATTCTTTCAAATAAACATTCTTTAATTATGGAAAGTTAAGCAATTAGCAATTTCAAACCACCAACCGATCGTTAACTAATATTCACCAAGTACATACGATGTTTCCTGAGATAGGAAGTGGGGATACTGTGATGAATAAGATGGCAAAGACCTCTGCTATCTAGGAGCTGTCATTATTGCAGGGTGGACAGACAGACACATAAGTGAAGATGTGATCCACCAACAAAGTGCTGAGACACACAAGAAGATAAAAGCTGAGTGAAGCCACGTAATTAAAGGAAGGGGACGGGAAGCTGGAGGCAGGCAAGGTCTAGCTGAGGAGGCAACTCGCCATGAAGAGCTAGAGGCTGGTGGCTGTTTGAAAAGGAGGGAGTAGAGGTCTAAGCAGAGAAAGTCATGGCAACTGAGACCAGCTCAGTGGTCTGAGGAGCAAAAAGAAGGTCAGCATGAACAAAACTTCTGGAATCAAAGATGGAGAGGCAGATGACAAGGCTGAGCAAGATGGCAGCCACAGGGAGGAGTTTTGTTGTTATTTTGGGAGAAGGTTTTTACTCCGAGGAGCAACATAGTCTGGTTTGAGTCATAAGATCACTCTAGATCATGCTGGAAACTGATTGTAGGACATGGAGAAGGGAGGTAGGCAGGCCAGTTAGGAGACTGTTTCATCATTCAGGCAGGAGAAAACGGCAGCCTGTGCTTGTGGGACACAGTGGGATTGGAAATGGGAGGGCTGGGGGCTGTCAGAGAGTGAGGCATAAAGGAAGCATAAAGGACCACTCAGAGCATCTAGGCCTGAGCAGTTGGTGGGATGGCCATTTGCTGGGATGAGAAGAACTAGGAGAGGCAATGGTTTGGTGGAGAGAACGTGGGAAGTTTTGTTCTGGCCCCTGTGTGACTGAATAGACCTTTACATGGGGATGCCTAGCAGAGAGCAAATGAAACATTTCTCTAGGGCTTTGTGCAGTGGCCACATGATGAGACAGAAGAGGTGTGACCAGGGTCCCAGCCACTCTCGTTTGGATGGAGTTCAGTGAGTCATTCCTTTCCACCTTCCCTGGGCTCCTCCCTGATACCCCAGGTCCCAGCGGCCTATCCAATTACCTTGTCGAGCTGGCGGGCCCTTGTGGGAAGGCCTGCATAATGGGGCCTCAGGCGATGGTCTCCTTGGGCAGCTTCCTTAAGTGCATTTTCCTAGAACAAAAGGAAAGGGCATCATGAGATGACATCCTAACACACGGATGCGGGTGAAGGGTTCTGATTTGAAATCAGATTGGGGTTAGGTGTGATTCTGTGATTCACAAGCGTTGTGGTGTGAGATGCGTTTCTTTTCCTCTTTTCAAACCATGAGTTTCCGACTCTATAAAAACAGGAGGAGTGATACCTTACGATGATGTTATGAGTGGATAATAAAATAATATCTATAAAGCCTGTAGTGAAGTGTCCAGAAGATAAATCACATCTGATACATTGTGTGCTGACCTGCACTGCACCTTTGTGTCCTAAAGAGGCAACGGAACTGCTCTTCATCTGGAGTTTATGTCAAGCTCTGACCTGCCCCCTTTCCTCACAAGCACTGCTCCAAACATATTGCCATAATAAACAATGCAGAAAACACTTAGAGGTTTGTCTTGCTCAAAAAGAAGGCCAAAAAAAAAAAAAAAAATCTATGAGGACTATGGAAGGCTGGAGCACATGTCATGAGTGGAACTCCTGGGACTCTCCAGATTCTAAGTCCAGAAAATTCTGATTCCTCTCCTCTGCCTAATTTTCCAGGCAGAAAGAATTAGGAGTCCAATTATGTTAGGCTATGAAGAAGTGAAAGTATCCTACCTGAGGCTAGAGACTTGAGCCAAGGTACTGCCTGAACCAAGGCTGAGGTCAAGTCCCCAACTCCCAAAGAAGGCTGCCCAGAGCTCTGGCACAGACAAGGTATTGCAGTGGAGAGGCAGGGAGACCAGACCCACTAGCTCAGTGGTATCACCTGTGCAGGAACTCTGAGCTACCAATAATTGAACCCAATTCAAGGCCAGGAGCACCCATGGGATGGTACAGAATGACAAAGAAGTAAGACAAGAGCAGAGGGTGAGTGTAGACAAAGAAAAAGAGATAGGGGGTAAAAATCTCCCATAAAAGGTGAGTCTGAAAACAGAAATTCCAAAACACAGAAAGAAAACTCACACTGCTAAAGAGATTTAACAAAATCAGTAACCAGGATGAACTGACTCCAGAAGAAATAAAAATAATAAAGTGACCTGAAAATGACGCATCAGTGAGCAAGTTGAGGGTTCTCACAAAGATAAAGAATGACACTCACTAAAAAGCACAGGGAAGAAGCAACGGGGACAATTAGTGTCCTACGGAGGCAGGTGACAGCAATAGCCACCTGCAGTCAGGTCTGCAGGTTTCTTTGCTTGATTCTTCAAGTGTGTTCTCTGTTCGTCTCCTAAGTGAGTTCCTATCTGGGGATCACCCACATCTGAATTGACTTGGGAATCTCCTCTGTAATACTTCAAGAGGTCTGTACTTGGGCTCATTCACACTCACGATAAGAAAGGAACAGGAACCATAGGGTTACAGACACCTCCCACAAGGAGAAAGGGTCCTCCTGCTGTTTTCAGGTCCTATATTTCAGTCAAGCCCCTTACCCTAGGCCACAGTCATTACAGTCTCCTCCCCTTATGGCATCTTCTGTGTTTGGTTTTGGAGAACAATGGTCCCCAGCCTATGAGAAACTGCTTCCCTCCTATGAGATGTTTCCAAAGGCATAAATTCGTTTCCCCCTTTCTTACATAAAGCAACCACAATGTAATCCCCTTCCGGCTCCTTGGGGGGCCTGCAGACATTGTGGGATATCCCACAGACATTGTGGGATGTCCCACATGAGAACCACTGGCAATCACAAGGGATAGGTATACTCACCCACACCCCTCGCTCTTGACCTTGGAAGTCTTGGACCCCAAGGTGAGATAAAGGCAGCCATGTCTCAGAAACTTGTCTCAGGAGAAACTATTTTTCTTTAAAGCAGGAGTTAATATCACTATATTATTTTTTAAAGATTTTTTTTAACATGGGCCATTTTTAAAGCCTTTATTGAATTTGTTACAATATTGCTTCTATTTTATGCCTTGGGTTTTTGGCCATGAGTCATGTGGGATCTTAACTCCAGGCCAGGGATTGAATGCATACCCCCTGCATTGGAACGTGAGGTCTTAACCACTGGACAGCCAGGGAAGACCCCAGGAAAAACTTAAAGGAAGGGTTAGAATGTCAGTATTGAGGTCATTCTGTCTAAATACAAACTCGAGCTGGTTCACGTGTAAGACCTATGACCCCAGGCAGGTTGCCTGGTATCTCTACACTCTAAGATAGAAGGATGTGAAAGCACCTACTCAGCAGCCATTGGGAGGACTAAATGAGATGGTTCTCCTAGAGTCCCGAGCATTTCCCTGCACACGACGGGGGCTCAAGCAGGGGTCACCTTCCCTACTGGAGGCATCACTCTCACTCTGCACGCCTTCCACAATCTGCCATAACCACCCACTCAGTTCCTGCCATCACCTTCCTCTGCCCCTCCCCCAGAAGAGTGGACTGCAAGAAGGCAACATCGGAAGAGAAGCAGGGCAGGCTCTTTCATTCTGTTTTCTGGTGGTTGTAGGAAAGTTGCATTCATCAATTTCATCTCTGTTCCATCTCAGTGATTCAAGGTCAGCTGCTTAACCTGACGAAATCAGTCTTCAAGAGAAAAAAGCCCAGGATCTAAATCCAGTCCAGGAAGCACCGATCCACAATATCACCAGGTAAAAGGGGAGGGAGGGGCGCACATGGCCATCTCTTCCCTTAAATTGGTCCAAGCATGAATCTGCACTTGGAGTACCACTTACTGTACCGGTTCTCCCACCTCAAGGAACTAGAAACAGAAAGAGCTGCTGAGAAGCAAACTCAACCCCAAACAATTCTCTGCTCCACAGCAAACAGTTTAGCAGAGGCCAAACCCCCTCACACAGTGATGCTGAAAGAACCTATTCAGCATCCACCATGTCCAGGTAAAAGCCCAGAGAAGAGTGAAGAAATATGCCACTTGAGCTACACAGACTATGTGATTTACTTGCCAAATTATAGCATCTTATTTATCCAGTCTTGTCATTTAGCCCTGAAAAAGCCCAGAGGTGGGCATGGGGCAAGGGGACACATGTGGCCTTGACCTCAATGCCACGGTGACAGCAGACAGTGGTCCTCCCCGCCCCTTGGAGTAACAGGGCACGGATGCTCCTCTGACATGCATGTTTCTTGGATTGCTTAGGGGAAATTCCAGAAAATGCCTACTGCTCAGGCTTCCAGTCCCATGAAGATGCTGAGAAGTAGGAAGACTTACCCTGGAAGCTTTCATCACTGACACCGTGCAGGACCAGAGCTGCCCACCCAGGGAAGCTGTCACCACTCCAACGAAATCTAGCCCTTCTGGATTAATCAGCACCACCAAGGAAGGGCCGATAAGCAAGAGATAGAACACCTTACATACTGGTCGCATGCTTGAGACCAGAAGGCCCCCCAAAGATGTGGGCTTTTAGTTGCAACACGACAAAATGAGACTCGCCAACAGGCGCGGGTGCACGAGCTATGACAATTCACAGGAGAAGGAGGAGGAGGAGGAGGAGGATGGGGTGGACTTAATATAATCTGACATTCCTGCTGAGTAACGAGGCTTTTCACAGCCTGGGGTAAAGGCGGCCGGTCACACCAGCGCCCAGATCACAGGTGTGCACACACACCTCCCTGCCACAGAGTGATCTGTGCCCTCTGGCATCTCCTGTGCTGGGGGTTTGACACTGTTGACTACTGGGCACATCCGAAGACCCAGGAATTGAATCTGACAGCACACGCCCACTGCCTGGAGATGCAAAGCCAGTGACTCATACATCACCAGGACTGTGATAACAAAGAACTTTCCGAGCACCAGCTGTATGAAATCACCCTCTAAGCTCCATCTTCTTGACCTGAAATAATGATTGTGAAGAGAGGAAAACCAGCCTCTGTGTAACTGTTCGCTTCCTGGGAAATGGTCCAGCTCCCCTGTCCTTGGGAGACTCTCAGCATCATGTTGGGAGCAGACCGGATCTTGGATACTTTACATTTAAAGCCATCCAGGTAAGAGGACTTGGGATTCACCAACAGTGGATGCATGAGACAGGGTCTACCCTGTAGAAATCAAAACGCATGGTTTGTTGAATCTAGTTATCCGTAACCACAGATAGAAAAGGGCACGGTCTTTATTTCCACTTTGAAAATAAACATTTGGAGGTTAGGACGAACTCCTAGCAGGCTGATAAGAGAGCTCTGGCATCTGAGCTGAAGAATTCTGAGGCCAGTGACCCCTGAAGCCTGAGTCATGGGATTAAGTGCAAACTGTCAGTGAGGCTAAAGGAAGGACCCAGGACAGAGTGGGAGAAACAGAGATGATAAAACAGGCAGGAGAAGAGGCTCTTGCAAAGGGATGGTCAGGAGTGATGGGAAACAAGTGTGTGATGTCTTAGAAGCTAAGGAAGCACAAACTTGACAACGACGGTCCCCAGCATCAATTGTTGCCCGACCCAGGTGAGGACCAAAGATGTTTAGTGGTTGAGGCATTGAAAGTGTTTCCCATGACCTCCAGGAGAGGTGCTGAGAGAGAACCTTCCTACACGTTGGTGGGCATGTAAATTGGTGCAGCCACTATGGAAGACAGTGTGGATGTCCTTAAAAAACTAAAAATAGAGTTGCCATATGATCCATCAATCCCACTCCTGGACATATATCTGGAGAAAACTGTAATTCAGGAAGATACATACAACCACGATGTTCAAAGCAGCACTATTTACAATAGTCAAACCATGGAAGCAACCTAAATGTCCATTGACAGATGAGTGGATAAAGATGTGGTACGTATGTACAGTGGAATATTACTTAGCCATTAAACGAATGTAATAATGCCATTTGCAGCAATATGGATGGACCAAGAGACTATTATACTAAATGAAGTCAGTCAGAAAGAGAAAGTCAAATATCATATGATATCACTTACATGTGGAATCTAATAAAAATGATATGAATAAACTTACTTACAAAACAGAAGGAGACTCACAGACACAGAAAACAAACTTATGGTTAACAAAGAGGAAAGATAGAGAGGGATAAACTTGGGATTAACATTTACACACCAGTAGCTCAGTGGTAAAAATCTGCCTGCTAATGCAGGAGATGCAGGAGACATGAGTTTGATCCCTGGGTCAGGAAGATGCCCTGACGAAGGAAATAGAAACCCACTCCAGTATTCTTTCTTAAAAACCCCATGGACAGAGGAACCTGGTGGGCTACAGTCATGAGGTCGCAAAGAGTCAGACAAGACTGAGCTACTGAACAACAATAAATGTAGGAAATAGAAAACAACATGGATCTACTGTACAGCACAGGGAACTATATTCAATATCTTATAATAACCCATAATGGAAAAGCACCTGAAAAAGAATATATATATATATATTTAAATGTATCACTTTGCTGTACACCGAAACACTGTAAATCAACTATATTCAATTTAAAAAATTTTTTTTAATATTTAAATAAAATTTAAAAAGAGGTGCTGAGGAGGGACTAGCAGAGGCCACCTTGTGACTGATGGGAGAGAAAGAGGTCCAGAAACTGAGAGGTGATAGTTCTTGGAAGAATATTGGGTTGAAAAGGAGTGAGACAAAGATGAACCTCCTAGGGACACCGGCGACCATGGGAAAGTGAAGATACAGGCTTTGGAAGCAGCAGTGTGGGAGGTAACAAAACCCAGCAACTCGATCTTTCCATGCAAGTAAACGGCTGTAGGGGATAGACCTTCCAGGGAAATCCAGTTACAGCTGCAGGCAGTCACGCTCACGCAAGCAGCAGGAGACGGAAACAGGTACACGGGAAATAGCAAGGGGCAGGAGAGGATCACAAAGCACTTTGGGGATGAGAGCACTTGAGGGGAGATGAATGAACATTCAATTTCGCTGCAGCTGCAATTCATGGAGCTTCTACTCTGAACCGGGAGCTGATCTAAGCCCTTTGCTTTCTTCTTCTTCTTTCTAAAAGCTTATCCAATTCTCATAACATCCCTGTGAGGTGGACATTGCTATCCCTGCTTGGTGCACAAGGGAACTGAGGCACCAAGAGTTAAGTAACCTGAATAAGTAGCCTCCACGTAGCAGGTGAAGGAGAGGGATTTGAGCCCAGGTGGGGATGCTCATGAGCACTGGACCACACTGATCTCTGCACCCCCAACACCCTGCATTCTTTTTCTGAAGAACAAGGTTTCGCAGCTTTCCTGGTCCTGAGAGCTGTCAATGGGCTCAGAAATGCCTCCAGTTGGGAGGAGCGGGGATTCTGAGAGACCTGGACAGTGTTCCTCGGGCTGCAGGCCGCAAATACAGTCTTAGGGGTGGTCTATGAAAAAAAATGGTATTTTTTGTGAAATCTGAAAAGAACAAATATGAGCATATTCCATGATTCCTTACCACTCAGTACTGAATTTTAAAAAGTATTTATTATTTATTTTTTCGGCTGTGTTGAGTCTTAGCTGTGGGATGTACACTCAGTTGCACCATGTGGGTGTATTTCCCTGGTCAGGGACTGAACCCAAGCACCCTGCACTGGGAGCCTGGAGTCTTAGCCACTGGGCCACCAGGGAAGTCCCCATACTAAATTTTAATGTCTGCATTTGTGTGAGTGTGTGAGTGTGTGTGTGTGTGTGTGTGTGTCTGCATTGACTTGAAGAATTACCATCTTGACTGCCCCAAGATAATGAAAAGATAACAAAGTCTAATGTAAATGGTGTTTTCATGCACAGTGAAAGCCACAAACCTTCACGTGTGCTTAAGAATCAAAGATTTTGTAGGAGTTTGAAAGAGATCAGCAGTAGGAATGTTGAATCAACTTTCAGGCAAATGTCAAAGGACATTATACTTACAAAAAAAAAAATTCAGTTTAAGTAAAATAGTATCATCTGACATATTAAGTTACAATAAGTTTGAATATTGAAATTTATTGTCTTCACTCATTGTTTCTTTCTAATCTGTTCATTCATGTTGGCTTCATGGTTTAGAAAGGCTGTAAACATTTATGAACTAGTTTTATCACTGGGCACACATAATTACATTATGAATTATAAATATATAATCATATTATGTTCAAATATACTAAAGACTATGTTGTGTAATGTGCAAGTCTAATAAAATCATATTATGTAAGAATGATGTAATCATCAATTATAATAACATACAGTAAAAACAATTAAAATCAACACTGGGATACGCTTGATAATACTTTTCTTTCTGAATAGTCTTCCTGAGTGGTTCTAGGCTAAAGGCATGGGCAGGGAAGATGAAGTGACTGGAAAAGAGGAAGGCAAGAAAGGGAACAGGAGTGTCTGACAGCGAGCCTAGGGTGAGAGCCACAAGGAAAGGGGGAAGGGATAAATATAGAGTGGAAGGAGCATCCTCTGCTCCTGTCCAGGGTCCTGACCATTGCTGAGCCCCACTCCTGCTCCTTGTGGTCAAGGCCCGGGACAGCTCTCGAAGTCATCACAGGCTTTGGAGAAAACGTTGAACTCAGAGGACCTGGGTTTGCTACCTAATTCTAACATATACCAAGTGTGGTTCTGGGCAAATTCTTTAATGCTCTGTGCATTCCTGGCAATTTAAATGAGATACAAAACAAATAACTAATCAGAAACTTCTGCATAGAACAGGCAATTCTATTCAAGACTTTGTATTGGCCTACATATGGGGAAAGAATCTAAAAAAGAGTGGATATATGTCTATATATAAATGATTCACTTTGCTGTACACCTGAAACTAACACAACATTGTAAATCAACTATACTCCAATATAATTTTTTTTAAGAGATAATGCATATAAGCACACTTTGCAATCTGTAAAGGGCAATTCGAATGTGAACAGTGTTTTGCCAATAAAGGGGCTGCCTCTGTTTTCCTATAATGCTCTGGAATTCAGGGCAAGGAGAGGCCAATCTGCATCTCCAAGTCCTCTTCTGCATTCAGAAAAATCCATAAATGTGCATTTGCTTTTACTATGATACGTGCAATTCCTTGACCTGTTTGATATTCAGGCATTGTCCATATGCCAATAATGCAATTACAGAGAAGCATACTGTGCCATTTAAAAGCTATTTTTCTACTATAGGTTAGAGACCAGCTGAAATGGAAAAATTATAACACACTAAGCAGGTTCTAATGTAAGTTCATGACCTAGAGAAACATTTGCATTTGAAAAAAGGCTTCTCTCAGTAATTGTATTTCATTAATTTATAAATACCTGCAATGTGCTAGGGCTTCCCAGGTAGCTCAGTTGGTAAAGAATCTGCCTGCAGGGCAGGAGATTCAATCCCTGGGTCAGGAAGATCCCCTGGAGAAGGAAATGGCAGCCCACTCCAGTATTCTAGCCTGGAAAATCCAGAGGAGCCTGGCTGGCTACAGTCCATGGGGTCACAAGAGTTAGACACAACTTAGCAACTAAACCACCACAACAATGTGGGCTTGGTCCTACTAATGTTTGTTAAAAATAAATTTAGTGAAGTTGATGCTTGGTTCCCATTGGTCATTGTCATCAGAACCCAGGCTGCCTCCAAAGATAGCTCTTCCCTACCAAAAACGGCGGGATTGTGTTACAGAGGAGAGCCAATTTTGATTCCATGTTGGATCTTTTCTTTTACTTTAACTTTTGCTTCCCATTGTTTTTGTTCACTAATAGGATACTGTTCATACATAATGGCCTGCCTCAGGGAACCCTGCCCCTCTGCCTGAATGTTAAACCAAAATGCTTTTGTTCAGGATCCTGTCCACCTATGGATGACTATAGGAAGGAAGTTTAAACAGAACTACCATACAACCCAGTAATTTTGCAGGAGGAGAAGGGGACAACAGAGGATGAGATGGTTGGATGGCATCATCAACTCAATGGACATGAGTTTGGGTGAACTCTGGGAGTTGATGATGGACAGGGAGGCCTGGTGTGCTGCAGTTCATGGGGTCGAAAAGAGTTGGACATGACTGACTGACTGAACTGAACTGAAAGCTATAGTTTTTCCAGTAGTCATGTGCAGATGGGAGAGTTGGACCATAAAGGAGGCTGAGAGCCAAAGAATTGAAGCTTTCAAATTGTGGTGCTGAAGAAGACTCTTGAGAGTACCTTGGACAGCGAGGAGATCAAATATCAATCAATCCTAAAGGAAAGCAACCCTGAATATTAATTGGAAGGACTGATGCTGAACCTGAAGCTCTAATACTTTGGCCACCTGATGCAAAGAGCCAACTCATTGGAAAAGACCCTGATGCTGGGAAAGACTGAAGGCAGTAGGAGAAGGTGGCGACAGAGGATGAGATGGTTGGATGGAATCACTAACTCAATGGACATGAGTTTGAGCAACCTCTTGGAGATAGCGAAGGACAGAGAAGTCTGGTGTGCTGCAGTTCATAGAGTCACAAAGAGCTGGACATGACTTAGCAACTGAACAACAAAGATATATACCCAAAAGAATTGAAGACAGATGTTCAAAGAAATCCTTGTACGTATATGTTCACAGCAGTGCTATTTGAAATGCCCCAAAGATGAAAACAACCCAGAGAGATGGCCACATAAACGAAATGCAGTCTCTCCAATGAATGGCATATTATTCAGCCATAAAAAGGAATGAAGCACTGACATACACTACAGGGGGGATGACCCTCAAAAACATCAGGCTAAGAGAAAGAAGCCAGACATGAAAGGTCACATACTGTATATGTCTGATATGAAATATAGAAAATAGGTAAACCCTCACCTTTAACAAATTTGTCACCAGTCCCTCCAGCAGCAGAACCTGAAGTGCTATGAGAGAAGAAAGGTTATTCCCCACTCATTTCTCCATGAGGTTCTCCTGTTGGAAGAGTATCTCCCTCATGGAGAGCCACTTCAGACAACTGGTCTCCTAGATGCAACCAATGCTGCATTTGGTGCTAGACTCCACCAGTGCTAAAGGAAAAAGCTGAGACCTGCTCCTGCCAAAGGGACTTTCAGAGATACTTTTTCTATACATGACTTCAGGATAACCTGCTGAATTTAGAACCAAATCCCTGCATAAAATGCGACTCTTCCATAGGCTTGTTCAGGGTACACAACGCATAAGAATTTAAAAACCATATCCCACCTACTCCCCTCAAAGAAGTTAAAGATGGCTTGTAATTAAAATATTTATCCAATAGGCAGTTAAGAATACATAAGAACCAAATATAGAAAAATGTATTCCAGGAAATCATATCAAGGATTTTACCCACTGATGGAACATCACATTTGAGCACAGAACTTGCCAGCTTGTAAGTGGAAGGACAAATTATTCAGAACTTTGTTAATGTAAAAGATGAACTGCCTAGGATCCTTCTACAAAGAACACAGCAATAAAATATATATGTGTGTCTTTTTAAAAAAGCTTTTGATTTTTCAAGGGATGGTTTATTATTATTGTTACAAATTGGCACCACTTCCTCAAGAGCTTTGGCATCCTAAACTCCTGCCAATCTAGAGGCTTTCTTTCCTTCACCTCATTTCAAATTCTTGCTCGTGGAAACTTTTGAGTTATACGAGCAAATGGAAATAGTGATGCTGCAAACTGGTCCAACCAGGCAGAGTCAGCCTATAAACTTGGGCAAACTGAATAGCCAGTCACACAGTAAGACCAAGTTTCACTCCCAGGAACTGACCATTCTGCTTGATTATTAACTAGATTTGCTTCATGACTGAGGGACCTCTGTTGCTGTTGCTGCTGCTAAGTCACTTCAGTCGTGTCTGACTCTGTGTGACCCTGTAGACAGCAGCCCACCAGGCTCCCCCACCCTTGGGATTCTCCAGGCAAGAACACTGGAGTGGGTTGCCAGTTCCTTCTCCAATGCATGCACGCGTGCTGTGTCGCCTCGGTCATGTCCCACCCTGTGTGACCCTATGGACAGCAGCCCACCAGGCTCCTCCATCCACAGGATTCTCCAAGCACCTCTAGGTGTTCAAAAATACATATTTGAGTTTAGGTCTAAATGTCTTTTGTTCACATTGTGTTACATCTATTATCATAGAAAACAGACAAAATTCCTTTCCCACCTCATTGTTTCTGATTTTCTTTTTTTTCTTTTTTTTTCCCATTCTGCGAAGCATGCAGGATCTTAATTCCTTAACCAGGCATTGAACCTTTGTCCCCTGCGTTGGAAGCGTGGAATCTTAACCACTAGACCACCAAGGAAGTTCCTGGATGTTTCAGATATTTTTAAGTTAGCCTTTTATTTTACTTTATACCTAACAGGCAGTATTATATTAGTTTCAAATGTATAGCATAATGATTTGATATTTTTATACGTTATGAAATAATCACTGCAACAGGATTGGTTATGATCTGTCACGACACGAAGTTCTTATGGCATTGCCAACTCTATTCCCCATGTGCACATCACATCCCTGTGACTTAGTCATTTTATATTTTATAACTGGATGCTTGTATCTCGTCTCCCTCATCTATTGCATCAAGCCTCCAAGCCCCCACCCTTCTGGCAACCACCCATTTGTTCTCATATCTGTGAGTCTCTTTTTATTTTGTTGTTTTTTCATTTGTTTGTTTTTTGAATTTTACATACAAGTGAAATCATACCGTATTTGTCTTCCCCTAACTGACTTATTTCACTTAGTAGGTTTATCCATCTTGCCACAAATGACAAGGCTTCATTTTTTATTACGGCTGAGTAATATTTCATTGTGTGTATGCCACATCTTCTTTATCCACACATCTGTTGATGGGTACTTCATTAACTTTTTAGATCGAAGTAAAACACACACATTTTTCAGTTTAAAAAGTTAATGAAGTTTCCATCAATAGATGGATAGATAGAGAAGATTTTTAGTCTCAAGTAAAACACACACATGCTTCCCAGGTAGTAAAGATCCCGCCTGAGGCAGGAGACATAAGAGACACAAGTTTGATCCCTGGGTTGGGAAGATCCCCTGGAGAAGGAATGGCAACCCACTCCAGTATTCTTGCCTGGAGAATCCCATGGGCAGAGGAGCCTGACGGGCTATAGTCCATGGGGTCACAAAGAACTGGACATGATTGAAGCAACTTAGCATGCGTGCAAAACACACACACACACACACAAAATCGCACAAGTCATAGGTGTACAACTCTGTTGCTTTTTACGAAGTGCAAATATCAGCACAATCATAGCTCAGATCAAGAAACAGAACTTTTCAGTAGCTCCAAAATTTCTCTCCTGCCTTCTCCCAATCAAGATTCTCCCAAAAAGTAACCACTAATTGTTTTGCCTGCCTGCTAATTTTATATAAATGAATACAAATAATTGACAGAAATAGGGGTGTGTATGAGAGAAAGAGAGATTGGGAGGGAAGAAGAGGCATGAAGAGGAGAGAGGGAAAATGGTTTCTGGGACTGGAGTGGGGTTCTCACCCATAGACATTATTTTTGATCAAAAAATCACCCCGTGGTTACTGCCTTCAGAAATGAAGCTGTTCCTAGAATAGGTTGACACTTTTAGTCCCTACACTTAATAATGATTGACTCAATTTATCTCAAAATAGAAACTCAAGAAGAAAGAGCAAACTCTTGCTTGATTTTATGAATCCTCCTCTGGGAGTGGTTCCCAGAACGGCTTGAGAATTCTATTTAAGCATCAAAAAATTCACAATCAGTGGAACCCTCCTACACCATTGATGGGAATGTAAATTGGTACAGCCACTATGGAAAATAATATAAAAGTTCCTCAGAAACTAAAAATAGAACTACCAGATGACCCAGCAACCCCACTCCTGGGCATATATTCGAATAAAACTATAATTCAGACAGATACATGCACCCCAAATGTTCATAGCAGCACTATTCACAATAGTCAAGACAAGGAAGCAACCTAAATATCCATGGACAATGAATGGATAAAGAAAGATGTGGTCCACATATACAATGGAATAAGAAAGAATGAAATAAAGCCATTTGTAGCAACGTGGATGGACCTAGAAAATATCATACTAAGTGAAGTAAGTCAGAAAGAGAAAGAAAAATACCACATGATACCACTTATATGTGGAATCTAAACTACAACACAAACCAACATATCTATGAAATAAAACAGACTCACAGACTGATGGTTGCCAAGGGGGATGGTGAGGGAGAGGGATGGACTGGGAATTTGGGATTAGCAGAGGCAAACCAGCATATACAGGATCCTACTGTATAACACAGGGAACTCTATTCAATATCCCACAAAAAAACCATAATGGAAAAGAATATGAAAAATAATATATATGTATAACTGAGTCACTTTGCTGTACAGAAGAAATTAATACAACATTGTAACAACTATACTTGAATTAAATTTTAAATAATTCACAAGCATGCTCCAATTACATGATTGTATCTGGACTTTCATTTATTTGGGCTATTTATGAATTGGTTGACTTTGGCAATAATCTATCTCCCAGTCCATTTCCACTACTGGAGTCCAATATGGTAGCCACCAGCCACATTTGGCTGTTTAATTTTGAAGTTTACTAAAATCAAATACAATTCCAGAATATAGCTCAATTACCCTCCTCTTGAGTATGGACTGGGCTTAGAGACTTGCTTCCAGAGAATGCATTCCAGAATATGCTTAGAGAAGAATAGCAACTTTGCAGTGGAAAAACCTGGAGACACCATCTTAACCAAGAGATCAAGGTCACATCACAGTCACACTGTGAGAACACCTCATCATATTGACATCATAAGCCCCTTGATGTGATGAAATAAGAAAAGTAGTTCATCTCTGTTGCACTTTCTCCAAAAACCTATAATGCCAATCTAATCGTGAGAAAATCCCAAACGGGATATTCTAAGGTTCTGAGAAACTGTCGGAAATCTGAGTAGACTAAGAAAGCAGGATGACTAGATACAGTTGTGGAGTCCTGAGTGGGATCCTGGAACAGAGCAATGGGATACCACCAAGGCAATCTGTGCCCAGTTGTAGCTACAGACGATGTCAGCTGTAGTTGTGTATTTGCAAATGTTGGAGTTGGCCCATGGAATACTCCAGGGCAGATAGGAGGGTATGGTTTACCTTGCTGACTTTGCCCCTAAAAGTTTTGCCTTCTGCCTCTGTAACTGACATTCCTAGGGTAGACTTATCTTCCATGAATCCCATTTGACACTGGTGATGCAGGTTGTAGGATGCTGGACTAGGAAGCAGGAGTCACATCCAAAGTATGAAGTTAGTGGAGATACAGAAAAAGCAGATTGAGACTTGACCTTGGAGCCCCCCAGCCCCCATCACCAGCCAGCTGTATTGCCGTCAGCAAATTACTTAACCTCTGAATTTCCATGCCTCATCTGTAGAAATGAGCATCATAACCCATATACTCTTGCAAGGTTATTGGGAAGATTGGAATAAACAGCTCATGTGAAAGATCCCGGTAGACATGATAAAGAAAACAAGTGTAAGTTTCCGATGTCCCTGTGCAGAATTCTCAATCCAGGCTCTATAACACATATGGTGTATCTCAAACTTGCAGAAGAAAATCTTTTCCTATCACAAATTCCCCATCCTCAGGGAAAAGAGGAGGCATCCTGATTTCTTTGGATGGAGGAAATGAGATCACCTCCCTGTCTGGCATGGAGAAGTCATTAGAGGGTCCCTGTCTGTGCTCCAAGCTAAGCCCAGATCATTTTTTAAACTTCACCTTTTGCTCAGGCTGGACTCAAGGTGAAAGTCTTGCTAGTTTCAAGCATATTTGCTCTTACTCTGTTTCTCTCCAGATAAGATATCAACAAATCCATTTTCACTCATGCAGGATCACTAGCCTCCAAGAGCTGACAAAAGCAAAATGCATGCCTGTAGAATCCTTCCATGTGGAGGGGAAAGCCTCAGGATTTCTCGGCATTATACGAGGGAGATTATTCAAAATGGCATCATATGAGTGAAATTGCCCCAAAATGTTTTATGTGACCCAAGTTATCTAAATAGTCATCTCCATTTAAAACTGGGAAATTAAACATTTAAAAATCAAGATTTACTCTTTCTGGTGAGAAAAATTAGAGACTTTGACAATCCTGGGTCTACATTTCCATATGGCCACACTTAGTCATTAACATCCACGCTTCTTTTCATCTTTAGTCCTAAGTGTCCTTATTCATCCCTGAGTTTCTCAGGAAGCTGCAGCTCAGAGAGATCAGACGACTTAAGGGAGCTCACACTGCTGGTTCACGTCAGAGCCTGAACCTCCATCTACGCATTCAGAGCCCAACCTCTGCACCTGCCCCCCTCTCCTCTCCCAAGCAGGAGACTAAGGCCACATGCACATTAGTACACACTGCTGTGAAAGCTTCCCCTCTGTGCCACCCTGCAAGCCGGAGTCTACACACTTGAGCTTTTGAATGTCTTTGCTATAGTAAGCAAGCACATTTTCCAAAGTGGAAAAATAGATTTTACAGGATTTGCATCAATAGAGTGAGTCACGAGCGTTACAGGCAGCTGAGAACCCAACTGATTTTACATGCTCTCGAGTCAAGGGCGGTGACAAGCTTGGCATCTCCCTCCCATTCTTATTCTGTCTTGTTGTCAAGAGATCATGTGGGGGCCACCATGCTGTAGCACCAAATAAGCAGGGGGCCATGCAGGGTAAGCCTGAGGGGTAATAAAAGGGGAGGACGTGCCTGTGGCCTTGCAGACTCTCTGCATCTGGTTGTCATTTACCTTCTGTGATTTTCTAGACCAAGCATCAGCAAACCATGCCCCACAAGCCAAATCCAGTTTGCCTCCTGTTTTTGTGAATAAAGTTTTATTAGAACACGGTCATGCTAACTCATTTACAAAATGATTTTTTTTTCAGAAGCAGTTCAATTGTGCACAGCAGTGCATGGTGTCTGTGACTCAGAGATGCTGTCATGTCCAGTGGAATGAGATCTAGGACACCAGAGATTCATGAACAGTGAGCAGAATATATACATATTCTCTCCAAAGATCTATCATGACAGAGATTCTTATAAATATATACACATCTGTTATATGTTTTTTTTTTGTTTCCTTCTGATTTCCCCTTACCATTAACCCTTGAACAATTCAGGGTTGGGGCACTGACCCTCCATGCCATGGAAAATCCACATGGAAACTATAGTTGTCCTTCCTTACACACATTCCTTCCATATCCACGTGGTTCAGACTCCTGTTGTTCAAGAAGTTATACAGTATTCTCTGAATGCTACATAGAGAAATAAAGAAGGAAATAGAGATTTCTAGAAAATGTGGTCAGGGAAAGTGGCTCTGAGAAGAGGTGTCTAAGCAGAGACCTAAACGCAGTGAGGGAGCAGGGTGGACATCTTGGGGAAGGACCTCCAGGCAGAGGTGATAAAATTGAGCAGGACCCTGTGGGACTCCTGGACATGGAACCCTTCCTAATCAGGGAAGGGAGAGGATGAAGAGACAAGGGAGGAGCAATTAAGAAACCACAGTGCAGTCCACTCTCAAGGAGATCAGTCCTGAATATTCCTTAGAAGAACTGATGTTGAACCTGAAGCTCCAATATTTTGGCCACCTGAGGCGAAGAACTGACTCACTGGCAAAGACCCTGTTGCCAGAAAGATTGGAGACAGGAGAAGAAAGGGACAACAAAGAATGAGATAGTTGGATGGCATCACTGACTCAATGGACATGAATTTGAGCAAGCTCCTGGAGATGGTGAAGGACAGGGAAGCCTGGTGTGCCGCAGTGCATGAGGTCACAGAGTCAGACACCACTGAGCGTTGGAGTGATGAGTGCAGCCTTGGGACAAGGTCCTGGTTCCTCTGCAAGGGATCAGTTAAGGTCCTGGTTCCTCTGCAAGGGATCAGTTCAGTCACTCAATTGCTTGCTGCTGGGAAGAAGAGCTATGACCAACCTAGACAACATATTAAAAAGCATAGACATTACTTTGCCAACAAAGGTCTGTCTAGTCAAAGCTATGGTTTTTCAAGTAGCTATGTATGGATGTGAGAGCTGGACTATAAAAGCTAAGCACTGAAGAACTGATGCTTTTGAACTTTGGTGTTAGAGAAGACTATTGAGAGTTCCTTGGACTGCATGGAGATCAAACCAGTCAATCCTAAAGGAAATCAGTCCTGACTATTCATTGGAATCTCCTTCAAGGGATATACACAATATCTTAGAGCTCTTTCACAGATACTGAAACCCCAACAAACGGAAGATGCTAACATTCTTCATTCCAGAGAAGATCACAATTTGATAACCTCAAGAAGTCCATCAAGAGACCACCTGAGGCCAGATTAAAGAAGTGCTGGCCCTGCACACATCCTGATCTTCATCAGCAGAAGTGAAAGTGAAAATGAAGCTGCTCAGTCGTGTCCGACTCTTCGTGACCCCATGGACTGCAGCCTACCAGGCTCCTCCATCCACGGGATTTTCCAGGCAAGAGCACTGGAGTGGGTTGCCATTTCCTTCTCCAGGAGCTTTTCCTGGCCCAGGGGTTGAACTCAGGTCTCCTGCATTGTAGGCAGACGCTTTGCCATCTGACCCACCAGGGAAGTCCTCCTTATCAGCAAGCCTGCCCTTAAATCATTGCTATAAAATTCCCCACAAAATCCCTCTGGGTTGGGATACAGTTTTGAGCCATTAGCCCTACTGTGGCCCTCTTTGCCTGACAAAACAATAAAAGTATTCTTTTCTATTTCACCCAAAACTCTGTCTCCAAGATCCAATTTGGCACCAGTGCACAGAGGCTGAGCTTTCAGCAACAGTGCCTGCAAGTGAAGAGTCCCCAAGAGCAGCACCAGGACAGACAATAGGGAAAGTGTTGACAGCCAGGCAGCCAGGTGTAGACTATGGCAGGAACTGGGGTTTTACTCAAAGGTTGATGGAAAGCCTTAAAGGGTTGAGAGCCAGGGAGTGGAAAGACCTACCGCAGGTTTAGAAGGATCACCTAGAAGAGGATGAACAGGGAAGAATGGGAAGTGAGGGTTAAGGGAGGGACCAGGTAGACCCACTGGAGGTTAGTGCATTTGGTCAGAGATAAGAGGGTGGGCTGATTTAGGGATGAAGATAGAGGAAGTGACCAGGGGCTGCAGGATGGTCAGGGACCCCAGCACAGACACATTTTCCACGAAACCAAGTCTCTAAACTTCAAACCACGGCCATCAATTCTCTACCCAAACCTGAAAACAACTTTTATCATAGGGTATCTGCTTAATCCCTTGCTTTTGAAAACACACATAATCCTGTTGCTGAAAAAGAAAATAGCAAATTGAATTTGAGAACAGAGGGTGGTGGATGAAGAAGAGTTCTTGAACTTCATGTTCTCAAAGAATTATTAAAGGAATAATCCTGTTGTCAGAAAGGATTCACTCTGCATGACAGTCACATTATAAAACCCCAGTCACCAGGCCCAAATAGATGTCTGCTCTCCATAGCTTCCATGTGACTCCAGAGCATAATTTGACTTCACTAATGCTATTTGATCTCGAAGACAATGAGTTTCATCCACTGGGACCCCAGGGTTTCTTATGGGATTTTTTTTTTTTTGTAAAAAAAAAAGGGAAATAGCCTTTCTGTTGTTAAGTAGGAACAAAACTGATTTATAAAGATGCTTCAAAAGAAGAGGAAATCATAGTCTGTTCTGTAACTATTCTTTATTAATCTGTTAAAACACCCCTGTGAAGCTGGGTACTTGGCGTTTGGACCTTGAGCCATCATAGATCTGTGGGAGGGCAGGGACTAGTGAACATATCATTTCTTCACATACAGAATGGAGTTGATGCCATTTCCCTTTTTCATCTCTCAGGGTGTTGATGATAAAATGAGGATATGTCTGACTGTCTTTCTACAGTGCCTGGATCCTTTCTACAGACCTTAAAGACCCTGTGTTTAGTCTTCAGTACTCTGTGTAACTCTGCAAGGCTCAGGCTGAAAGATGGAAAAACTACATTTCCCAGCCTCCCCAGTAGAGGAGGCACTGGAAGGAAGTGGCAAGTGAAAGTAGGGGTGAAAGTTGCTCAGTCCAGTCCGACTCTTTGCAATCCCATGGACTATACAGTCCATGGAATTCTCCAGGCCAGAATACTGGAATGGGTAGCTTATCCCTTCCCCAGGGGATCTTCCCAACCCAGGAATCGAACTGGGGTTTCCTGCATTTCAGGCGGATTCTTTACCAGCTGAGCTACTAGGGAAGCCTGGATAAACATGAAGGCAAAATATAATTGCAAAAATGAGTTATTTTCTTTGAAGACCTATAGACATGAAGATAGAGAGCAGAGGCATTAAATACACATTTTAACACACACAAATACATATGTCATATATTAATAGGGCATCACCGGTGTTTCAGCAGGAAAAATCTGCCTGCAAGAGCCTCAAGAAATGCAGGTTCGGTCCCTGGGTCGGGAAGATCCCCTGCAGAAGGCAATGGCAACCCACTCCAGTATTCTTGCCTGGAGAATCCCATGGACAGAGGAGCCAGCAGGCTACAGTTCAAGGGGTCACAAAGAGCTGGACATGACTGAAGCAACTTAGCTCATATATCATATATTAATATACTTTTGTATATTCTATACAAATTTTCTTTTGAAAGTAATAAACTTCATTACAGAGTATTTAAGAGATCTTGAAACGATAGAAAAGAAAAATCAGCTGTGTTGTCCCCACTCAGAAACACCACTCCACTTTATGTTGTACTTACTGTCCGAAATTTTTTCTCTCAGATAGTTATTACTAAATACTCACGTCTTTTTACTTTTGCAAAATTAAGACTATATTGCATGCAGTATTTCAAAACTTACAATGTTGCAACGATTTTCATAAGCCATAAACTATTCTCCTAAAATATAATTTGTAGTATCTGCAGCCTGCATCAGGGTCACTCTGCCTGCTGGCTCCGTGGTCTGAAAGGGTAACAGCAGAGACGACAATGGTGGCCATATAGGGGCCCTGGCGACTTCCCTGGTGGTCCAGTGGCCAAGAATCTTTCTTCCAATGCAGGGGACACAGGTCAAATCCCTGGTCGGGGAACTAAGATCCCACATACCGTGGGGCAACTAAGCCTATACACCCCAACTACCGAGCCTGCTTGCCACAACTAGAGAAGCCCTATGCAAATAACAAAGATCCAGCATGCTGAAACTGACGACCTGATGCAGCCAAAATAAATAAACAAATACATTTTTTAAAAAAGCTTTCAAGCAATTCCGAACTTTAAAAAACCAAACAAACAAAAAAACAGAATAATCGTCAATAGCAGAAAAGGGACATATTATTTTTAAAGACCTATGAAAAAGCCTTCTTTTAAGCTAATGACCCCTATCTCTGTATTAGCAATAGATGTCACTTTATCACCAGCACAGCATGTGAAAGCACGGCTGTTTTAATTCTTTTATACAGGTGTCAAAATGTTATATTCTGTGTCATCATTCTTTTCTAGTTTATGATATTGTAGCAAAACAAAAAGCCACAGGATTTGGGGTTCATCAAAAAGGACTTAGTTCTATTCTCAATACAGTGACTTGGTGGGAAGAAGAAAAGTCCACAAAGCTTGGAAACAAACAAGCAGCACAAACACAGAACAGCTTTCATTTGATACCTTCTCCTGGAACAGCGTCTGGTCCCCTCCCAGGACACACCTGAGTCACTCCTTGTTTCNTCAAAAAGGACTTAGTTCTATTCTCAATACAGTGACTTGGTGGGAAGAAGAAAAGTCCACAAAGCTTGGAAACAAACAAGCAGCACAAACACAGAACAGCTTTCATTTGATACCTTCTCCTGGAACAGCGTCTGGTCCCCTCCCAGGACACACCTGAGTCACTCCTTGTTTCTTTCTGTTGACTTTCTTTCTTCAGCCAAAGATTAAGAAACCATGAGCATCCTTTTTTTTTTTTTTTTTTGCTTCAAAAGCAATCTCCTTTAGGGGCAAAACTAAGTTGACTATATCCACGAGAATGATGGTTAGTTAGAGTCTACGGGCTGAATAAGATCTGTGGATCTCTTAGTCCATAGCGTTTTTTATTTGCTTCTTTCTTTTTTTAACTATTTTTATTTTCTGCTGCACTGGGTCTTCACTGCTCTGCAGGCTTTCTCTAGGTCTGGGGAACGGGAACTGCTTTTCCTTGCAGTGAACAGTGGCTCCTTTTGTTGAGGAGCATGGGTTCAGCAGTGGTGGTTCATGGGTTTAGTTGTTCTGCAGCATGTGAGGTCTTCCCGGGCCAAGGATCTCACTCTTAACCACTGGACTGCAGGGGAAGTACTTGTTTTTTTTTTTTTTTTTTTTTTTTTGAGCTATTTGCCAATTCTTCACAAATCAAAACAATTCACATAAAAATCTGAATTTCTGTCTTCTGAAAAACTGGAAGTGCTGGCACCTGTGGTGGGTTGAGGGAGTAAGAAGGCCAGCCCTGTGAAATGCGATAGCCATCCTCTGATTTACTCCAACTTCCACTAATCTCTATTGTCTCCCCAGTGCTGAAGAAGAAGAGAGGACCAGTGGTTATTTATCATCACACTTGTGCTGTTATCTTTCTCATGTTACGGAATCATTTCCCTACATCCACACTTTCACAGAGATGATGAAAATGAAATGCAGACTGGAGATTATTTCTTGTGTCTGCATATCTTCTATTATATTCTTTCTGTGTCTTCTCTATTATATTTTTTGAATGAAGATGTTTCTCTTTTTCTCTTATAGAGCAAAACTCTCAGGATGGTTAAGGCTCTTTATAATGAATACAATAAAAAATATTTTTTAAAGTATATGTACATTCCTATATGGGGCTTCCCTGGTGTCTCAGTGGTAAAGAATCTGCCTGAAAATGCAGGAGACATGGGTTCAATCCCTGGGTCAGGAAGATGCCCTGCAGAAGGAAAAGGCAACCCACTCCAGGGTTCTTACCTGGGAAATCTCATGGACAGAGGAGCCTGGCTGGCTACAGTCTGTGGGGTTGCAAAAGAGTCAGCTATGACTTAGCAGCTAAACAACAATAACATTCCTATGTAAAGACTTTTCCAAACTTCGAGTTTCTTTCTTATTACTTAGTTTTCCAGTGAAATAATGGGAGGAAAAATCTCTTGACCACAGTTGTGTGGACACCCCCGATTTATTAGTATAAAATTCACTTGTAATATGGAGACCAAAGGCAGATGGTTTTCTCACTGTCACATTTTAACACCTTGTTAGCAGACTTAGTATAATATTAATCAAAGGTCTACATTTCATGTTAACATTGGCTGCAGAAATTGCTTTCCAAAAGCTTTCCATGGGGAGGCCATGGCACTTAATAAAACCCAACAGAAGCAATCATGGCCTGCCAACAAGGTGTGGAAGATTACATCGTTCCCCGCTGCAGGAGGGAAATGAAAAGCCTGATTTACTCTCTCAAGTCAACGGGGAGGATTCAAGATGTGGCCACATTGTTAGCTGTTCCCAACTGGCTCTCACCAACCCTCTCCCAATGCTGGAGGATCTCTGAGAAAATATGATCACAGAAAACTGTTCAAGCTGCTTCCTCCTCTCAGGCACCCTCTTGATTTTCTTCCCAGTGAAGACAGACAAAAGAAACTCACTATATTTCAGAAATACTCATTTAAGTTGCAGGAGTTTTCCACTGAGAAAGACCGAATGCCTCTCTTAGAGCTCCTTCCTTCTACTAAATAACTGTTTATTCTGCTGTTGATGGTGCCCAGATCTTTCTGTTTGGGGCTCAGGATAATCATACCTTTTAAAGTATTTATTTTATTTATTTGGCTATACCAGGCTTTAGTTGCAACATACGGGATCCTTAGTTGCAGCATTCAAACTCTGAGTTGTGGCATTGTGGGATCTAGTTCCCTGGCCAGGAATTGAACCTGGGCCCTTGCATTGGAAACAAGGAGTCTTAGCCACTGGGCCACCAGGGAAGTCCCAGGATAATTGTATCTTAGGTAGTAGCCACCATGAGCAGAATCACTTGCTCTGGTCACCCTTTGATAATTGGCCAGTATCTAAAAACTATCAAAGACTAAAAACCACTCTGCTTCAAAGATTGAATGGAAGTAACAGAAGAAGAAAAGTCCATGACTGGTTTCATTTGTGTCATGAAATGAAGGATTTGACCGTGAGTCATAGACATGATTCTGCAACGTGGAAGATACAAAGAACAAAGTGGAAGCAGGCAGGGTGCTGAAATCCATTCTAGATCTCTATAATGTCTGGTTTCCTTTTTTCCCACCTCTTCCCGGTTTTTCTCCTATTTCAGTTCCACAGATGAAGCAAAGAAGGTGATCTCTCATCAACTAGACTACAGAATGTTTTCAAATGTTCTTTTTTATCACTTCCATGAAACTTCCCTTAAGATTCTGTTCACATCCATCTCACCTTTAGGACTTTGACTCAGGTAAGAACCCTCTTGGGAGACCAGCTCTTGGTTGGCAGCTGTGTGGTGAGACAGCTCTTGGAGGACTCTTGCAGAATTGATTGGATGCTGACAATTCTATGAAAGTATTTCTGGGAAAATTTGTACATCTGTGCTAATAATTTCATTTCCCCTTTAATTAATTAGCTGAACGATCCTAGGAAACTTGTAAGAAGTGCTGACTGAGTACATTTTATTCAATGTGATTTCCATTGTGGGGAGGACTGGCTGTTGGATATTTTGTCACTTTCTGTAAAACTAAACCGAGTCAGCATCTTCAAATCCAAACAAAAATCCCCTCTGATAGATGGTCCAAGCCTGATGCCCAGTCTGGGGGAAAGCATTTGAAAACTTGGCCTTATTTATCTGTTGCTACAATGAAGAGATGAAACAGCACACATGGGCAAAGTAATTGAAATGCTTCACAAAACCTATCAAGCTATAACTGAGATGTGGGCTAGAGGAAGAGAAAGGGGCTATATGCATCGTGTACCAGGGAAGGTGTCTTCTGCCTCAGTTGCCACTTTACATCATGCCCATGTATGTTTTCCTTCTCTAGCTGAGCTTTCTAAGGACCTCCAACTCAATCCCCTGTAAAGTTTCAGTGTAAAAGACATGCAAAGATAAAAGCGAAGATGCTCAGAAATCTTGCTTCTTCCAACAAAAACAAAAAGAGGAATCCAAGAGCACTATATAATAGAATGTCAATTTTCTGGTTTTGATAACTATTGGTGGTTATAAATGGTATAATCTATTGGGGTAAGCTGGGAAAAGACACAGATGCAGAAGAAATTAACACAGAAACTGTGGGTAAAGTGTGCACAGGAACTCTCTGTAATATTTTTGCAATGTCTATGTGAGTCTCAACTTGCTGCAAAACAAAAAGGTTTTGAAAATTAAACTATAAAATGCTAGACAGAACATGGGCTGTTCTCTGCCAATTTGTCTGTGGTTTAATAAATAAATACCTAAGGCAGGGTATTAAGTTCCGTAGGAGGTTTAAAAGATGTGCAAGAGGTAGCCTCTGCCCATGAGGACTTTATGGTCTATCTGGGAAAAGAGAGTTCAGAAATACAGATGTTTAAAACTGGTAATTAAATCATGTCCGATTCTTTGTGAGCTTATGGACTGTAGTCCACCAGACTCCTCTGTCCATGGGATTCTCCAGGCTAGAACACTGGAGTGGGTTGCCTTGCCCTCCTTCAGGGTATCTTCCCAACCCAGGGACTGAATCCACATCTCTTTATACCTAAAATATATGACTAATGAGAATATAATGTCTACCACAGGTAACTCTGCTTAATGCTGTGTGGTGACCTGAATGGGAAAAAGGGAGGGGATAGATGTATATGTATGACTGATTCATTCTGCTATACAGTAGATACTAACACAACATTGTAAGGCAAATATACTCCAATAACAATTAAAACAAACAAAAACGGAGCTTTCCTGGTGGTCCAGTGGTTAAGAATCTGCCTTGCAATGCAAGGGATACTGGTTCAATTCTTGGTCTGGGAAGAGCCCACATTCCTCAGAGCCCATGAGCCACAACTGCTGAAGCCCAAGGCCCTAGAGCCCATGCTCCGTAATAAGAGAAGTCTCTACAATGAGAAGCCCACACACCACAGCAAAGAGTAGGCCCCACTCAGCGCAACTAGGGAAAGCCTCTGTGCAGCAAAAAAAGATCCAGCTCAACCCCAAAATAAAATTATAAAAATAAATAAATCTTAACAAAATAAAAACAAAAACGATGGCTTGCTGTACTGTGACCTCAGAGAAGGTGGTGTTTAGGTGTCTTTCACTTCTGATCCCCAAATTACCTGACACACAGTGATCACTGAGTTAATTTTTATTGAGTGAGGGATTAGATAAGAATGAATGAAGATGCTAAGGGTTTACATGGAATCACATGGATCAGAAATTACAAAAAGGAGATGACCAGAGTGGGATCTCCAGGTATGGAATTCTACCTAGGAAATAGAGTCTCTGCCAGTCAGCCAAGCAAGTCACATTTGTAGAGACAGTTTGGACCAGGTGGGGATCAGACAAGAGAGGGGCTTCAGTTTCAGAAAGAGAATTTATATAACTTTGTCATTTTCCTAGGACCCCACAAAATGTTTCCCATGATTTAATTAATGCATAATGTTTCTCACTTCATCTCTCCTGTCTGTGTTCATGTACACACTTCCATAGGCACTCAGATGTTATACAATAAGGATTGTTAATTTAAAAAATAAACAAGTTTTGCTTAATTATTTTTAAAATAATAAAATGCAAAAATGATAATTTTGTTTTTTCCTGCCAATTATATTTCTGAATTATTTTTCTTGTTTTATTGCTTTGGCAAAGACTGCTAGTCTAATGAATGGTGAATTATAGGGGGATGTCAGCCCTGGTGACTCTAGTTGTCTACTTCCAGTTCAAGGAGATATGTATTCTTGACCCCCCAAAATTCATAAATTTAGTCAGGGAAGAAAGACACTGGAGGAAACTGAGCAAGGTCTCCAATATGTAAGCATCCCAATGGATTCCTCCAGTGTTGCAAAGACCTAGAGCATGCTTCAAGTAAGATTTCCAGTTTAAGGTAATTCTTTTCTGCAAAAAGACCTTATAGTTACCTTATAGGATTTTATTCATACATGAACCACCTCCCCGAAAAGATATCAAACAGTCTAGCAGTTCCACTTAATGTTAGCAGTAAATTATGAAACACAAGCTTAAAAGAAATAGCTTCAACTGACAGGAGTGCGTCCAGTAATTTCAGGCCCCATATTAATTACATGAACCATTAAATCCTTGTTAAAGGAGTTTCCAAGGCATGAGTTGAACTGGATAATGGGCTGTTTATGCGAATAACTGCTTCAACACCTGTAACATGTGTTCACTGGTGTGATGCTAACACATGGCAATGACATAAAAATCAATAGCACAGCCTCTTGTAAATAAAAACATAACAACTTAATGAGAACCCACGAAATTCACATCTTCTGAAAGAATTTTGGTTAGTGGGGATGGAAAGAGTGTGCAGTGTGGAAAGTCTCAATTAAAAAAAAATATTTAATGTGATAATCACATAAGCAGAATTAGCTTTGACACAAATTATCTCTTCTTTCCAAAAGTGATTTGATAAGTAAATAAATTCATGAAATAAAATTAGCATATTAATCTATTTTCCATGACAACTATACAACTGCAGTAAATTAGGACAAGATTTGTGTCTAAAATGTAAGGGGATATAATAATGGCAATAACGATAATGAGATTATTTTTTTCCAAAATAGTACTCTACTAAAACATGACATCATAAAAGCTGTTGGTGAGCTGATAAGGAAATGGGCAACATTAACCCTGACACTAGGAATTAATATGGCAAGGTCGTATTTTCATAACAAATCAGATTGTTGATTCTGTCTGTTTCATATAAAAGTTAGTTAGTGTTAGTCACTCAGTCGTGTCCGACTCTTTGCGACCCCATGGAGCCTGCCAGGCTCCTCTGTCCGTGGAATTCTCCAGGCAAGAATACTGGAGCAGGTTGCCATTTCCTTCGGGTCTCCTGCATTGCAGGCAGATTCTTTACCATCTGAGCCACCAGGGAAGCCCCTGTTTCATATAAAAATCAGTAGAAAAATCACTGATTAAAAAGTATCATTTGTCTTTTGTCTGCACTGGTCTTTGAAACTGGTTAGAAAAATGCAACGCATGGGACTTCCCTGGTGATCCAGTGGTTATAAATCTACCTTCCACTGTGAGAGACTCAGGTTTGATCCCTAGTCAGGGAACTAAGAGACCACATGCCCTGGAGCAACTAAGCTTGTGCACAGCAAATACTGCGGCCTCAGGCTCTGGAGCCCACGTGCCCCAATGAAAGATCCCACACGCAGCAACAAAGATTTCATATGTTGGAACTAAGACATGATGCAGCCAAATGAATAAATAAATATTTTTAAAAAGAAGAAAGAAAAGTGTGCTCTAAACTTGACGGAAACTTCTGCACTGCCAAGGTGTGGATTAGAAGATGGCCAAGGCCATTCCATTCTGTGGCAGCAGTTAATCCCTGAGTAGATTTGCAGAAGGGCTTCCCAGGTGGCACAAGTGGTAAAGAACATGCCTGCCAATGCAGGAGACATAAGTGATGCAGTTTTGATCCCTGGGTCAGGAAGATCCCCTGGAGCAGGGCATGGCAATCCACTCCAGTATTCTTGCCTGGAGAATCCCATGAACAGAGAAGCCTGGTGGGCTACAATCCATACAGTTTCAAAGAGTCAGACATGACTGAATCGAAAACACACACACAGATTTGAAGAAAACACAGAAAAAAAGGACAACATATGTTTGGCTAGCTCTACACTACAAGCATTTGATAAAATCTAACTAGCATTAATATTACACTAATTAACACATATTGAATGCCTCTGTGTGCCAGCTTCTGTGCTGAATATTTTCCCAACATTTTCTCTTTAATATCGACAACAATTATTACCCCAGTTTTAATATGTAGAATTTAAAAGTTAAGGGTTAAATAATTTGACCAAGTTATTTCAACTTCACAAAGTTGTAGTTCTGGAACCTTAACTGAACCTGTCTCTTCCCCAAGCTCTACACCAAGATGGGGAAGCTGAGGAAACTATACCTAAATGCACTTGACTGGTACTTGGATATAGGAATATTGACAATGTCTGCAATTTTAGGACTCTGGGTTTATGACACCACAATAAAAGTTCCATGGAGGAAAGCAATCCATAATCACCCCCATGGCCAGCAAACAGCTCCTGTGGGCTAGCTCTGTTCCAAGTTGAGTGTATGAACAAGTGACAGTCTGTTAACTCCCTAACCTTGGGGAACACAGAGTTGCACATGGACAAAAAGAGCAAACACATGTAATTACAAAGAACACCAGATACAGCAATTCTGATTCCAAATCCCCACTCCAACCCCTACTGGCTGTGCATCTTGGATAAGTCACAACTGATGTGAGCTTTAGTTTCCTCAACTCATACCCATCTCCTAGGCCTCTTCCAGGCCCTAAAAATCATAATTCAGATTAAACACTTCTACAATGCCTAGCACATAGCAAGTGGTCAGAAAAAAATATCATAAGTTACTATCATCCTGTCCCATTGTTCAAGTACCTTAAGTGACTCTCTTGAGTTAAAAAAAAAAAAAAAAAAAAAAACTGGCAGAGGAACTTCCCTGATGGTCTAGTGGTTGAGAGTCTGCCTTCCAATGCTGGAGACACAGGTTCGATCCCTGGTAGGGGAACTAGGATCTCACAGGCTGTGGGGCAATTAAGCCTGTGCACTGCAACTATTGAGCCCTTGTGGTGCAACTAGAGAGCCTATGTGCCACAACCACAGAGCCCGCATGCTCTGGAACCCTCAACACAATTAGAGAAAAGCCTGCATGCTGCAATAGACTCCACATGCTGCAGAAAAGATAAATGCACCCCAGTGTTCGCTGCAGCACTGTTTACAAAACATGGAAACAAACTAAATGCTCATCAACAGAGGAAGGGATAAAGAAGATGTGGTACATATATACAATGGAATATTACTTGGCCATCGAAAAGAATGAAACAAGGCCATCTGTAGCAACATGGGTGGACCTAGAGCGTGCCATACTGAGTGAAGTAAGTTGGACAAAGAAGGAGAAATATCACATGACATCCCTTATATGATGAATCTAAAAAAATGATATAAATGGACTGACTTACAAAACTGAAAGAGACTCACAGACTTAGAAGATGAACTCATGGTTGCTGGTGGAGGGGGGAGGGATAGTTAAGGATATAGGAAACATCATGTATACACTGCTATATTTAAAACAGATAACCAACACAAACCTATTGTACAGCACATGGAACTCTGCTTAGTGTTATGTGGCAGCCTGGATGGGAAGAGGGTTTGGGGGAGAATGGGTACATGTATATGGCTGAGTCCCTTCATCTTTCATCTAAAACTATTACAACATTGTTAACTGGCTGTATCCCAGTACAAAATGTTTTTGGTGTTAAAAATAAAAGATTCCACATGCTGCAACTAAGATCTGATGCAGCCACAAATAAATAAATAGAATTTTAAAAACAGGTAGAGAAAGGGTATAAACTAGATATGAAACTTCATGTTTGTGATTATGGAAAATGTGTATAACACACAGTCCTCCTAACTGGATCATATTATCATCACTCATGGTTCAACAACTGTTCCTGGGCTTAAGAATAAAACTGGAAGTAAAGTTGTTAGTGAAAGTACTGTTGAACAGCATTCTTAAGTGTTTATTTTATCCATTGGGCAAACACTTAAATTCATTTATCATGGGGTGTTCTGACCGTTTTATAAACATTAATTTTTTCAAGGCTCAGAATGACTCTATGAAGTAGGTGATATCATTATGCCCATTTTGTAGAGAGAAGACTGAGGCACAGCAGGTGAGATGGCTTGCCCAGTGTCAAGAGAGGCAAAGGTTCAAGCAAGTACTTGAACCCAAGTAGGCTTGTTCCAGGGGTCTTCCATGTGGTGCCAGTGGTAAAGAACTTGCCTGCCAAGACAGGAGATGTAAGAGACATGTGTTCGATCCCTGGGTCAGGAAGATCCCCTGGAGGAGAGCATAGCAATCCACTCCAGTTTGCTTGCCTAGAGAATCCCCATGGACAGAGGAGCCTGACAGGCTACAGTGCATAGGGTCACAGAATTGGACATGACTGAAGCGACTTAGCACCTACCCATGCCCAGGCTTGTTCCAGAATGTGGACACTTAACCACTACACTGCATTGGCTTGGTGAACCAGTTGTCTTGCTGAACTCTTGCCTCTGTTAAGATATAACAGGAGAGTGCTTCTGTTGAATGCAGATTCACCATAAAGGACTAGCAGGGGAAAAAATTCCAAAACGCTTATTTCAGCCTCTGGTTATGGCAGTCATTAGACAAAATCAGAAACTCTAAGGGTTTCACATTATACATCCCTTCACTATCTTGGACACAAATGACCTGTAATATTTATACTTGAGCCTCTGAAGTTTAGTTTATTCTATTTAATGAACTCAAGGATCATAAATGCAACTCTGAGCACACACCACCACATTTCATTTGAGGGCAGAGATATGATTTTATTACAGAAAAATACATCATGTGGCAACTAACAAAAGTGTAAATATATCTATTTCCCCAGGAAAAGAAAAAACTGAATGCCTTAAAACTTAACAAGGGATCTATCTTAGGGGTGTTGGGGTGGGGGAGCACAGCTATTCAATTAATAGCCTCACTGCTGATTTACAGGGGGAGTTTTATGATGCTATTATGACTTTGACCTTGGAAGGATTTCTATATAAAACATTCAAGACACAAAGCTGCTCATGCAAAAGCCAGCCACATAAACCAGACGAGGGAGATTGTTTGAGATCTTGAAAATAATGTTCCATGTCTGGTAAAACTTAATAATCATCTGGTTCCTTTGTGAGCGATAATCATAAAAGGCCACTGTGCAGGCCAGCTCACAGAAATACATTTCACCAAGCCAGCCTCATTGCCACGCACAAAGAGGAAGCAGCACCCAGAGGCACATCAGTGGTTACCATGGCAACCACAAGGCACCGCAGGTGAGTTTCGCTGCCCCCTTGTACTTTGGAAAGGAGCAGAGAAAATGGACAGAATTAACAGCATTGTATTCTACTCTGACTAGGGTTCAAGACCTGCTGTATTTTGGTTCCTGGCTTCAAAAGAGTCTATTTTTAAAAAGCAGGGTCCTTTGATATGTGTGTGTGTGTGTGTTAATCACGCCACAGCAGGACTGCCCCCATGGTATATATATACGCACTCTCTCCAGCTGGATCTTCATTAAGAATAAGAAGCAATGTGACTGAGACAGCCTCTTTTTTCATTGGAGTACAGTTGCTTTACAGTGTTGAGTTAGTTTCTGCTGTACAACAACATGAATCAGCCAAATGTGCACATATATCCCCTCCCTCTTGGACCTCCCTCCCACCCCACGCCCGACCCATCTAGGTCATCACAGGGTACCAGGCTGAGCTCCCTGTGCTATACAGCAGCTTCCCACTAGCTTTCTGTTTTACACACGGTAGTGTATATATGTAAATCCTAATCTCCTAATTTGTCCCACCCTCCCCTTCTCCCTTGTGTCCAAATGTCCATTCTCTATGTCTGCATCTCTATTCCTGCCCTGCAAGTAGGTCCATCTGTACCATTTTTCCATATCCTACATATATGTGCTAATATATGATATTTGTCTTTCCCTTTCTGACCTACTTCACTCTGTAGGACAGACTCTAGGTCCCTCCACATTGAACTACCATATGACCCAGCAATCCCACTACTGGGCATATACTGCGAGAAACCATAATTCAAAAGGACACATGTACCCCAGTGTTCATTGCAGCACTATTTACAACAGCCAGGACATGGAAGCAACCTACATGTCCATTGGAAGATGAATGGATAAACAAGACTGCTTCTTTTCAATGCTTGCTTAGGTTACATGCACAGCCAATGGATCAGGGAATTTCCAAGCAGCTCTGGAGACCTGGAATCCATTCTAGCTTTTTGCAGCATTTTTCTCTTACCATGTGTCAAAAACAAATGATGGGAACTTAGGAAGTGGAATCAATCAGGGTGCTGTCTGCAAACAGATGGCTCCTCCAGCTGGGATTCTGAAGAGTTAAGGAAGGAGCTGTTTAGGGGGTGTGGGTAGGGTGAGTGTCTAATAAGGGAGGCTCAGAGACCCTGTGCTCGGGCACCACCGTGGGAGGGCATTACTACCCCTGTGCCTGAAGGGACAAAGGAACAAGCTGGAGCCGTGTAGGGAGGGTGCGGCCACTCAGACAGCAAAGATGTTTGTTTTCATTACTTATCTTTTAACAGAAAACTTTCATCTTCATTAGCAGCTGGTCCTCCAGCATGGTCCTGAGTAGGGTGAGTACTACTGGGGGTGCTGGAGTCCCCTGGGTGGACTGCCTTAACGTCACACACCCAGGCCCCAGAGGACCAGTGGTCAGTGCTGGAAGACCCACCCTCTTCCAACCAGAGCTGAAGAGATGGTGTCCTCCACCTAAGCCAGCCCACTGCAGATTAAAGATCCTTTATAAAAGTTCTCAGAAAGACGAGGTCCTCTCTGTGGTGATTTAGACAGATGGGATGGGGAGGAGGTCCAGGAAGAAGGGCATATATGTATCCTTATAGCTGATTCATTTCGTTATACAGCGGAAACTAACACCACACTTTAAAGCATTATGTTGTTCGGTCATCACGTCATGTCTGGCTCTTTACCAGCCCATGGACTGCAGCATGCCAGGCTTCCCTGTCTTCCACCATCTCCCAAAGTTTGCCCAAGATTCATATCATTGAATCAGTGATGCCATTCAACCATCTCATCCTGTGTCACCCTCTTCCTCCTTCTGCCTTCTGCAAGTATACCCCATTAAAAAAAAAAAAAAAGTCAGATCCTGAGTATGTGTGCTATGAGGCCAGATCTAGGTGCACAACTCAAAAGTTTGGCTTCAAGTTCAAATGTCAAAGCTGAGGTTCCTGCGACGTCTGATTCCCATCCTCCCAGCCCCTCCCTCACATCTGTCTTGCTGTCGATGTGGGCAGCATCCACACCAAATCCCCATCAGCCTGACCTCGGTCAGCAGACCGCTTCCTTCCCGACTGATCACATCTCCCTGTCTGCTGGGGGGCTTCAAAGTGGGAGGACGTAGCTCGTGAACTGTCTCTAGGCTTTTTGTCCAAAACTATATCAATATTCCCCATTTATTTACCTCTTCCACTGCTGATGGCATGCTACTTCCAAGATTAGGTCATTAAATGTCTGTGGGGTCTCTCTGGTCCTCTGTCTCATCCTTGGGTCCCTCCCTCTGGGGAAAATCAGCTGTCACCAGGTGAATGGCTTTGTGGAGAGGCCCACGGGGGTGTCTGTGTCCACGAGCCAGCAAGGAGCAGAGCCTGCTGCGGCCAGGAGAGTGAGTTGGGGGTGAGTTCCTGACCTGCCCATAGCTGGGTTTAGTGAGCCTGGAAGCAGACCTCACCCCAGTGGGATCTGCAGCCCCAGGGGATACCTTGACTACAAACTCACGTTAGACCCTGAGCCAGGCACTCAGCTAAGCTGCACCAGGCTCTCAGGAACTGTGAGACAGTGAGTGTGTGCTGCCCAAAGACACTGAATTTGGGATGATTTATTACACGGCAATAGGTAACTAACACAGCTACCTTGAGGGACTGATATAAAGCTGAAATTCTCCTTATGTTCTGCCCCTGGAGCTGTGTGTGTTCATTACCATGACCTTGCTCCTCACCTGCCCTCATCTCTGCCCAAGTGGTAGCGACTTTGAGCAAACCCTTCAGCCCCCGTGACTCTGTTTCCTCATCCGAAAACTGACGCTGTCAACGTCACCGATGACGTCAGGTGCCCATGATACGTCACTAAGCAAACAGGTGTAAGTGTGTCCCAAAGACAGAGCTCAGAAGAGGGGCTGGACAGAGGAAGTGCTCAATGACTATTAGCCTTTATTATTGCCATCATTATGGTGATGGTGATTTGCTCCTGTTCACCCAGGAATGAAACATACAAACCTGACAACACAGTCTGGACTTTCCTGGGGCCACTCTTGAGCGTTTTTTTTTTTCAGCTGACCAAACCCACCCGAATCCTCTCTCATTGTCTCACGGAGAATAGCTCACTAATGACATGGGAGCCATTAGCATCCCGGATAAGTCTGAAAATAAACATTTCCACAGTTGTGATCAGTTTGGACATATGGGATCATAATATTTTGTGATCACCGACAAACACACCTCTCTCTGCAAACAAACACAGCTGCCTGCTGGGTGGGGCTGTGCCTTCCCTCTTCCTGAGAGTCAGTGTGCGGATTCTCTTCCTTCCTTCTTCCCAGCGACGGTGACAGAGGGCAATAGGCCAGTGGCCACCTGCTGTCAGTGGCGCTCCAGTGCTCACCAAGCAGGCTTGCAGCAAGGAAGCTCAGAGACGCCCCCAGAGACCCAGGTAGAAGTGTATCCTGTCAACCCAGTCTGAGAGGAGAGGGAAGGGACAGCGGTGAAGTCAGCCATGGTTGAACTCACTTCTCTGGGTCCGTGTGCAAGGGGCAGCTGGAGCTCTTCCCAAATCCCAAAGGGCCACGGTTTGCTTTGTGAAGAGGAGACTCTGATCTGGGTGTGAGAAGGAGCCTGTGATGCCCCATTTCTAGCCACCTCCCAGGTCAACACTTCCCCTTGCTGAATGTTGATGTATTTTACCGTTAGCATTAAATTTTTTTTCAAATAACTTGCTTACTTGGTCACGACACTGAAACTGTCAATAAGCCTGGCGTTCTGTTAATAACTACAATTCCCATTCACTGAGGCGGGGTTTCTGCGGTGGCTGAGGGGTCAAGAATCCGCCTGGCAGTGCAGGAGACACCAGAGATGTGGGTTTGATCCCTGGGTGGGGAATATCCCCCGGAGAAGGAATGGAAAACCACTCCAGTATTCTTGCCTGGAGAATTCCAGGGACAGAGGAGTGTAGTTCATGGGGTCGCAAAGCATCAGACATGACCAAGCACACGTGCATGGGAGCAGACCATGCACTCTGCACGGCTGCCGGGGTCTGATTACACAGGACTTGGCAGGGTTTGGGGATCAATGACTCAGGCTGGAAGTCTCACTACCCTGATATTAACAAGGGCTTAAATTTCAACGCCACTTGTTTTCTTTTTCTGCCCCTACTCCAGGTGTGTTGAGATACAACTAACATGTGCTGCGATTCATGGGGTCGCAGAGTCGAACACAACTGAGCAACTGAACTGAACTGACACCTCTGTCAATTCAGTTCAGTTCAGTTCAGTCACTCAGTTGTGTCCAACCCTTTGTGACGCCATGGACTGCAGCACGTCAGGCTTTCTTGTCCATCACCAACTCACGGAATTCACTCAAATCCATGTCCATTGAGTTGGTGATGCCATCCAACCATCTCATCCTCTGTTGTCCCCCTCTCCTCCCACCTTCAATATTTCCCAGCCCCAGGATCTTTTCAAATGAGCTCTTTGCATCAGGTGGCCAAAATATTGGAGTTTCAGCTTCAACATCAGTCCCTCCAATGAATATTCAGAACTGATTTCCCCTAAGATGGACTGGTTGGATCTTCTTGCAGTCCAAGGGACTCTTAAGAGTCTTCTCCATCACCTGATACAATTACCATTTGTGTGTGTGATGACAACATTTAGGATCTACCTTCTAAGAAACTTTAAGTCTATGTAACACAGTATAGTTAACTCTAATCACCATGCTATACATTAAATCCTCTGAACTGACTCACCTTGCAGTTGGAAGTTGGTTCCTTTGACCACTTTCACCCATCCCCTCCCCTCCAGCCCCTGATGACCGCCTTTATTCTCTGTTTCTATGAATCTGGCTTTGTTAGATTCCACATATAAGCAATACCATACAGTATTTGCCTTTCTCTGGCTATTGCACTTCTAACGTGACTTTCCCAAGGTCCATTAAGTTGTTGCAAATGGGAGGATTTCCTTCCTTCTCGGTGACTGAATTCTATTCCACAGTACAAATACCTCTTCTCTGTCCATTTATCCATCACAGACACTCACTAATTCTACCCCTTTCCAACTGCATGACCTTGAGTGAACTAGCTACCTGCTCTATACCTCAGATGTTTCAATTATAAAGTAAAAAAGGATATTTGCTTTGGAGACTTGTCCACAGATGATCCACGTATAGAAATCTATGCAGAGCACTCACGCAGCATGGCAAACATAAAGGAAACATTAGCTCTTAATATGCTCACTGTACCCACTTTATGGAAAGAGAAACTGAGGCTTGGAGAGGGATAATTTGCTTAGGGGCAAAGAGCTGGTACCCAGCCTCACAGGAACACAGACAACACAGTGCAATGTTTGAGGCTTTGTTAATGCAGGATGTGAAAATTATCCCTCACATAGGCAGGCTAGTACGCTGTCCTAAAAGGAGAACATGATTGCAATTGAGGTAGAATTTTTATGCTCCTATTAAGTTCAGTGAACGTGTGAAAAAACTCACATGTTCCAGATTTAATCTCTCATTTTTATCAGATCCCTCCCTTACCTTCATCCCCATTTTTAACTTCACTGCAGATTTATTTTGAGGGAGGAAGCATCTAACCCAGGGTTTCTCAGCCTCAGCAGGATTGACCTTTGGGGGTGGATAATTCTTTGTTGTGAGGGACTGTCAGGTGCCATGCAGGTACAGGGCTTCCACCAGCATCCTTGGCTTTGATCCATTAGATGCCAATAGCACCCCCCCACCACCACCCAGTGGGGACAAACAACACCATCTTCAGACACACAGCCAAATGTCCTCCAGAGACAGAGCCGGCTCCCCTGTGGCTCCACTTTGAGAAGCTGGATCTAATCTACAGCAATAGCCATTCCTTTCATCACCAAACTTGTCCTGTCCTGGATCCATCACAGTGAGTCATGAGAGCAACTCATAAGCTACGCTGCTGCTGCTGTCTGACTCTGTGTGACCCCACAGACGGCAGCCCACCAGGGTCCCCCGTCCCTGGGATTCTCCAGGCAAGAACACTGGAATGGGTTGCCATTTCCTTCTCCAATGCAAGAAAGTGAGAAGTGAAAGTGAAGTCATGTCCGACTCTTAGCGACCCCTTGGATTGCAGCCCACCAGACTCCTCTGTCCATGGCATTTCCCAGGCAAGAGTACTGGAGTGGGGTGCCATTGCCTTCTCCGATAAGCTGCACTGCTCTACACCAAATGTAAACCTGCTTCCAAAAGAAGTGTGTTCAACTGGTATAAAGCAACCTTTTAGACTCTGCCAGAAATGTCTCATCACTTTCACTGCACTGGCTCTAAAAACCCACACCGAAATTTTCTTCTAGGGATTGAATTGTGTCCCCCCCCTCGCACCCCCACTGCCAAAATTCATAAGTTGAAGTCCTTCCTAACCTTCAGAACTTCATAATGTGACGGGATGAGGAAATAGGGTCATTGCAGGTATAATTAGTTATGTGATGATGAGGTCATTCTGGAGTAGGTTTCTCCCTCCTCCAACCTGAGTGCTGCCCTTATAAAAGGGAGGAAATTGGATGCAGACATGGACATGGAGAGAATGCCATATGAAGACGGAGGCAAGGAGTAAGGACAATGGACAACCAGCAGACCGTTGGCGGCTAGAAGAGAGGGTGGACTGGCTTCCCCTCCTCAGCCTTCAGAAAGGACCAAACGTGCCAGGGCTTGATCTTGGACCGCTAACCCCTAGAACTGTGGGAGGGAAAGTTTATGTTATTAGAGCCACCAAGTTACAATTCTCTGTGTCACAGAAGCCTTGGCCAATGAATATACAAAGGCACTATTTTCCCAGAGTCTGATATATTTTAGGTCCTGATTAATTTCTCTGAAGTCTCAACCCAAGGGTTCACTGAACGTATTTAGAGAGGCCAGAGCTAGTTCAATGTGGTCAAAAGAGAAATATGGAATCAATAGTTGTTTGGAGGCCTTGGGACTTTCCTGGTGGTCCAGTAGTTAAGAATTCACCTTCTGACGCAGGGGACACAGTTCAGCCCCTTTTTGGGGAACTGAGATTCCACAAGTTGCAGGGCAATTAAGCCCTCCTACCACAACTACAGAAGTCTGTGCACGGCAATGCACATCCCACATGCCGCAACTAAGACCCAGTGCAGCCAAATAAATGAATGTCTTAAAAATCCAAGTAGGCTTCAAAAAACTTTTTAAAAAATTAGTTATTTGGCAGCCTGACCAATAGAAAAGAGGTGTCCCAACCCTAATCATCATTTTCTTCTTTATCTCAGACGTTTCAAAGCTTTTACTTCCTGGGATACAGAGATCCCTAGGGTTGGTCCTTCCTGTGTCATCAGTTGCAATTTTTCCAGCAAACTGAATGCAGAAAACAGATTTATTCCCAGCTGACCATTAAATATAAGTGGATATATCGGGTAGCTCCAAACTACATCTCAAATCTCATTTTTCAGTTAAGGGACAAACATTCACCAAATATAATTCAAAGTTTCAGAAAACAGTGGAAGCCAGACTAGTAAGGTTTCTATCTTGTATTCATTTTAAATCTGACTTCTCCACACAACCTCTTACTTTATATGCTTGTTAAAGAGACTTTAGAATACGATCTTGGAGACATCCCTGGAGGTCTAGTGGTAGACTTTGCCTTTCAATGCAAGGGGTCCCCACCTATCCTTTGTTGGGGAGCCAAGATCCCACATGCCTTATAGCCAAAAAACCAAAACGAAACAGAAGCAATGTTGTAACAAAAATTTAATAAAGACTTAAAAATGGTCCACATTTTAAAAAGCCTAAAAAAGAAAGAATATGATCTTATATTCTCCAGAACTGGAAAGTATCTTACATTTATCTGAATTTATCTTTTACTAATAACTTTTTTTTTTGCTGTAACATATGTAATTATTACAGTATACGTGCTCACTGTAGGAAATGTTTTAAGTTACATATAGAAAAGTACAAAATAAGACCACTGAAAACTATCAAACCATATGAAAGTGGTGATACCTCTATCTGTTAAATGAAGCATCAAAGAAAACACAGGTGGAGCACACACATCCTCAGTTTGTAAGCATCATTAAATTTTACTCCTCTTTGAACCCAGCATATCCCTGTGCAGATGCATGGTAAGTTGCTTCAGTCGTGTCTGACTCCTTGCAACCCCATGGACTATAGTCCACCAGGTTCCTCTGTCTATTGGATTCTCCAGCAAAGAACGGTGCAGTGGGTTGCCATGCTCTCCTCCAGGGGATCTTCCTGACCCAGGACCGAACCCATGTTTCTTACAGAACTCGGGTCTCTTGTATTGCAGGCAGATTCTTTACCATCCGAGCCACTAGGGAAGACCCAGTATATCCCTAGTACTCTATAAATGAAACATCTGTGCCCATCCAAACACTGAATTTTATTAAATTACTTCAAAGCTACCCTCCAAGAAACATAAAGTGCTTTAGCCACAAGGAACAGTAATTCTACAAAATCCTTGAGAGAGCAGGGTTTAGTTTATAAGAAACAGAAAACCAACTGAAACCAGCTTAATCGAAAAGGAAGATCATAAGATTATGTAACGGGAATTCGGAGACGGAGCAGCCTTCAGGGCTGACTTGATCCAGGGCCCCACCCTGTGACAGCTTGCTCCCACTTATCCAATCCACCCTCCCCCTCAATCAAGAATAGTCAGCAAAACATCTTTGTGCAATAGCGTCCAAAGGAAGCAAGAGGAAGGGTACCTCTTGAAGCCCACTCAGAAGAGAGGAAAACCTTTTCTAGAAGCTCCCCGGCAAGTCTCTCCTCACCTCTGATTGGCCACAGTTGTATCACATCCCCTGTCGGACCACTGCCTCAGGAGGGCTGGGGGCGGCTCTAAAACCAGGGAAGCTGGACCCTGGCTACAGGGTGGGTCCACAGACTTAGAGCATGTGAGCCGCCTGGGAAAGCAGCTCGCCAGGAATCAGCAGGACGGTGGGGGTGGAAATGGATGTTAATAAGCAACCAGGTGTCGTGTCAATTCCACAGGAGTTGTCTGGGTCTGACATCTTGTCAGAATTCCACTGGGCACCTTCAAGAGTGAAGGGAATTTGAATGGCAGAGGAAAATCACTGGGCCAGGAGTAAACTCACAGTGCATTTAATAAAATCTAAACAGAAATCTCTGACAATGTGACTTGCTGTGACTGATGGCTGATGCAGACAGCTTTGGACTCTGCTGATCTAATCTTTCTGTCTCACCCTATACTAAACTAGAAGCTGTAAACCATTCACACTGCATAAGAGGCATCCATTGAAAAAATGTTATCTTGTATTTCATTCTAAATCGAAGAGGGCTTTTCAAAAACCATTTAAGAGTCTTCAGTGCAAGTGACACGAAAGGACCCACCCAGTGGATTTTGTATTTCCAGGGCCTTTTAAACCAAGGTACATTTTTCCTCCATGAAGAAGTGAATTGTCAGGCACTTCAAACAGTTTTGGAGGCCCTCACTGTGGCTTTTCCTCAACAAGATATCTGGGTGGCATCTTGGGCTGCCAGTCCAATAATTAGCTTGTACATGAGGAAGTTAAATTGGTTCAAATACAGAATGCAAGCAAAGATCAAATGTGTGTCTGAATGTCAATGGGGTTGAATTTCCAGATCAAAAGTTAATAGGAGAAGGTTTGGGATTCGTCTCCAATTATTAATGAAGTTGTTCAAAGGGATGAACCGTGGAGCTACCCAGGGAATAAAATGTGAAAATGGTAACTCATAATTGAGGCTGTGTTATGAGCTTTCATATTTAATGCTAATCTTCTTGGAAAGGGTAAGCAAGTATACCTTATTGCAGCCAGGGCTTTTTGGAGAGCAATTATTTTTTCCCCCTGGTGTTACTTAAATCAGGTCAGCTGTTTCAAACCCATGGTTAAATCATCCCATGTGCAAACTAGTTTTGGGGGTGTCAGTACAGCTAGCCTCCTGGCTGCATTATTGTAATACCATCTCTCCCTTCACCAACAGAGCAGGTAGGGCTCCTTTGAAATTGTAAGTCAGCTTACATAATTTTTCTATTGAAAACCCTGCAGTGATTTTCCACTTCAGTTCTATAAAAAAGCCAAACTCCTACAAGACTAACAAATCTCTGTATGATCTGCGTCCTTGGACCTCATTTCCTGCTACATTTTCCCCCTCCTCCCAGCTCACTCTGCTTCAGACACACCTGCTGTTCCTAAAACACGCCAGGCAGTCTCTGCTTCAGGGCCTTTGCACTGACTGTCCTTCCTACTTGGGAAGCTCTTCTTCCAGACATCCATTTGGCTAACTCCTTTACCCTTCAAGTCTTGGCTCGTATTTTATCTCTTCACTGAGGCCACTCTGCCACCTCTTTTTTAAAACACATTATTGACCAGAGACATAGCAATACATTTTTAGAGAGTGACTGGGCTTCCCTGGTGGCTCAGCGGGAAAGAATCTGCCTTCCCAGGCAGGAGACACCGGTTCAATCCCTGGGAAATCTGGAGAAGGAAATGGCAGTCTATTGTAGTATTCTTTCCTGGAAAATCTCATGATCAGAGGACGCTGGTGGGGTACAGTCAGTGGGGTCACAAAAGAGTCGGACATGAGTGAGCAACTAAACAAGAACAATTGACATCACCCAGCAAGTCACTCTCGTGCTTTTTTATTACGCATTATTTTTTCTGACTGTTCCCAGTAGAGCGTGAGTTCTGTGAGAGGCACCTTGTTCTGCTTTGTCTTCTGCTGCGCCTGCAGTAGAGCCTGGAAGAGGATCGAGGCTCATGCTGGGCAACATAAAGGAAGACGCAGATGCTTGCCCTACACCCAGAATTACAGAGTGGTACGACTACTGCCACAGAATGGTATCGGTATGTCATTCGGTGACTCAAATATCATTAGCAGTGTTGGTCTCAGTAACCTGAGTTCCAAACATCGACCAACTTTTTGGCAAAGTCCCAAGCCAAAAGTTAACGTTTCCTTACTTTTCACTGTGCCTTTCTGAAAAATTCAGTATAAATTAAAACTGTGCAAAAAAAAAAAAAGAAGAATCAAAGCCCAATAAATTGTAGCAAATTAAATAAATGAACATGGAGATGAACTGCCTCATCTTAGAAAAGCACCAAGCCACTTCCCACTCTCTTGATATCTGTAGGATAACCTGCAGTTCCTTTCACACAGTGTTTCTGCTAATGTCTGAACATATTTCCACCTCTCCCTTTGTATTTTTTGGCTTCAAAACATGTATGGGGCCTTACTCTGTGTATCTTTCTATTTATTGGAGACACATTTGTTCACACAGCAGCACAAAAGTTAATATGAGAATTATAGTTAATGAAATAAACGGAAACCATATATTTCCGGGTTGTACACACACAACACTCCAACTTGGCTGGAAAAATGGGAAGAGGAAACAGAGTCACTCTCATATTTGATGAATTTTTAAATAATATTACTCTTGCTGTCAATGAGGAAGAAGAAACATCTGAAAACTCTTACTGGAGACAATGCACTTTCTGTCCAACAGTCTGTCAAATACCAGCTCCTATGAGAACGTTGTGGTGGAATCTATCAACGTTAAAGAGTTAAATCAGATAACTGCCCACTCCTCGAGCTACACCTACAACTTGGGGAGTTAGAGAGGGGTTCAGTGTATAGATCACGAGAGAAGAGAAAATATTCTCAGTGCAGAAAGAATTTGGGGGAAATGTAAAAAGACTAAAAGGAGTGAGTAAAGCTGGTAGAAAGATTTGTGACCACAGGCAACAGAAGCAATCTTATGGTTACCAAATGCAAAAGGAGGTGGAGGGGGGGAGGTAAATGAGGAGGTTGGGATTAACAGATACAAACGACTATGTATATAAGAGATAAACAATAAGGATCTGCTGTATAGCCCAGGGAACTAGATACAATATCTTGTAATAACCTATAAATGCAAAGAAACTGAATTATACATATTCTTTTTTAGGATCACTTTGCTATACACCTGAAACTAGCACAACTTTGTAAATCAACTCTACTTCAAAAGCAGGTTTCTAGACCTGGAGTTTTCCAGACAGGGGTTCTGGCACACGGGTGCATAAGTGTTAGGCAGAGTCAGCAGTCCTGCAACAAATCTGTTATAGTAATAAAGTATGTGGGCATTTCTTACTTTGTTTCTTTTCTTAAAAATTGGGGTTTATAATGTCACTATATTGTGATTGCCAGTCACGTGCATTCTGATATCCTGGGGCGGGTGTGCTGTCGGGCGCTCGAGCCCACCCTCTGTCCTCAGCTCCCTGTTTGACTCTCCAATAGGGGGCGCTAGTGAGGCAGGAAGGATGGAGGCGGGTTTTCCGTCGCTGCTGCTCTGCCCTGGCATTTAACTGGAAAGGCGCAGGTTGTTCTGAGAGCAGTACTTGGTGCCTACTTGAAGCTTTGCCATCATTGCACCTCCTGGGGTTCCAACAAGAGCCAGCCAGCTTCCCCCGCCCCCTCCCACCTGAAGCTCTGGGTCCCGTCTGCCATACCTCTGAATTTTACTATTAGCCACTCAGCATCTGCCTTTCCGCCTTTGTCACCCTCTAATACTTGGTTAACTGTTCTGCTTGTGTATCTGTATATACGTATAATTCTCTCTGCTAAAGTAACTGGTGTGTCTCCGTCTCCTGACTTGAACCTGAATGAACACTTGTGTCTTTCAAATAAGCCTCTGTCTCTCTTATCTGTGCCTTGGAGCTATCTTGTCAAGATCACCTGCCATATGTCAAGGAAGGGAAACAAGAATGGATGTCACAGAAATGTCATACTATGCCATGTAGCCTCCAAAAGACTTCCCAATAATTTGAAATCTCACACCTCCCTCCTTTGTGCGTTAGTCAAATTTCTTTCCTTTGCAAGCAACAGAAATAGCCCTGGGCTACCCTAAGCTAGAAAGTAATTTTACTGGAAGTATGGTGGGGTCTCAAAACACCGAGAGCCAAGCTCCACAGCTAACCCAGCCAGAGGGGAAACCTGGGAGCTATCAGGGGACCCAGAAACAGGAGCTCAGGAACCTTCTCCCCAGAGGGCTGCTAGTCACTGCTTCAGCATCCCAAAACCTTCCACTCTGGACTGTAAATTCCCAGGAGCTCGAATCTGATGGCTTGGATCAGATCAGTGGTATCTCTGATTAGAGCAGCTCCCTCAAGTGGACAGGTCTCGTGGTCCCCACACCAGCCCAGGGTCAGTCCCAGAACGCACAGGGAACTGGTGTGTGAGCCTGATCCTCTGCCCCAATCCTAATTTCTCATTCCAGGTGATGGTGACAGGCTGCCCTGAGGGAAATTCAGAAGCAACTGAGAGACAGGCTCCCGAGACCCCGTTACATTCAGAGCAGCTGTCACACTAATAGATCCTCTTGCGAACTTGATATGCATGTTTCTTGCCAGGTGCTTAAAGCTAAATGCTTTGCTTTGAAACATTTGTTGAAAAGCCTTGCAGTTCCCCAACTCCACCTGTTTTATACAAGTGACTTAACAGGAACAATTTTGCAAGCTCTNCAGGGGCGCGAGGGCACCAAGAAAAATGCAAATGGTCTCGCTGCCTGGCACCAGGAAAAGGTCTGGGAGACAGCAAGCTGGAGGATAGGCTGGTTTGAGAGATCCAGGCACCTCCATTCATCCCCATGAAGAAGCTGACTCCTGAGAAAAGCAGGCTGCCTTCAAGCCACGGTTCTTAGACTCATCTGCATGTCAGAATCACTGGAGGATGCTTTGAAACATCCAGAGCCCGAGTCACATCCTAGATCAGCTAAACTACATCCTCCAGGGAGGGATGCTGGCATCCGTGTGTGGATGCCCTCAGGCTGCAGATGTGCTTAGGGACTGCTGTTCTCAAGTCAGTTTTGGGGAGGCTTGGCACATTGGCATAGCACTACCAGCCTACTAAGCAAAGACATAAATTTTTACAGGAAAACCATGAAAACTGTTTTCCTGTAGAAGCTTCTATACAGAAAGGCAATTCCTACACCAAGGGATAAAAAGAAACTCTGTCGAATAATCCAGTGAAAACTTTTGGTAATGAGAATTCTCAGCGCATCACAGAATGCCCAGGAGACAGAAACCCACCCAAAGCACGTTATCCATACAACCTCGGCTGAAGCTTAAGTCCGTCCCCAGCTGACAACATGCTTAATTGCTCCTAATTAGTCACCAGCTTCCCTGGAGACCCACTGAGAAAGCATGGAGGCCAGACAGCCCCAAACCAGCAAGTGCCCTGGTGCCCTCTCTCTCTGTCTCTCCTCTGCTTCACCACCGGAGGCCCCTGCAGGAGAAATAATTCCAGGACCACTAAGACTTCCAGTCTCCTGCAGAGCCTCCTGCTGCCCTTACTCATCAGGACAAAGCATGCAGATCTTGGCTGGAGACAAAGTTGAAAATCTTACAGATAAAGAAGGATGGCAGGCGCAGTAAGAAGAATACAAGGTTCACATCTGAGTTTGCTGATGGACCTCCTTGCATGTCTCCTGAACTCAGACCTGGCATGTGACCCCTTTGGAGACCACCTTTGCTGGCAACAGCCACAGAATGTCCTTCTGGTGTGTCTCTGATAGCTTTCAAGCCAGGCAATTGTTAAAAATCAGCCAGAAAAGGCTAGAAGTGTGAAGATTCCATCTCCCATGTTAGGAGCAAAACAAAGCTTCCCCAGCTGAGGATACACTTGGCTTGAACCTCCAGTGGGGAAGCAGAGGGGCGCCCAGGGCGGAGCTGGAGGGGTGGGGAGGGTAGGATGCAGTGCAGAAATCGCTGCTCAGGATTCACAGAGGCAGGCCATGCTCCCATGTCCAGCAGGGGTCGCCCCTTGGGGAACGCACCTGCAGCTCCACTTCATTGGGTCCATTTGTTTCCTCTTCTAAAAAAAACTGATTAAGCCTCTTCTCAAAGGAATTGACAGCTGTGGGTCATCCAATAATATTGTTTGATAAGCAGTCAACATAAGGGCTAATTATTGTATCAGAACCTTGTTAAAATGTTAGCTTCTCTGAGGCAAAATTTTACAGAAGGTGCATTTATAACAAAAGTTCTCCAGCCCTCTTAAAAAAAAAAACCAAAAAACTATTAATTCTAATTTTCCTGGATCCCGAGTCCAGAACCAGAAACTAACTTGAAAAACTAGGAGGCGAAAAGGAAGACCACCACCATCCACAGACTGACTCCCTCAGGGTCTCACGTGGGCAGAGCATGTGTGCGCTAGAATCAGAGAAAGTCCATTCCCCAGAGACAGTGGGCTCAGCGAATCTTCCATAAAAAGCCAGAGAACGTGTGTATTTTTAGGTCTTGCAAGCTGGGCTGTCTCTGTCACGAGTCCTCAGCATTGTCAGGGAGGAGCAAAGGCAGCTCTGGGCGACAGCAAATGAGTGGGTGTGGCTGTGTGTCAATAAAACTTTATTAACAAGCACAGGTGGCTGGCTGGGTTGGGTCTACAGTCTGCCAACCTTCTAGAGGGTGGAAAAGAGAACCTCCGAGGTCCCACAACCAAAGTATTTTGGGGGACACTTGAGAATAAAAAATCTGTGATAATCCAAGATTTGTTGGTCACTTCTGAGAAGGCCTGAGGTTGCCATAAAAAAAAAAAAAAGATGCCTAATTTTGTGGCTAAAAAAAAAAAAAACAGAAATGTATTCTCCTACAGCCCTGGAGGCCAGACGTTAGCAGGGCCGTCCTGCCTCCAGAGGCTCCGGGGGAATCTTCTTCCTCGATGCTTCCAGCTCCTGTTCCCATCTCTGCCTGTCTTCACGTGGTATTCTCTTTGTCTCTTAAAGGGACACCATCCATGGATCTAGGGCCTGCCCAGATATTCTAATATGACTCCATCCAGAGCTCCATAACCTAATTACACCAGCAAAGACCCCTTTTCTAAAGGTTACATTCACAGATTCAAAGGATCAGAGCATGGACATATATTTGAGGAAGCCACTATCCAAGCCATTCAGTTCAGTTCAGTTCAGTCGCTCAGTCGTGTCCGACTCTTTGCGGCCCCATGAATCGCAGCACGCCAGGCTTCCCTGTCCACACACTAAAAAGTACTTACTGTTCTGAAATTCAAATTTAACTGCCTCCTGCTGTTTATCTGGCAACCCTATGGAGGTGTTGAGTGTCAGCCTTTCTTAGCTGCTCTGCCCCTGCGGGACAGGTCCCCACAGGCCAGAGAAGCAGGGAGAAGGCTTAGGGTGGAGGCTGGTGGCATCTCCATGAACTCTGCAGGGGATCTTGGGGCTGGACCAAGGATTTGGGGATGGGTATCAACAGTATCTTTGCCGACAGGCATATGAGAATGTAAAGCTAGGGTGTGACTGTTTTAGGACTGAATGGCCAGCTAACGCTAGGAACTGGTTGGACCAGTGACCTCTCAGTCATATCTGAGCCCCTCTGTGCATTTGAGTCAAAGCAAGCTTCTTCTCCCCCTATTTATGTCCACTCAGCTCTGTGTAAGCTATCTGGAAACTACATTTGCCCCTAACTCACAGTGCCAGGGAGGTTTGTTAACAAAGGGCATGGAAGGCAGCAGAATTCCCTCTGTTCCCACCCAACCCCTGGCATTGTTTCATCAGGCAGTCAGGGAGAGGGCCCAGAAAGGGGACACTGTGGCTGATGTTCAGATCTCTTGGGCTGCATTTGGAGGAAGGTTTTACGGGGCAGGAATTCAGTAACATGAGAGCCTGCATGCAGGTAAAAGATGCTGACTGCTGTGTTGCCCACAGCACAGGCAACAGCAGCTTCTACTGTTTTAAAATCTGCTTGTTGAAGTATAGTTGATATTCAACATCGTGTTAATTTCTGCTATACAGTGATTTGATTATACATGCAAATACCTTCCTTTTCATATTCTTTTCCACAATGGTCTATCACAGGCTATTGAATACAATTCATTGTGCTACACAGCAGGACCTGTTGTCTATCTTTTCTCTATATGGGGCTTCCCAGGTGGCGCTAGTGATACAGAAGTTGGCTGCCAATGCAGGAGACGTAAGAGATGTGGGTTCAATCCCTGGGTATACTAGTTTGCATCTGCTAAGCCCAAACTCCCAGTCCATCCGTCCCCCACTCCCCACCCTCCTTCTACCCTTGACCTCTGGTTTCATTCTTTATTCTGCAGACAGAGGGAACTTGAAACACCCAAATCCAGTCATTCTGTTTTTCTGCTTAAAATCCTCCCAGGGCCCCACAGCTGTTAGAACAGACTCCAAATCCTGCACGTGTTCTCAGTTCCTTGAGGGCACCTGTTCACTCCTGTGCTGTTGCCTCTTCCTGGAATATTCTTCCTGATTCCCACCCATCCTTGATGCATTAACCCAAGGGTTACCTCCTGAGGAGGCTCTGTTCTTGTGTGTTTGTATAGCCTTCAGTTCAGTTCAGTCACTCAGTCGTGTCCGACTCTTTGTGACCCCATGAATCGCAGCACGCCAGGCCTCCCTGTCCATCACCAACTCCCGGAGTTCACTCAGACTCACACCCATCGAGTCAGTGATGCCATCCAGCCATCTCATCCTCTGTCGTCCCCTTCTCCTCCTGCCCCCAATCCCTCCCAGCACCAGAGTCTTTTCCAATGAGTCAACTCTTCGAATGAGGTGGCCAAAGTACTGGAGCTTCAGCTTCAACATCATCAAAGGATAATTGATGCGGGGAGGGATAAATTGGAAATTTGGGGTTAACAGACACACACTACTATATACAAAATGGATAAACAACAAGGACCTACTGTATAGCACAGGGAACTACACTTAGTATCTTGTAACTATTTGTAAAGGGAAAGAATCTGAAAAAGAATATATACATTAAATATATATATATGTATAGCGAATTGAATCACTTTGCTGTACACCCAAAACATTGTAAATCAACTATTCTTCAATTAAAAAAATTTTTTAAGGTATAATTGACAATACAATTGTATGTATTTAAGGTGTACAATTGATGCCTTTATATACATATACACTGTGAGATGATCACAGTCAAACTAATGAACATATTCATCACATATCATCATGTGTGTGTGTTGAAATCACTTAACACCTAGCCTCCCTAAGAAGCTTACAGAGGTATCTTTCCTCCACCAACTCTCACAGCAGCCTGTCTTCATCCCTCTGATGTCTTCCACATTTATACATCATTGCTACATCACTACCTCTTTCCCTATTTAGGAGAAAGATTCAAGGGGACCATGCTTGTGTTCCCCTGGTCCCCCTCACAACATACCCAGTAGTAGGCAGAGTGCCAAGCACACTTGTTGTTCAGTTGCTAAGTCACGTCTGATTCTTTGTGACCTCATGGACTGCAGCACACCAGGCTTCCCTGTCTTCTACTATGTCCCAGAGTTTGCTCAGATACACATCCAATGAGTCTGTGATGCCATCTAACTATCTTATCCTCTGCCACCCCTTCTCCTTTTGCCCTCAGTCTTTCCCAGATTTAGGGTCTTCTCGAGTCAGCACTTTGCATCAGGTGGCCAAAGTATTGGAGCTTCAGTCTCAGCAACAGTCCTTCCAATGAATATTCAGGGTTGGTTTCCTTTAGGATTGACTGGTTGGATNATGTCCTCAGCCCCTCTCCGTACAACACAGAGGCCTGTGCCTGTCTCTTATACACATCTCTTCTCGAGTCAGCACTTTGCATCAGGTGGCCAAAGTATTGGAGCTTCAGTCTCAGCAACAGTCCTTCCAATGAATATTCAGGGTTGGTTTCCTTTAGGATTGACTGGTTGGATCTCCTTGCTGTCCAAGGGACTCTCAGAAGTCTTCTCCAGCACCACAATTCAAAAACATCAGTTCTCCAAATCTCAGTCTTCCTCATGGTCCGGCCCTCCCCTCCATACATGACTACTGGAAAAATCATAGCTTTGACCAGACAGACCTTTGCTGGCAAAGTGATGTCTCCAAGCACACTGGGGATGCGTAATAAACCCACTTGAGTCTCCAGAATAAGAGACAGTGTTTATTATACCCAGAATTGCCTAGAACATGGACTATGCAGTAATCTGATTCTGTCAGAAAAGTTTTCTCAGCAGGAAGTGAAGCTTAGCCACTAAGAGGGAGGTCAGAAAGCGCACCCTTGGTGACGATAAGAAGAGGAGAGGTTAGATGCCCTGCAGGCTGGATGCCAGTGTGAGACGGACTCTGTGCTCCCAGGGGCAATCTAAGTCATGTGGGGCACATCTGACTTCTCAAGAACAGTTGGAAATCCTGACTTTTATGAGTTCTCTCAATTTTAAAACGTTAGCAATCATCTCACGCATGTGAAGTAGGCTGCCTTTGTCTGAGGGCAGGATTCAGCTGATGGGTTGGAAATCCCACGTATCGCGGCTAATGGAAAAATAGCTATGAAATTGTCAAGAATTGCTCCTCCCAAATCTCAAGAACACGGTGTATCCTCATGTCCCAATCTCTACATTTTGGGTTTTCACTTAACTACATTTTTTAACTTTTATTTTATACTGGAGTATAGCTGATGAACAATGTGTTAGTTTCAGGCATACAGCAAAGTGGTTCAGTTATACATACACATGTATCTATTTGTTTTCAAATTATTTTCCCATTTAGATTATTACAGAGCTTTGAGCAGTTTCCTGCACTATACAGTAGTTCCTTATTTATTTTATATATAGCAGTGTGTACATGTGAATCCCACTCTCCCTAACTACCCTTCCCCCAACCCGTCTCTCCTGGTAAATATAACTTCTTCTCCAAGTCTGTGAGTCTGTTTCTGTTTTGTAAATAAGTTCATTCGTATTGTTTTAAAACTACTTTTAACATTACAAGAGTTCTCTCCCAGCAGCTTGCTGGAGAAATTTCTTCCAGCGCCAAACTTTATCTCCATGATACTGTTGCTAAGATGATTTATAACACCAGAAGGCTGTTACCCTTGACACTCATCATTTCTTTTTATTCCTATAATGTTTTGATGGGGGCAGTAAGGAAAGTATGAGTTGTCTGTTGTAGACATTCAAACAGGAGTTGATCTGATCTTCCTTTCTTCAGTTTTCCGAGGCAGGCTGATTCTCAGGGGAGGGTCTTGCCCAAAGTGGCAGGTTATCTTTTGGCCAGGCTGTGGGGGGGGGTACCTGACCCCCAATCCTAAGGTATCACCATTTGGCAGATCTCTTAGGCAGGGCTCTTTCTAGGGAGATGCCCTGTGCAATGTGGTTCACAGCTCATCAGGCTGTGATATCCGTTTAGTGGGTCACAACCAGTATTTTGTAAACAAAACAGAAGAGTATAAAGCAGGATGGAATGGAATAGACCCCTGGAGAAGGAAATGGTAACCCACCTCAGTACTGTTGCCTCGAAAACCACACAGACAGAGGAGCCTGGCGGGCTACAGTCCATGGGGTTGCAAAGAGTCGGACACGACTGAGTGTGCATGGACCAGAAATCCACAGACTGGACTGCACATGGAAAGGCAGGGGTGCTCTCATGAAACTTGTCTTTTAAGTGCAGTATGTGTGTACATCTCCTTGTATATTTCTTCCATGATTCATAGTCCAAAACCACTGATTTTTTAAAATTAAATTTCGGCTGTTCTATGAGACATGTAGGATCTTACTTCCTCAACCAGGAGTTAAATCTACACCCCCTACATTAGAAGTGTGGAGTCTTAACCACTGACCACCAGGGAAGTCCATGAAAACCAACTGTTCGAATGCATCAAACTCTCAGAGATATTTTGCATTTGATTTTAACTGGAAATCATCTTCTATCTAGGTTTGGGGTGTCCTGACAATGTCCTGAGCAAACTACTCTCCCCGGTAGAAACGAAATGATGCACAGTGACAACAGTTACCAGAATGATCACAGTGCATGCCTATTAAACTTTATACACTGCCAGGCACTATGTGAATGCTTCACCAGTATTATTAACGCCTTGATGCTTGTAACTACCCTATAAAATAGGCACAAGCTGGTTTCACCCATGACCAACCTAAAGCACAGCAAAGTTAAACAACATGCCCAAAGACCCACAACTCAGTGGGGTCAAAGACTGGACTAGATGCCCCCCTCCACCACCACCTTAAGCCTAGCTCCAGAGTCTGTGCTCACAAACCATCACACACAGTCTCTCGCAGCAGACCTGCTCAAAACTCCGTCTGTACCTTCGGCTAAACTCAGGTTACTAAAATCACATCATTCAGCAAACACTCCCAATTGCCTTGAATAATTCACAGAGGCAGTTGCTCTGGAAATAGCAAGAGTCTCGTGTTAGAGGCAGGTGTACCTGTTCCTATACCAAAGGGAAGGAAGGGAAAATATCACCTTGAGGTTTTGGCTGCAAGACAGCACTCTCTTGTGCCAAGGAGGGCAAACCCCTGCTGGGCAGGGAGGAGAGGAGACACCCCCGACAGGTGTGTGGCAAAGACTTTCACTCTAGAAATAAAGTACACGAGTGGGTTTGGAGCAGAAGGACTCAGTGTGCACAGCATGAAAACTGCTGACATTTACCAACTCAGCAGAAATCTGATATTTATACCACGTGACCCCTCTTCTTCCTGAAAATCTGCTTCAGCACTACCTGATCTATCTGAAAACACCATGCTGGCCAAGAGGTTAGCAAGAAAGACCTCTGAGTCACCAGAGCAGATGTGGCAAAACTGGGTCCCTGACTTCATGCAGTTTGCTTCTGAGAAGCCCATGTCAGACCCTCGCTCAGCACCTACTGACTCGTAGTTTGCACACAGTTCTAACTAGCCAGCAGGTTTGCTTTTTAAATTCAAAAGCACATGGAAGCAAGCAGGCAGGAGAACAGTAAACAAATATCTGCAAACCCACTTGAAAGATGAGGGTTGCTTTTACTGAGCACTTATTGCATGCCAGTCATTCTATCGAGGGCATTATTGCATTTTCTCATGTACTATTCACAAAGTCAAGAAGCAGGCATGATTCGCCCCCCACTGCACAGGTGAGGAACCAGCTCAGAGAACCTTGCCCAGGGACACACAGCTCAGAAGCTGCAAGGCTGGCACCTCAACCCAGAAGACAAGGCTCTAAAGCTGACATTCATGACCACCATTCAGTAGTCCCTCCTCTCACTGAAGGAAAACTGTGAAGAGTAAACCCACTGGTACACAAAGTGCAGAAGCCTCGAACCATTGACTTTTACGCTTTATTTGCTGTCATAGTCCCAGTGTTTAAAGCAGGACTTAGGACATAGTAAGTGCTTAATAAACATCTGTGAAATGAAATATGGACACACATTTTAGGAACCACTGATATTCCTGTGCCATCAAGAAAATCATCGTCATGTCCCTTGCTCTTGGCAATCTGGTTTTTCACAGATTCAAACTATACAACCAACCCAAATATTTCAATACAAAGTAACTTAGACAAAATGGATAGATTCCTTGAAAGATCCGAGGGACCAAATCCTCTCAAGAAGAAATACATCACTCGAGTCACTCCACATTTATTAAAGAAATGTAACTTGTAGTCAAAGGCTTTCCACAAAGAAAACCCCAGCCAAAGACAGCTTCACTGATGAATTCTCAGAAATAGTTAGGGACAAAATAATCCCAACTATTCCCCAGAAAATTGAAGGGGAGGAAACACTACCCAACTCGTTCTTTGAGGCCAGCATCACCCTGATACTAACTCAGACAAGGAGAATACAAGAAAACTATAGGACATATGTCTCATAAACACAGAAGTTATAAATAAAGATGTAGCAAACTGAATCCAAGAAGATACCTATAAATGGTAACACAGAGTTTGTCTCAGAAGTGGAAAGTTAATTTAACATATGAAATACCAGTCAATGTAATAAAATACAATATAAAGAAAAATCATATGATCATCTCAAAAGACACTCAAAAAAGCATTTGAGAAATTGTAATATTCATTTCTGATAAACTCCTAGTAAAGCGATGATAGAAAGGAACTTTCTCCACTTTCTTGGTAGTGATGATTGTGTCATGGGTGTATGCACATGGCAATGTTCTGTTCAAATATGGGCAGTTTATTGCCTCAGGATCGTTTTTAAAAGTGAAGTAGTGAAATCACCCCTGATTTCAAGAAAGGAATTTAAAATTCTGTGAAATAAAAAAGTTACAGGAAGTTAACTTTTAAACAACTGAGACTTCTATAGGTAACTGTCAGTTCAGTTCAGTCGCTCAGTCATGTCCGACTCTGCGACCCCATGAGTCGCAGCACGCCAAGCCTCCCTGTCTATCACCAACTCCCGGAGTTCACTCAAACCCATGTCCATTGAGTCGGTGATGCCATCCAACCATCTCATCCTCTGTCGTCCCCTTGTCCTCCTGCCCCTAATCCCTCCCAGCATCAGAGTCTTTTCCAATGAGTCAACTCTTCGCATGAGGTAGTCAAAGAACTGGAGTTTCAGCTTTAGCATCATTCCTTCCAAAGAACACCTAGGGTTGATCTCCTTTAGGATAGACTGGTTGGATCTCCTTGCAGTCCAAGGGACTCTCAAGAGTCTTCTCCAACACCACAGTTCAAAAGCATCAATTCTTCAGTGCTCAACTTTCTTCACAGTCAACTCTCACATCCATACATGACCACTGGCAAAACTATAGCCTTGACTAGATGGACTTTTGTTGGCAAAGTAATGTCTGCTTTTTAGTTCATCCAAATACTCATATAACTGAAAGATGAGGAAGCATGTCTTTAAAAATCCATGGAAGAAGACAAAGAGATTGTTTTCTCACTATAGGCTTCTTAATGATGTATGTTGTCATAGTGTATTATCATATTTTGATTATAAATATATACATTAAACAGGAACTACATATTTCAATACTTTTATTTTTAGTTAATTTTTTGTTGGCGTATAGTTGCTTGATAGTGTTGCTAGTTTCCACTGAACAGCAAGGTCAGTCCGCTATATGCACCCATATGTCCCCTCTGTTTTGGAGTTCCTTCCCGTTTAGGTCACTGCAGGGCACTGAGTAGAGTTCCCTGCGCTGCACAGTACGTTCTCATTAGCTACCTAGTTTATGCACAGTATCCATAGTGTATATTTGTCAATCCCGATCTCCCAGTTCATCCCATCCCCTCCTCCCCCCTTGGTGTCCCTATGTTTGTTCTCCACATCTGCTTCTCTGTTTCCGTTTTGCAAATAAGATCACCTGTACCATTTTTCTAGATTTCGCATATATGAGTTAATATACAATATTTGTTTTTTCTCTCTCTGACTGATTTCACCGTGTATGACAGTCTCTGGGTCCATCCACATCAAAACAAACGAGCCAGGTCCGTTCCTTTTTTATGGATGAGTAATATTCCATTGTATATATGTACCACATCTTCCTTCCTTCCTATCCATTCCTCCGTGTTGATGGACATTTAGGCATATTTCAATTAACCTGCGTTTTTGTTCATGCAAAAGCAAAGCCATCATTTGGTGAACACAAGGAGAAGATTCCTTAAAGAATGCTTTTCTCACACGTGTGCTTCATGCCCATTCCATCAGTTCCCTAGGAGTAGTGTCTGTATTCTGTTGCTGTATCACAGAGGACTCCAAAACTGACCAAAAAGAACCATCTCTTTTGCTTAGGATCATCCAGTCCAGGAATTCAGGAAAGGCTCAGAGGGTGGTTCCTCTCTGTTCCACATGGCATCAGGAAGACAGGGGGTAGGCGAGGAGGGTGCTCAGCTCCCGTGTCCGTGCCTTGGTGGTCCTCGATCTGTCTGTCTCTGACTCTCTTCCACTTGGCTTGCATCTCAGCATCGTGCACTCAGGGGAGTTGCACTTTTTTACTTCCAGGAAATGGAAGCCAACAGGCCAGTTAAACACGCTACCCCAAAACAGCATGAAATCTCTATTTTATTAAAGTGATCACAGGATCCACTGGATTCCAGGGCTGGAAAAATGGTCTCCAACTCTGCATGGAAGGAGTGGTCACACTGCAAAAGAGCAGTGGGACAGGAGATATTTTTACAACCATTTTTGGAAAGAATCTGCTAACAGTAGGATCCTGGTTCCACTCACGTATTGATATATGACCTACTCCATAAATGTTCTCCTTTGACTCCCATTCTGTCCTCCACTCTGTCCTATGCCTTGGGGTGGGGAGCTGACCTCGGGGGCTCCATCACTTGGCTGGCTGCCTTATCCTATGGCATCCATCTGGCTGGATTCAGCCACAGGAGGACTAGCAGGCAATCACTGGGTGGTCAGAGAGAGAAATCAGAGTTCTTATTCCTCTGAGCCTGCTTGCTTTCCATGGTCCTGGAGGAGATTTCCTTTTTCATGGCCACGATTTCTGTCAGATGACCCCCTCTTCAGCTGCAGGAGTCAGCCAAGCTGCTCCATGGCTGCTTCTCCCCCTTGGAGTTTATGGATGATAACAGCCCCCTATCGTTGCCACATCCTGCCTGTATCACCGTCTTTTACCGGGTCTCCTAACTGTGCCCACACACCTATAAATAGCCTCTGTAGTCTCTCTAAAACCCTAGTTGAATGGATCCTTCGTTTCCTGCCAGAACCTGACCCAGACATTTTCTGCAAAGCCAGATTCCACTCTGGGTGGGCACTCATGCCTTTCACTGAATGATGTCTGTTTGGGAATTAAGCTTGGGTAACACTCTTAATGGATAAGGCAATGGCAACCCACTCCAGTACTCTTGCCTGGAAAATCCCATGGATAGAGGAGCCTGGTGGACTGCAGTCCATGGGGTCGCAAGAGTCAGACACGAATGAGCGACTTCACTTTCACTTTTCACTTCTATGCATTGGAGAAGGAAATGGCAACCCACTCCAGTGTTCTTGCCTGGAAAATCTCAGGGACTAGGGAGCCTGGTGGGCTGCCATCTATGGGGTCACACAGAGTCGGACACAACTGAAGTGACTTAGCAGCAGCAGCAGTAACACTCTTAATGGGGCTTCTCTGGTGGCTCAGATGGTAAGGAACCTGCCTGCAATGCAAGAGACCAGGGTTCGATCACTGGGTCAGGAAGATCCCCTGGAGTAAGAAAAGGCAACCCTTTCAGTATTCTTGCCTGGGAAATCCCATGGACAAAGGAGTCTGGTGGGCTACAGTTCACAGGATTGCAAAAGAGATACAATTTAGTGACAAACAATACAGACAAAACCCTCTTACTGTCAGAGCTAATTCACTATGTGGTTTAACTAACTAGGAGAACCACTAGCAATCATTAAGATCACTACTTGAACAGAGTGAGCTCAAGTCACCAGGATTCTTGACCTTAAGTGGGCTCAGACAAACCCTCCCAGCTGCCTGGAGTCCCAGGGCCACCACTCATGCTAAGGTTGGGGAGAGACAGACCCACTGTGGCGAATGTGATTATCTATTTTATTTCCTGTAGGATTGGCAGCCGCTGGGTTGTTGCACATCCATCATGCTGAAAAGTGCGTGATATCCATGGATTAAAAATTAATTTACTGTCCAGCCTGGCTTTCAGCTTGATGCCTTAATTGAGTTTTGTTATGACAGTGGTGCTGAGCTCCCAGGCATCGTTTAGCCCAGTCTAGAGGCCTCGGTGTTTGGGGAGAGGTTTATGAGCTCTGAAATACAATTATCTCCCAGCACGCACACAGTGCTTATCTTCAAAGTCACTCATGATTCATCCTGGGTTCTTTATGCCTGTGGAACCAGGGATACAGTTATTGATCTGCTTCCTCAAAAACATACTCCACAGCCCTGAGTCTCAAAGGGGAAGATCAGAGAGCTGGATCCTGTTGTTGAGAAAGCCCCTCTTTGGAGAAACATTAATTAATTCAGTTATTTAACCAATAGCAGCTACTATGTGTTCGGTNTTAGTTAATTTTTTGTTGGCGTATAGTTGCTTGATAGTGTTGCTAGTTTCCACTGAACAGCAAGGTCAGTCCGCTATATGCACCCATATGTCCCCTCTGTTTTGGAGTTCCTTCCCGTTTAGGTCACTGCAGGGCACTGAGTAGAGTTCCCTGCGCTGCACAGTACGTTCTCATTAGCTACCTAGTTTATGCACAGTATCCATAGTGTATATTTGTCAATCCCGATCTCCCAGTTCATCCCATCCCCTCCTCCCCCCTTGGTGTCCCTATGTTTGTTCTCCACATCTGCTTCTCTGTTTCCGTTTTGCAAATAAGATCACCTGTACCATTTTTCTAGATTTCGCATATATGAGTTAATATACAATATTTGTTTTTTCTCTCTCTGACTGATTTCACCGTGTATGACAGTCTCTGGGTCCATCCACATCAAAACAAACGAGCCAGGTCCGTTCCTTTTTTATGGATGAGTAATATTCCATTGTATATATGTACCACATCTTCCTTCCTTCCTATCCATTCCTCCGTGTTGATGGACATTTAGGCATATTTCAATTAACCTGCGTTTTTGTTCATGCAAAAGCAAAGCCATCATTTGGTGAACACAAGGAGAAGATTCCTTAAAGAATGCTTTTCTCACACGTGTGCTTCATGCCCATTCCATCAGTTCCCTAGGAGTAGTGTCTGTATTCTGTTGCTGTATCACAGAGGACTCCAAAACTGACCAAAAAGAACCATCTCTTTTGCTTAGGATCATCCAGTCCAGGAATTCAGGAAAGGCTCAGAGGGTGGTTCCTCTCTGTTCCACATGGCATCAGGAAGACAGGGGGTAGGCGAGGAGGGTGCTCAGCTCCCGTGTCCGTGCCTTGGTGGTCCTCGATCTGTCTGTCTCTGACTCTCTTCCACTTGGCTTGCATCTCAGCATCGTGCACTCAGGGGAGTTGCACTTTTTTACTTCCAGGAAATGGAAGCCAACAGGCCAGTTAAACACGCTACCCCAAAACAGCATGAAATCTCTATTTTATTAAAGTGATCACAGGATCCACTGGATTCCAGGGCTGGAAAAATGGTCTCCAACTCTGCATGGAAGGAGTGGTCACACTGCAAAAGAGCAGTGGGACAGGAGATATTTTTACAACCATTTTTGGAAAGAATCTGCTAACAGTAGGATCCTGGTTCCACTCACGTATTGATATATGACCTACTCCATAAATGTTCTCCTTTGACTCCCATTCTGTCCTCCACTCTGTCCTATGCCTTGGGGTGGGGAGCTGACCTCGGGGGCTCCATCACTTGGCTGGCTGCCTTATCCTATGGCATCCATCTGGCTGGATTCAGCCACAGGAGGACTAGCAGGCAATCACTGGGTGGTCAGAGAGAGAAATCAGAGTTCTTATTCCTCTGAGCCTGCTTGCTTTCCATGGTCCTGGAGGAGATTTCCTTTTTCATGGCCACGATTTCTGTCAGATGACCCCCTCTTCAGCTGCAGGAGTCAGCCAAGCTGCTCCATGGCTACTTCTCCCCCTTGGAGTTTATGGATGATAACAGCCCCCTATCGTTGCCACATCCTGCCTGTATCACCGTCTTTTACCGGGTCTCCTAACTGTGCCCACACACCTATAAATAGCCTCTGTAGTCTCTCTAAAACCCTAGTTGAATGGATCCTTCGTTTCCTGCCAGAACCTGACCCAGACATTTTCTGCAAAGCCAGATTCCACTCTGGGTGGGCACTCATGCCTTTCACTGAATGATGTCTGTTTGGGAATTAAGCTTGGGTAACACTCTTAATGGATAAGGCAATGGCAACCCACTCCAGTACTCTTGCCTGGAAAATCCCATGGATAGAGGAGCCTGGTGGACTGCAGTCCATGGGGTCGCAAGAGTCAGACACGAATGAGCGACTTCACTTTCACTTTTCACTTCTATGCATTGGAGAAGGAAATGGCAACCCACTCCAGTGTTCTTGCCTGGAAAATCTCAGGGACTAGGGAGCCTGGTGGGCTGCCATCTATGGGGTCACACAGAGTCGGACACAACTGAAGTGACTTAGCAGCAGCAGCAGTAACACTCTTAATGGGGCTTCTCTGGTGGCTCAGATGGTAAGGAACCTGCCTGCAATGCAAGAGACCAGGGTTCGATCACTGGGTCAGGAAGATCCCCTGGAATAAGAAAAGGCAACCCTTTCAGTATTCTTGCCTGGGAAATCCCATGGACAAAGGAGTCTGGTGGGCTACAGTTCACAGGATTGCAAAAGAGATACAATTTAGTGACAAACAATACAGACAAAACCCTCTTACTGTCAGAGCTAATTCACTATGTGGTTTAACTAACTAGGAGAACCACTAGCAATCATTAAGATCACTACTTGAACAGAGTGAGCTCAAGTCACCAGGATTCTTGACCTTAAGTGGGCTCAGACAAACCCTCCCAGCTGCCTGGAGTCCCAGGGCCACCACTCATGCTAAGGTTGGGGAGAGACAGACCCACTGTGGCGAATGTGATTATCTATTTTATTTCCTGTTGGATTGGCAGCCGCTGGGTTGTTGCACATCCATCATGCTGAAAAGTGCGTGATATCCATGGATTAAAAATTAATTTACTGTCCAGCCTGGCTTTCAGCTTGATGCCTTAATTGAGTTTTGTTATGACAGTGGTGCTGAGCTCCCAGGCATCGTTTAGCCCAGTCTAGAGGCCTCGGTGTTTGGGGAGAGGTTTATGAGCTCTGAAATACAATTATCTCCCAGCACGCACACAGTGCTTATCTTCAAAGTCACTCATGATTCATCCTGGGTTCTTTATGCCTGTGGAACCAGGGATACAGTTATTGATCTGCTTCCTCAAAAACATACTCCACAGCCCTGAGTCTCAAAGGGGAAGATCAGAGAGCTGGATCCTGTTGTTGAGAAAGCCCCTCTTTGGAGAAACATTAATTAATTCAGTTAAATATTTAACCAATAGCAGCTACTATGTGTTCGGTATGCAAATGAGTATGACATAATCCCTACAGAAGTTTGCATGCATGAAGTCACTGTAGGCGTGTCCAACTCTGTGTGACCCTGTGGACTGTAGCCCCACCAGGCTGCCCTGTCCATGGGATTCTCCAGGCAAGAATACTGGAGTGGGGTGCCAGGCCCTCCTCCAAGGGATCTTCCCAACCCAAGGATCGAACCCGCATCTCTTATGTCTCTTGCATTGCAGGTGGATTCTTTACCACTGAGACACTGGCGAAGCCCCTACAGAAGCTTGCAGTGATCGTTTCAGCCACATTCAACATCAGCGACATGGGTTAAAGAGGCAGCACTTCATTACTGTAGCCTCTGGCCAAGAAAGGTCTCCAGAGCTTCCTGTCTTTGTGTCAGGCAGGGGTCCTCAGCAACTGGGCTGCAAGGAGGGAGGTGAGCGAAGCTTCATGTGCATTTACAGTCATTCTGCACCAGGCACGTCTCAAATACCAGCTCTTTCAGCCATTATAGCTGTGTGGAGGGAGAGGCATAAGAATGTCCATCACAGAAAATGGCAAAACCCAATATTAGATGAATAAGGACATTTTATGAACCCAAATACCTCTCCCAAACGTAAGGCAGGGTGAGAATAGCAGCGTAAGGAATCACATGCCCAGTGTGATGTATCTATGAAAAAAATCTGCATTTAAAAAACACCACATATTTTCTAAGGAGATAGATGGTTCTAGAGATGTAGGTCCACAGATATATGTAAAACTGTATCTTAAAATTGGGCCTCCCTTGTGGCTCAGCTGGTAAAGAACTTGCCTGCAATGCGAGAGACCTGGGTTCGATCCCCGGGTTGTGAAGATCCCCTGGAGAAGGGAATGGCTACCCACTCCAGTATTCTGGCCTAGAGAATTCCATGGACTGTATAGTCCATGGGGTCTCAAAGAATCAGACATGACTGAGTGACTTTCACTTTCATTTTAAAATTTGGAAGGATATACAATATCCTAATAACATAGTGGATGCATCTGGGGCTTGGGGTGGATATTGAGGTGACTATAAATTAAAAAGGAATTCGGCTTTATTCATTATGCTTGATTTACTTTGAAAGGCAAAACGTGCAATTGATCTGGTCTCTTCAATAAATCAATGGCCTGCAGGAAAAAGTGTTTTCAAGTAAAAAACTTTAGGCATGGCAGTCAATATAACATGTAAATCTGGACTGGATCCTGGTTTAATTTTTTTAAGGGATAAAAATATATCCTAGGAACAACTAAGAACTTTTGAGTATGGGCTGGATATTAGGTAATATCAGAGTATGACGGAAGTTTTAGATACGAGCATGATATTACGGTCATGTAGGAGGAAATAATCTTACTTTAAGATGATACATAATAAAATCAAGAAGTGGCACCGTATCTGTATCTTTGAATTAGTTCATTCAAAATAGATGATTGATTGATAGACAAGTGTATAGATAGACAAGCAGACTACTAAATGTGACAGTTTTTAAAATGTCTGCGTCTACATGGTGTGTCTGCTAAGGGTGACTGTACTATGCTTTCAATTTCTCAGTATGGTTGAAATTTTTCACAAGCAAAAGTTTAAGAAATTTGGGATCAATATATATTAATATATATGCGACTATATATAATATCCATAACCAACAAGGTCCTACTGTATAGCACAGGGAACTATACACAATATATTGTAATAACCTATAATGAAAAAGAATCTGAATATATATATATGAATCAATTTGCTGTATATCTGAAAATAACACAATATTCTAAATCAACTGTACTTCATTTTTTTTAAAAAAAGAAAAGTTGATAAAAAACAAAGTTGTCCTTGTAGCACAGGTAACTATATTTTTTAGAAAAAAGAAAAAACTTTAAAAAGGCCGGGGCAATGCGTAACTTTTTAAAATTATAGACAATAAAAATAACTAGAGGCAGGAGTTCCCTGGTGGCATAGTGGTTAGGATTTGGAGCTTTCATTGACATGGCCTGGGTTCAATCTCTAGTCTGGGAGCTTGCAAGGTGCCAGGTGTAGTGAAAAAAAAACTAATTAAAAAAATAATAACTGGAAACAAATACACTAAAATATAGCTTTTGGGAATCTCTGTGATGGGAATTCCACATGTTATTTTCTCCTCTACACTTTTCTTTAAAAAAAAAAAGAAAGAAAGAAAAAGAAAAATAAAATAACAACAGTGATAAAGAAAAATCATCCTGAGAATGTTGATTTCCTGAGATGGCCACAATTTCACAATTTTTCCACCACTAGTTGCCCAGAAGAGGTCGCAGAAAGGAAGAGCTGCATTTCCGGAGTTGCCCAAGATGGCTCATAGGAAGGATTCATTCATTTGCATAGCTTCTTAGCTCCATCCATGAAAGCAGGCTTTCACAGCTGTGGCAGGTTTGGGGAGGAGTGTGGATTGGAGAGGCAGAGGCTGAGAGAGTCATTTCCAAAAGGAATTCCGCTAAGTGTCTTCTCTTTCATAGCAAGACTGTTTGTTGGTGGCTTTCGGCCAAACCTTATCTCAAAGTGTGTCTGTGAAAATGAATATCTTCACAGCAAGCTACAGACTATGAACTTGAGACAGTCTATAACCTATTAATATTTCTCAGTTTCAAATCACGACCTGGACAGACCTTTGTCCTGGTGCAGAAGGATGCCTTTTGTTTGCTGCTGCTGCAAAGTCACTTCAGTCGTGTCTGACTCTGTGCGACCCCAGAGACGGCAGCCCACCAGGCTTCCCCGTCCCTGGGATTCTCCAGGCAAGAACACTAGAGTGGGCATTTCCTTCTCCAATGCATGAAAGTGAAAAGTGAAAGGGAAGTCACTCAGTCATGTCTGACTCTTCGCGACCCCATGGACTGCAGCCTGCCTTTTGCTTAAGCNATTCTCCAGGCAAGAACACTGGAGTGGGTTGCCATTTCCTTCTCCAGTGCATGAAAGTGAAAAGTGAAAGGGAAGTCACTCAGTCATGTCTGACTCTTCGCGACCCCATGGACTGCAGCCTGCCTTTTGCTTAAGTGAAGTCAAAAATAAAACATGCAACGGCTACAGGCAATGGCACCCCACTCCAGTACTCTTGCCTGGAAAATCCCATGGACGGAGGAGCGTGGTAGGATACAGTCCATGGGGTCGCTAAGAGTTGGGCATGACTGAGCGACTTCCCTTTCACTTTTCACTTTCCTTCATTGAAGGAGGAAATGGCAACCCACTCCAGTGTTCTTGCCTGGAGAACCCCAGGGACGGGGGAGCCTGGTGGGCTGCCATCTATGGGGTCACACAGAGTCAGACACCACTGAAGAGACTGAAGTGAATGGCTACAGAAGAGAGTCCAAATCACCATGACAAAGGACTCTGATTCTTTCATGGAAACCCAGCTTGTCCCAAGTTACCGGCCGCAGTTGCTGAGATGAGGCTCCTCAGCCAGGTTTAATGTCTATATCAATGTGGTTCACATCCTGTGACAAGCATGTGCAGAGCATTTAAACACCTAAAAAATTCTCCTGAAGGGGCTGACCATGTTCCTTCTAAAGACAGAGAAAGAGCTCTCCAGATGATAGCAAGGGCTCGGATCACAATGTACCAGCCAGTCAGGATTATATCACCCATCTGATTGACTTCCTCACATTCACCACACACAGCCCCAGCTAATTGTCACCTCCCAAGCACTTGTGGATTTCTTTCACAGGATTTCTGCAACGATTTCAGACCAAGACCATGTTTCCACACACTCGACATGAACACATTGCTTATTCATGATGCTTTGATCATCTCCTGTGAGTTTCTTTGCAAGAGGTATGAAAACACTAGCTCCTTAAGTCATCCTTACAAGCGACTGTTTCTCCAAGCTCAGCCTCAGAGTGAGTCAGACACAGGCAATTCGCCAGTAAGGANCACAGGATTTCTGCAACGATTTCAGACCAAGACCATGTTTCCACACACTCGACATGAACACATTGCTTATTCATGATGCTTTGATCATCTCCTGTGAGTTTCTTTGCAAGAGGTATGAAAACACTAGCTCCTTAAGTCATCCTTACAAGCGACTGTTTCTCCAAGCTCAGCCTCAGAGTGAGTCAGACACAAGCAATTTGCCAGTAAGGAGGATGCCTTGGTCAGACAGCACAGGGCAGCTGAGCAGGGGAGCCTGCTGACGAACCCACCCAGCCAGGACTGCGTTCACTCCCTTCTGGCCTCTTGTCTCAACTCTGACCGAAATGAAGCATCACTGTTCCAGCAGCTTAGGTTCTATACTGGCTGCAAGCAACAGACAAGAAACCAAACTGTGGCTGACTTCATCAGCAAAGGTTTTTATGAAGAGGAAGTGGGAACACACAGGAGATGAAAGAAAAAAATGGAAGATAGCCTACAAGGATGTATTATGAAAAACGGNGTCTCAACTCTGACCGAAATGAAGCATCACTGTTCCAGCAGCTTAGGTTCTATACTGGCTGCAAGCAACAGACAAGAAACCAAACTGTGGCTGACTTCATCAGCAAAGGTTTTTATGAAGAGGAAGTGGGAACACACAGGAGATGAAAGAAAAAAATGGAAGATAGCCTACAAGGATGTATTATGAAAAACGGGGAATATAGCCAATATTTTGTAATATAGTAAGTCCCCTACATACGAACGAATTCTGTTCTGAGAGTGCATTCATATGCCCAATTTGTTCTTAAGTCCAACAAAGTTAGCCTAGGTACCCAACTAACACAATAGGCTATATAGTACTATACCATAATAGGTTTATAATACTTTTCAAACAAATAATATATACATAAAACAATAAGGAAAAATTTAATCTCACAGTACAGGACCTTGAAAAGTACAATAATACAGGCCAACAACTGGCATGTGGGAGTTGGCATCAAGTGAACAGGCAAGAAGAGTTACTGACTGGAGGACGGAGTGGAGGTGGGATATGGTAGAGCTGAAGGATCGTCAGCAATAGGAGACGGAGGGCAACTGCAATTTCACTCAAGCCTGATGTTGATGGAACACAGGTTCTGGTTCCTTGCTGGAACCCGATGCAAATTTGCATCTTCGAAAGTTTGCAACTTGAAGATTTGTATGTAGTGGGCTTACTGTAACTGGAAATGGAGTGTAATCTTTAAAAATTGCATTTAAAAAAAGAAAGAAAGGTTGGAGAACCAGGCTCAGGAAGCAGAGGGCTGCTCTTGCTTTATTGGCAGTTTTGGAACTGCTAGAAAGTTCCTATCCCCCAACCCAGGAACTTGCTATTGAAATAAACATTCTCCAACTGTTGACTTTTCCCCTTACACCATCCACAAAGATTCAGAGTTCCAAACAAAAGCACCCACTTGGTCAAGCTTACATATCAAGCCCGNACTGCTAGAAAGTTCCTATCCCCCAACCCAGGAACTTGCTATTGAAATAAACATTCCCCAACTGTTGACTTTTCCCCTTACACCATCCACAAAGATTCAGAGTTCCAAACAAAAGCACCCACTTGGTCAAGCTTACATATCAAGCCCGACCCCCTGCCCCAGTACCAGGGTGGGAAAAAGAAAAATTTGGCAAGAAGAACCTCTAGAAAACTAGTTTCTCCAGTGGGTGGATGAGCTACCTGTGCAGTGATAACTAAAGCCATACACACAGGGGGAAGAGATGAGATACAATGGGAACAAAGTCCCTTTAGGAGGAGAGGTGGGATCCCAGGCAGGGAGGCAGAGATGCAGTGATATATCTCAGGAGCATCATTTCTATGCTGGCTATGGTTTTTCCAGTGGTCATGTATGGATGTGAGAGTTGGACTATGAAGAGGGCTGAGTGCCGAAGAATCGATGCTTTTGAGCTGTGGTATTGGAGAAGACTCTTGAGAGTCCCTTGGACTGCAAGGAGATCCAACCAGTCCATTCTGAAGGAGATCGGCCCTGGGATTTCTTTGGAGGGAATGATGCTAAAGCTGAAGCTCCAGTCCTTTGGCCACCTCACGCAAAGAGTTGACTCATTGGAAAAGACTCTGATACTGGGAAGGATTGGGGGCAGGAGGAGAAGGGGATGACCGAGGATGAGATGGCTGGATGGCATCACTGACTCGATGGGCGTGAGTCTGAGTGAACTCCGGGAGTTGGTGATGGACAGGGAGGCCTGGCGTGCTGCAATTCATGGGGTCGCAAAGAGTCGGACACGACTGAGCGACTGAACTGAACTGAACTGAATTGAACTGAGTGAACCAGCCCCATCTGGAGTCACACAGTCACAATGCACCAGCTGTTTGCAAGCATCCTTCTGGCTACCCTGGCGTCTCTGGGTATTTCGGGGAAGTTTCAACCCTGCAGGTCAAAGAGACTCTCCAGGCCAGGGCCACTTGATATGGTTGCGTCCCTCTGCGGTTGGAGAGCGTAGTCTGAAGCCTAGAAGTTTGTTGGGTGGGACCCCAGCTAGAGCTGAGGGAGTGCTTCTGGGAGGAGAGAGAAGTCAGGCTGCAGAGGGAAAGAGCTACCCCCCCTGGCTGGTCATTGTTGTTGGACATAAGGTCAGTGCCACAGCTTGGGTGTGGGACTCACCTGGTTCTATCAGAGGGACCTCCACCCATACAGGAAGTCTACTTCGGCTGCCTTTCCAAGGTTGGATTGGGACCTGGCTCCCCCACTTCCATTGGGTGGAAAACATCAAATGCCCTGCTGATACCTTGTTCCTCTAGTGCTGGAGTCCCTAACCAGCTCCCTCTCCTCCTCCTGCAAGTCACATTTTAGAGCTCTGCTGTGGTTATCTCTTTGTGCTTGCATATATTTAGATTTTTAAATCAATGAACTCCTGTCTTTTTGATAAGCAAAAACAAAAGGGTAACAACAAAGTAACATTTTCTAGCCATCTACTAGAGTATTAATACACATTTGTGACTCATTAAACGAAAGTCTTGCCTCCTCTAAATTCAGTGTCAATCACCCACCACCACTAGGATACCTATGATGTGCAGAAATACACATCTGTTAGAAATCCTAGCTGACTGATGACTGTTTAGAGTTTGCTCACTTTGTTCTAAAGGCTCTAACCTGATTGATGCAGAAGGTTCAGCAAAAAGCGCCTTGGAGGTCATGGATCCAAACACTTCACAAGCCAGGAAACCCAAGGAGAGGAGCTTACACTCAGCTTCTAAAACCCCAGCACCACCAGCCACCCTGGGATTCTGCCAGCATCACTTCTCAGCACTGCCGGATCCAGGAAAGTCAGGGCTTCCAGGATCCGCCCCCCTGCCCTTAGTTGATATGCATCTGTGCCAACTTCTCCCAGGATTCTCATGTCACTCCTTGACTTCCATGGAGTCATCGACTCCTTGTGGGTTCACTGTGTCCCTCCCTCTATCTCTTTGGGTTACAGCCTGTGACACATGAGAAATCACAGGACTGTCTTCCTGAAATCGCTAACCTTTCACTCCACCTGAAGACGGGACATCCAGGGTGCTTTATTTATCATTAACAGTCCTTCTGGTCCTAGGCTGGAAGATGCTGCTGCTGCTGCTGCTAAGTCGCTTCAGTCATGTCCAACTCTGTGTGACCCCATACACGGCAGCCCACCAGGCTCCCCCATCCCTGGGATTCTCCAGGCAAGAACACTGGAGTGGTTTGCCATTTCCTTCTCCAATGCACAAAAGTGAAAAGTGAAAGTGAAGTCGCCCAATCGTGTCCAACTCTTAGCGACCCCATGGACTGCAGCCTACCAGGCTCCTCTGTCCATGCTATCTGTCAGATACAGGTTGCAGGTAGAAATTATGGACTTCAAGCGATCTGGCCCCAAAGGCATGCCCTACAGAATGGACTGAATGCAGTGTGAAGGCTGAGGGAAGTTCAGAAGGTTTACAGAGACTTGATTTAGAAGGTCCCTCATCTGCAGCTGCAATCTGATCAGTTTCTCCTCCAACAGCTCTCTTCCAGCCCTGGCCACACATGATAGAAAGTCATGTATTCTTGTCTGAAATCCTGTTCATTGAGCAGTTGACAAGGAGTTGTCGCCTGGCAAGCAAGACACAGAACCTGTGTCCAGCGGCTGGCTTGGCAGGAGATGCTCAAATGCTTGGATTGTCATGTTCTCTGTCATGCAGGGAACTCCAACAGACAACTCCAGATGGAAAGGAGGCTCCTTGAGTAGCAGGTTGGGGTAAACAGGGATTGGATGCAGTTTTGTACCAATACTGTGGCCACCTGATGTGAAGAACTGACTCATTGGAAAAGACCCTGATACTGGGATCGATTGATGNCAGGGAACTCCAACAGACAACTCCAGATGGAAAGGAGGCTCCTTGAGTAGCAGGTTGGGGTAAACAGGGATTGGATGCAGTTTTGTACCAATACTGTGGCCACCTGATGTGAAGAACTGACTCATTGGAAAAGACCTTGATACTGGGAACGATTGATGGCAGGAGGAGAAGGGTATGACAGAGGATGAGATGGTTGGATGGCATCACTGACTCAATGGACATGAGTTTGAGCAAGCTCCAGGAGATGTGGAAGGACAGGGAAGCCTGATGTGCTGCAGCCCATGGGGTTGCAAGGAGCAGAACACGACTGAGGGGCTGAACAGCAAATTGTGCCCACAGCTGGTCCAGTGCGTCATCTGAGAAGCCATCTCCAGTTAGTTCAGCCGTGGGACCTGTGGTGATCTGGATGTTCATGGGGACAGTTTGAGAGGGCAGTGACCAGGACACGTCACGCTGCCTGGCCAGCATAGTGCACTGGCATATCTCTGGGCCAGTGAAGAGGTCTGAAGACAGCACATCTCCTGGGATGGCCTGGGGGTCTGCCTAGCATGGGGAGCAGAGACACCTATGGGTCTCACCGACCTCGCCTTCCACAGACCAGGAGAGAAGTGGCCGCAGAGGTCTGAGTGTGGCCCAAGGCGTGCTCCCATCAGCCATGCAAAGTCTTCCTTTTTCATCTCCACTTAAAAGGACTTTTTCTCTCTCTTTTTAATTTACTGAAGTAAACTTGTTTACAATGTTGTGCTAGTTTCTGCTGTACGGCGAAGTGAATCAGCTGTATGTGTACGTGTAAATGACTTTTAAAATATTAATTTGGCTTTTTCATCAGGTGCCACATTTTCCCCCCCTNGTGGCCCAAGGCGTGCTCCCATCAGCCATGCAAAGTCTTCCTTTTTCATCTCCACTTAAAAGGACTTTTTTCTCTCTCTTTTTAATTTACTGAAGTAAACTTGTTTACAATGTTGTGCTAGTTTCTGCTGTATGGCGAAGTGAATCAGCTGTATATGTACGTGTAAATGACTTTTAAAATATTAATTTGGCTTTTTCATCAGGTGCCACATTTTCCCCCCATTCTTTTCCATCTTCTCGGTTTGGACAAACCCTCAGGTAAGATAAGAAGGTCACAGTGAATCATCTGCTCTGCTCTGTATGAATCCCTGATCCAAACTGTGTGACCAGCTCTCAGTGCATGAAAGCAGCTCTGGGTCAGGGTCCTCGAGACCACCCTCCAGGAAGGCAGATACTTGGAGTGGCAATCATGGGACTTGGGACATGGTTGTGCTCAGGATGATGATTTAAGACAGCAAAGGACACGAAGCAGAACAAGCAAAGGGAAAGCACACTGGGGTGGGGTTTGGGACACTAGGAGAAAGTATCCAGAATTGTCTCCTGGGGAATCCCGCAGGACAAACTTAATTCCTGCAGCATCAATCTGTGACAGCGTGTGGAGACCCAGCGCCCAGGGTTCGCTGGGAACTGGTCATGTAGGCACCTCTGTCTGGGATGGACCAGAATTCCAGACTCCCAGGGGAAAGCAGGTGTCTGCATCAATGAGCTAGCTTGCCCAAACAAGTCTGGACACAGCGAGCCACCCTGGTCAGCTGGGCAATGATGAAAACCCTTTGGAAACCCAAGACGCCAGATGCCAGCCAAGGGCCAGCTTGGCTAGCAGACTTTGCCAAGATGGCAGCCTTGGGGCCAGGACAGGAGCCCTCCTCCTGACCAGACCACGGCTCCCAGACCACAGCAGGTTTCAGCTTCTGCTTCACGGCTGGCCAAGCCCATGTGCCAGGTGGGGTGAGGGGACACGGAAACACAGGCCCAATCGCTGGACAGCATCATCTGCTTGGCCCACCCAGAACCAGCTTCGGCCAGTCGGGGACCCTGTCCACGTTCCTCTTCCACGCAGTTGTTAATAGAGGCCCATTTTCATTTTATGCATCGATTTTCATCTTGTTTTCTACAAGAGCTAGACGGCAGGTGCCTCTGGAGAGAAGCCTCACTCTCCGTCTTGCTGCAGGCCTCGCCTTGCCCAGTGAGCATGGCCAGCCCCTCTCAGCTGTGACCTCTCTCCGTGGCATCGATGGACCCTGACCCCCAGCTTCACATCAGCTACACGGAGGTTTGCGCGCTCAGAGGTTTCTCTTCATCTCTGTCTCTGTCTGCTGGTCTCTGTCTCTGTGACTCTTTGTTTCCCTCTGTCTCTGTTTGTTCATCTTCTCTGTTTCTCTTTCTGTCTCTATCTGTCTGTCTCTGTCTCTCTCCCTTTCTTTCCCTCCTAGAGTCATTCATTCTAGCCCCAAACCTAACTGCACATTGGCAAAAGCAGGAGGAACAGTGGCTACTTCTGGGTACATTATGGGAAAAAAAGGGTGTTTTCAAAATAATCTTTAAGGCATCATTTAAATAAGACAACTCAGACTGGGGTGGAAAGCCTTTAAAGGAAGCGGTGTGAAGGCAGAACCTGATTCCTGAAGGCAGTTTTGCAAAGCTCTGCCTGCAAGTCTGCACATGAACGTCTGAAACACTTTGTACTTGGCAACACAGCCCCACGTAGCTGCTCTGACTTGAAGT